>CAVLJG010000006.1:49330741-49773993 GCA_963669975.1 Acanthoscelides obtectus | reverse complement strand
TCAACATTTCTCTGGGTACAGGGAAAATTGTCCGTTGGTGTGGCATGGATTGGAATCAGCAACAAAGTTTTCCAGTAGCACACGGTGTACCATCATACTTGCAAACATCAATAATGTTGGGAAAAACACCAAAATGTGACATTTCTTGAGTAAAAAGTTTGCTTTCTGTTCTCCACGAACGTAGACATAGTTCCTGCCGCATATATCACCTTATTTTAATTATTTCATTTAACTTGAATATTTAACGTCGCCGGAAGAATTATTTAAGCCCATGGAAATTCTTCTCAAGTAAGCGACAGTTTTCTTGTCTTTAGTATTTAATGTAGAAAAGGTTGCGGAGGTGTAAAGAGTAATGACTTTTCTTGAAACCAATTTCGATACATAGTTTCTTTAGGTACGAATAATCCGTCAACTGTAAAGCCTTGAATGTCAACAACGCGATCCTCATGATGTCTGATGCGGAACTGAGAGTCCTTCGTTACTTACGATGATGGTTTTAATAACTTCGGTGAGGGGGAAGTACTCGATTAAGCAGTCATGTATAATGATGCAGTAGGCCTTGGTGTTGGTGGAAAGCCAGTATCGGCTTCGATATCCAATCTAACATCAACAGTTGATGATTTCATGGTTTCCTCGTTTGGAACAGTCAATAACAAACAAAGCGCGATTTTTAAAAGCGGTATAATCTAAAAGACATCTCTTCAGAGGAGAAGAAGAAGTTGTATAGCTGGTTTGAAAGTCGCTATAGTTGAAATGAGCTTCAGTAAAGTGATTGTTTGCAAAGTCCAATTGCATACGTTCGTTGGGATAGTATTCACCATTTAAAGATACTCGAATACTAGCAGCATTCACGTGATCAAACAGGTAGGGTCTGAGGTTGCGACGTCACGTTTACCGGTTTGGAAACATACTAAAATGGAAACGTGGTCTTTCGATTGCGGTGCTAGTTTTAACTGACCATATTTCTCTTCTCGCATCTGCGGTAATTGCAGGCAGTTCATTCAGATCCCATTTTCTAAACGGTATAAGTATCGGCTTATCAGTTTGAATAGCTTTCAAAGTTGTTCTTTCACATCATCACTCGGGTAAAATATGTTTGATTTTCAGTTCCATGCTTTCAATAGTTATTTTCGCTGTCGTCGTCGTTCCAGTTTTTTCCTTGATAATGATACAATCGTTATCGTTTCTAAGCTCTCACAAATCTGAGAGTTTGTCTGCCACACGTAATCATAGGATAATCATTGAAAATGTTGAAAATATGTTTAAGCGCATTAGCAAGCTAAAAGACTTGTTATGTGTTGACGCCATTATAGGTGTTGAAGGATAATTCCATCCAGCTATAGCCATATGATTTGAGTCTTCCTCACTGTAACATACGTAAGCTCGGACAGTACTTACAATACCAGGATCACGTACTGTTTCAACTTCTCTAGCGGATTCACTGTAAGTGCAAGAGTCAAATAGGAAGGCACCAAAGTTTGGAGCTAAAGATACATCTCCTGCTCCTCCTCCAGTTATTTCAACTTTTCCTTTGATAGATAGAAGGGAAGCGTTCATTGCAAAGAACGAATCTACTTGATTGATGCTAAATTCCACAACATCATTACAATTAAATGACTTGATGAACGGCGTATAAGATCTATACTCAGCCTTGCGAATAGATTCATCGAATGCTGGAGATCGATATAGATCAAACATCGGAGAAGTATGTGATGCTGCTGCTGCTGCCTCCTCAGTTTTTCTCTTTTTGTACATGATTCTTGTTGTTGTTGACATGATATCCAAGTGAGCGTAGAAACAGGATATTTGATGTAGTTAGTAGTAGATGTCGTCGCTTAGGTGCTTGGGGTAATACTGAAGTTGCCTTGGAAGCACCACTATGTCTTATAATCACTAATCCCATCTGCGCTTCGCTCTCAACTCCAACACAAGAGTACTAGTTTCACCTTGAAAGTTTACAGGACGACCGTCTTGATCTAAAGCCAACACTGTGATGTTGGTTATTTCTTGTTTCGGTATAACAGGTAGATATAGTAAATTTACAGGTGTTTCGACTATAGCGTATCCAGGATCGGCTGTCACAGCAAATTCGTAGATCGTGTGTGCAGGCGTGTCTCCGTCAAAGGCTCCCGACGTAATGTTAGCATCAAAGTGTATGGTTGATACTTTTATTATGTTTACAGGTAAATCAGAAGAATGCTTTTGACCAGGATTAAGAACTTTTTTCGAGAATCCCAATAGATGTCCAAGATTATTCGGTTCTGTAAAAACTATTTTATAATACTTGCTAAAGATTTCACATTGCAGTGTATTATTGTTAGGTTTTAGAGAAAAATAATCATCCGGAGGAGCAACTTCATTTTCAAGATTCATTTGCGTTCGTATAAATGTTTCTATGTCGGTAATTTCATAACAACCTGTCGGAAACTCGATGACTTTTAATTGACCACCACCACCTATCCGGTCGATATAATAAAATTTATCTCCTTTTTCAATATTCGGTATGGAATTGTATGAAGTAAAAGACCTAAGCGCCAATTCATAATCTTTTTTCGGATCCACACTATCGGTGTTGAAGGACGAATGAAAATATATGAGTAGTGCTATTGACTCTCAACAACTGCGACATGATGAATGAAAAAATATAGCTGTGTACTAAGCATTTATTCAAGTTTTTTTTTTGTTTATTTTCGAATGGATAATTTACAGAAATAACAATTTGCTTGAGCAGTAGCCGGTCCATCCCAATGTGTTGTCCAATCAGGTCTGTTGTAGTGAACATAGCATGGAAGTCGTATTTGAAGATCAAAATTGGATGTGTATTCTGCAGCCAGTTTGTGCCATATACTCAATAATTCTGCAGGTCTCACATTGCTTATTAAATATTCCAGCGGCGGAATATTCTTCTCAAACTCTTCTAATGTAAATTCCGATAATGTTTTATTATCCATCGTTGTTGTTGTTGTTATTGTTATTGTATAGAAATTTCAAACACAATTGTCCGCAATTAACTTGATTATAAGTTTGGTAAGGATCGTTGTTGTAGAAAATTTTAGCGTTTTTCAGATATCGAACAAGTTCCTGTGGAGGCTTCAGGTTACCAAATGAATCGAAATACTCAACGTTGTTGTTTATCTTTTTATAAGCTACCCAATGAGTTCCGTTGTTTTGTGAAATATCTAAGTTCACGACGGCGCATTCTCTTTTACGTGGACCGTCTCGTGGTAAAGTGTCACGCATGAAGACACCTCGGAAATGAGGTATGTTCAAGAGCTTCGCATATTGCTTTATTTCATAATCATAAAGCGCTTTCTTGGGTAGCTTGATGTTTAGTTTTTTTGACTTTTTTTTTTGAGGTACAACCCATAACCACCTTTAGCATTTTTTCTCAAATACAATCCTTTGCCCAAAGACTCCATAGCTTTGTTATGGCGATGGTCTTCCTCCAATTTCTTTTGTGCATTCTTGGCATCAACGACCGTTTTGGCCACACCTGCAGCTCCCCCTGCGAGCGCCCCCAAGGCACTTAATCCGGCGAAAAGGGGGATCAAGGGTAGGAATCCCCCAGATTTTCCTTCGATCGGAATTATTCTCGGTAGTCGAACTTTATGTTTTCCACCTGCACTCTTCACCGCTAATCTTGCCGCTTTAAGAGCAACCAATGCAGACTTTTTTAATGTCGTGGTGGTGGGAGCATTTTTCTTCAAGGACTTTGTGATTTTCGTGAGAACACCTCGTCGAAAAGATGATTTCTCTGCCCCATACCCAATTTTCGCTTAACTTTCATTGCGGTGGTTGTTAGCCAAGCTGCAGTCTTTTCTCCTAGTGAAGCGTCAGGTGCTTTTACACGTTCCCAGGCTCGGTTCTCAAGAATCCAATCAGCTTTGTGTCTGTCTTTCAAATTTTGTATAAGGCGTATGCAATATCGTGGTCTCTTGCAGCACGATCCAATGGGTTCTTTCCAGGATCTCCTCGTGCTAACCTCTTCTTTAATTTAGTCCCCGCTGAAAATATACATATACATGTGTGAGAATGAAAAAAAAAATATCCTAATCTGTCGCACACTTACGTCCCAGGAACTGATACGAAGGTACGTGGAGTTCTATCGGAAGATTATTTATCAGAGAGTTTACAACACCTTCACCCTTGTACGTTAACATGAGAACTGTTGATGATGCGTTAGCAATATCTACATATATACTTTTACACATTCCCTATTCGAACGCCACACGATGAAGGTTGTTCAACAAGAGCAGTCATTACCCATTGATAACTTGGATTTTACAGCAAAAACTCAACATAGTAAACATGGTAAATTGTTACCGAATTCGTTTCGCGCTATCATCTGCGGACCAAGCGGATGTGGAAAAACGAACGTAATGCTGGCGCTGCTTTTCCATCCAAACGGTGCTAAGTTTAAAAATGTTTACGTTTATTCAAAATCGTTGTATCAACCAAAGTATCAACTGCTTCAAGAAGTGATTTCCGCTGCTAAGGGTGTTGGCTATTTCCCATTTAAGGATAACGAGGAAATTATAAGTCCAAGTAAGGCTAAAAATAGCTCTATATTCATATTTGACGACGTGTCGTGTGACGGTCAGCAGAAAATTCGAGAGTATTACTCCATGTGTCGTCATAAAGATATCGATGCTGCATATCTCTGCCAAACATACTCTAAAATTCCAAAACAGCTCATACGAGACAACTGTAACATTATAGTACTATTTAAGCAGGATGAAGTTAATCTAAAACATATATTTGATGAGCATGTATCTCCAGATGTTACTTTTGATGAATTCAAAAAGATGTGTTCGGAATGTTGGGCAGAAAAGTACGGTACGTTAGTTATTGTTAAAGACTTTCCTCTTAATTATGGTCGATACAGAGTAGGATTTGATAAGTACATAAAATTGTAGGCTTATCATGTACGCCATCATTCAGTAACATGATGTCAAAGGACCAAGTTGCCGTTGCTAGTCATAAAAGAAAGATCGCAGAACTTGCTCGAGCTATACGTAAAAAGTATCTTACTTTAAAGTTAGGTCGAACTGCAGAAGATGAATCTATTAGAAAACTTTTCAAACCAATATCTGAACCTCTTAAGCAAATAGCTAAGACTCAGCAGCATCCTTCATTTATTATTAAAAAAGAGGAAAAATTGAAACAGGATGATGATGATGATGATGATGATGTATTCACACAGAACCCAAACTATCTCAATTTAGAAGACGTGGCTTCAACTGATGAACAAGGTAATATACCGCCGAGACCTGAAACACCACCACTACCTGAAGAAATGCGTCCTGCTGATTTTTCACAAGAAGCAATAGAAGAATACTTAGATCAATATCCCCCAATAAGCCATAATTATTTACAAGATTTTTGGACACAAAACGATAAAATTGATAAAAATTATGGACCTATATATACCGACAACATTGGTTGGATGTTAGGTAAACGCCGAATTAAATTTGATAGAGCGACTGGCCAAATACAGATATTACCTGAGGGGACAAACTTAGCAGGTACATGGTTTCGTGGCACACCTGGGCTGTATCAACTTTTATTCTATAATGACCCAAACTATGCAGATGCAGATTTACAACCCTATAAAAATCTATTGCAAAGTACCGGTGTTCATTTAGATTCGCTTGGACGCCTAAAAGGTTCGACAGGATTTAAATATAATCACATTATTAAGCCTCTCTTTAAAGATGTGCAGAAAAATAAAGGTACAATTGTCACACGATCAACATCTACAAAAATACGTAGTCCACTTAGTCGATCATTAACAAGATCCACTCCCTCAACAACAACAACAACAACAACAACAACATCATCAACATCAAAACCGCCAACAGGAAAAGGTATCGGTGATTACTTGACATACAACGAGGAACCAATCGAATACGTGTACTGGGATGATCCCAATGAATTAATCGATCGACTTAAACTCCTTATGGCATCTCAGGAAGCTGGCAATACGTCGCATGATAATGAAATAGTAGCCATCCTCAACGAGCTAAAAGAAGCTAATATAATACAGTAATCTAGTTCCTTGGTCTTTCATTTACACGATGAGTCTTGATAAATTCGGACGTCGCTTTGATAAACAAAAGACACTTCCGTATATGCGTACACCGCCAAAGTTAACACTACCCCATACTTCTGATGGAAATGTTGACTTCAAGAACGTAAAGTTGTGTAATATAAAAGATCCCACAGATAATTCAGATGCGGCAACTAAAAAATACGTAGATACTTCAGTGATTGATTTAAAAAAAATAACAGCAAAAACAGATCAAATAACAGAGTTTATTTCGAGAAATCCGCCTACTTCTGGTAAACATATGGCAACAAAAAAATATGTAGATGACTCTATTGCAAATATAACAACAAGAATAGAACAGGAGTTGGCTACAATTAAGTCTCATACCGATTTGACTCCAATACGGAAAAATATCATTGATTTATCCTCTGAATTACAACTTTTGCAAGGACGCACATCATATATATCATTGAAAACATTCGATCTTGCTAAGCGTATAAAGCCGATGGAACAACAATTTAAAGCGTTAAAACATGATGACGTACGCCAAGGAGAAGCTACAACTAGTTAACGAGCTGCACAAGCCTGCTCGAAAAAATTATCTAAGACGACGTACCATCATTAAAGGCTTAGACGATTTATGGCAGACGGACTTGGCTGAAATGCGACCTTATGCTCATCAAAATAAAAATTTCAAATTAATTCTCGTCGTAATCGATTCTTTTTCCAAGTTTATGTGGACTAGACCGTTAAAGACAAAGACGGGTGAGGAGATAACTCGTGCGTTTTCGGATATCCTCGCACTTACGGAACGTACGCCGAAAAATCTACAATCTGATCAAGGTAAAGAATTTTACAATAGTAAATTTCAAACTTTAATGAAGAAGCATGATATTAATCATTATAGTACATATAGCATCAAGAAAGCGGCCATTGCTGAAAGAGCCATAAGGACGTTGAAAAATAAACTTTACAAATACTTTAGCTTAATGGGATCGTATAAATGGATTGATATATTACAAAGCATTACCAATGAATACAATGGAACACGTCATCAAACCATCGGATGTAAACCATCACAAATTAATAAATCCAACGAAAAATGTATCTTAAATCGAAAATATACTCATTTAAAAATCGCGGGCCCGCGTAAGTTTAAAGTTGGTGACATTGTACGCATCAGCAAAACCAAAATGCTATTCGACAAGGGATACGTTCCAAGCTGGACAACGGAATTATTTAAAGTTACTAAAATTAATATTACCAACCCTGCAACGTACATGCTCGAAGATATGCAAGGTGCACCGATCAAAGGAGCCTTTTATGATGAAGAATTACAGAAAACAGCCAATCCAGATGTTTATTTAGTTGAAAAAGTTTTACGTCGTAAAGGTAAAAAAATGTACGTCAAATGGCTTGGCCTTGATGCAAAACATAATAGTTGGATTGACAATGATGCGATCGTCTAGGTGTATGGGGTGGGGGGGGTTTCTGCTAAAAGTGAGTTCTCAGTCGGTTGCAGTCAGTCAGTCAGTCAGTCAGGCAGCTAGTAAAAAAAAAAAATGGATACCAGTGCTAGTGGTTCAAGTTGCAGCGAGTTTGACCTCACCACCAGCAGCTCACACGAATCATCTGTAAACTACGACCGTGAGCTGGATGCTATTCTGGAAAGGTACGAAGAAGCGGCCAAGAACGAGGACCATTATCTGCTGTACACGCAGTTTCCAAATGGATCATACCAAATTGGATGCGGTCTAAGCCCAGCGAGATCATTTACTCCTGCTGTAATTGTGTGGAACTCATCACGGTTGAAACTATCTTTCAGTTCCTATGAGTGGGAACAATTAATCACCCAGCTCAATGTGGTAACGGTGAAGGAGACGGAGGAGCAGGAGGAGGAGAAGAACCTTCCTGACAAGTATGATCCTGTCGAAATCGAGTGCGGTGACTATTGCAGAATTCGACGACTAATCTATGATAGTACGAAAATTCTCGAAATAACCAAGCACAACATTAGTTTCTACCTCTCAGAAATGGACGTGAACGCTCTTTTAGAAGCAAATAATGAACTTTTAGTACCGTATATGTCTATGCTAGAAACTGTTGAATTTCCAAGCTATTATTATAATGCGCTTAAGATTGTTCGAGCTAGTTTTAATGATCAAAATTATACGTTTTCAGATGCTATTCAAAAATTGTATACATTTAAGCTCGTAGGCTGTACTTTACAACATATAGCGTTAGGACAACATATATTTTTCTATAGACATAGGATCGCTAATGATCTTGAACGATTTTAATAAAGTTTTTGTAAAAATGCATATCTGTCGTTTCATTATGATATACGTCACGTAACGTGACACGTGACGTGACGTGACACGTGACGCACGTGACGTGACACGTGACGCACGTGACGTGACACGTGACGCACGTGACGTGATACGTGACGCACGTGACGTGATACGTGACGCACGTGACGTGCACACTTTGTTCAAAAATACCAAAAAGATGTCTTGATAGCCCGAAGAACCGCGCCACAACATCAGAAGTAATGTTAGTATTATGTGTGTGCGTGTTTTTTTTTGTTTTTGAACACGCTAAGTTTTGAACTCCAACCACGCACTAACATTGCTTCTGATGTTGCACACCTCTGACGACTCAAGCTATCAGGACATCTTGTTGTTGTTGTTGTGAACTCTTCTTACTAGAAAAATCTAACGAAATCAATAAAACATCTTTTTATAAATATTCATTTATTAAATCTAATTACATACATGTTTGAAAAAATATATATATATATATATATAAATGTTAGTACTACATACATGTTTGAAAAAAAATATATATATAAATGTTAGTACAATAGATAGAGAGAAACTGGAGGACGGATGAACGCTTTTTATATATTTTTTTGTAATTTGTTTGCTGTGATGTTTTTTTTTTAAAACTCAATATCGCTGTCTACATCAGATTCATCAAATCGGATTCGGATGTTATTTCTAGACCTATCATGTAAGGCATCTCTGCAAGATTCCTGGTCTTTTAGTTCAAACACTACGCTTTTAAAGCAGCTGTGACACCAATTATACTTTTTTTGGTATACGTTCAAAATAATGTCATGTGCATCGTGAACCTCGTGAGAATGGTCATAGCAGGCAAATAAACGTTTATTTAAAGTTTTATGTATTTCTTTAAATTTAGATAAACAATTTTTACATACGTGTAGGTAATATTGGTCCAGCCAATATCCACTTGTCCATAGACAGTAACTAGAATAATCTTCAAAAACATAACCCCAATCTGATTTTCCTAATATAGTGTGAATTAAATTTGGATCTATTTCTTTGTGACATCTAATAAAGTTAATTCCTGTATATGAAGAATCAAGATCATTTTTGGCTTCTTTAATCATAGCGTGCCATTTATATAAAGGAAATTGTTTCACAATTTCCGTAGTTAATTTCCATGGTAGTGGAGACTGCTCCATGAATTCTACTGCTGATGATGTTATTGATTCGCAAATTTTTCTAACAGCTAACTCTGATAATGTTGGGGCATTCATCTATAACAAAAAAAAAACGCTATTATAAGATACTGTAATGCCCCCACGGAAGTGTGTCAAAACTGTTCGGAATTAAATAACGTTTGTCGTCATACGGACTTAAACTAATTTTTGACTGTTCAACAGAATATACGTTGTGTGCATACGACCTGATACAGCGTTGTGTAGCTGTTTTTTCCTTAAATTCTTTCAAACATTCAACATAATCCTCAAATGCAATTTTATTTTTAACAACATTGTACGTAACCCCTTTAGATTTTTTAACCACCTTCCCACCCTGCACCCTGTAACTATACATTTTGCTTCGAAGTCCAACAAAATGTGTCATAATTTTACCGTTATTTTCATCTTTCATTAGACCCGGTACCTTTTTGTTCTTACGCAGTATTTTATATATGTTATTTTCAGGATAATCCGAAGTATCAAATTTACTGGAATCAGCCTTAATGATCTCCTCATATGCATCCTCACATTGCAATTCGTAGATAAAACTGTCTGTGTCTATGTACATGAGCTTACACCTTTCTGCACCCATTTTTGGTAGCATATAGGTGTAATGAAAATCATACATGACTAGTTTCGATAGGTCTAGAATTGCCTGCCCTACATACAGAGGTTTGTTAAGCGTTATTTCAGCCTTGTTCAATTCGATAACCACCAGATTTTCCTCTAAAATTGTGCGACTGTGGAACCGAAAACTCGAAATCAAGTTTGCTGCCCCATAGCGACCACCCCAAGATTTAACGATTTTACATACGCGGTGCTTACGTATATTTTCCATGGTCTTACCGAATACTGCATTATTCATTAATTTAAAAAGATTTTTTTCGAAATCATTCCGGGCTGCACCTCTACATCGAGTATTCAACTCGATGTAGGGTTTCAGCCAGGCTGCTTGTTTAAATTGTAAAATTTTATGGATTTTCGTTAACTTTAACCCATTAGCTAGCATTTGTTTTAAATTTTTATAGTGAACCGTGTACTCTTTTTTATCCGTAAGTGTTGTCATTAATTTCGGCAATTTTACCCCGCCGTCGCTGGGTGGTACGCTACGTTCTGCCGCAAACGGAAAATCTTTGTGTTTATCGTGCAGTTCTTGTGGGTACGATAGATCGACTTGTAGCACGTACCCTACGTCAGAGTCGTCGGGTATTGACATCACATCAAACGATGTTACATCATCTACCCATTTGAACCCTCCGTAGGGTAAGGGTTGCTGCATAGCATTCCCATATAAGTTATTCACATCCAGGTACATAAGGTACTTGGACGGCTTTTCAGGATCATATTCGGGCATATATTTATTGTTGGCCTCCGAAAATCGGTTGCTACACACCGAAATTCCACCTCTTATAGCATTTTCGTAAAACATCACCATATCTAGATCCTTTAGTAGTTCTAACTTACACCCAGTGTATTTGAGCATACAGTCCCACGTATATCCGGGCATTGTATAGTACCACGCAGGATCCAGACCATAGGTGGAGAAACATTTTTTACGCAATTGCTCAAAAACGTCGGCAAGAAGCAGAATATCTGTTTTTAAATAATCTCAGAATACTCTCCTAATGTTTTAATGTTAAACTGTTGCCAAACAGATTGCGCATGAGCATACTTCTCGTCACTTACACTTTCATCGTTTAATTTATTGTAAAATTTTTCAATTGGGGGCAAAGTCGTTTCATTTAATTTTTTCAACGAATCAATGTAATCGTAACAGAAAACTCCTTTCTGTGTTAATAATTTGAATTTATCTTCATCTAAATTTTGAAATTCCCTTTGTAAAATTTTCTTTTCTGATTCTGCTAAAATTGAAGCTAATTCATCAAGAGACGCCCCCATAAATCGAAAAGAGTCTATAAACCGCAATTTAATGTTATTTTCATCTGAGTGCAGCGTAAAGGAGATGTATTTATCTTTGTTGATGGGAAGTAGACTTAAGCGACCTTTTTTACATAAATTCGAAATCATAAAGTGACTATCGTACCCACTTAAATTATGGAATATAACCGGCACAACAAACAATTTTCTAAAGTTCAGATTGCATGCTTGGTGTGCGTAACCTCTGAACTCTCCACTGAAATGGTTGTGATCTCTAACGATTATGTCTTTTTTTGTTTTTGAAAATCTCTTACCGCAAATATGACATGATGTTGCCTTACATGTGTCTAATTTTTCAATCATAGGTACGCTTGTTTTTATTTTTGAGTTTACAAATTGCGCAACACCAGCCATACGATTTGCAAACCAATCCATACAATCTGCACCTCGATAGCTCTCGAAATAAGAAAGGCTATCATCATAGCTGCATTTTACATAGAAACCAGCACTATACGGAACGTGTTTTTGATATTTTATGGTTTTAGTTAAATTTACGACGCTACTTTCTTTATGATTTTCTAATTGACATTCAAAATCTGCATAAACAACAAAAGGAGTATTTTGTTGGTATGTAAAGTTTTTAAATTCAACGCAGCTCTCTTTAGGAAGGTTAATTTTATATTTATTAAATTTAGAACACAGTTTTTCATGTTCAACTAATTTATTTTGCTGATGGAAATAGTTCAGACATCTATCGCAAATAAATTTTTTCTCACGATGTTTATTTAACTGGCTACTAATAAGACGCGAAAGATTTTTAATCCAACAATAGTGATATTTAATTTCATCGATTGAATCATTATCTTCATTCGCTAGTGGTGGAGGGGCATCATAATCATTTAAACGCGGATAATATTTATTTTGAGCTAAAAGTAAATTAACATGCGTATCCCGTTTATTTTCCGTTAATCTTGCTGGTACTACTATGTAAAATGATTTTTTTTCTGTTTCGATCAATTCTAAAGCGTAAACATTGACTGAAATGTTATTCATCTTTTCAAATTTTGAAATTTTTGTTAGCAGCATAGGACTATCTAAATTTTCTGTTTGTAAAACGTCAGTAAAGTGTGGATATGAGGAGGTTAGTTCTGCATGTCTTTTTTTGCTAGGAGTCCGAAGAGCGCTTACAATGGCCCAGTAAAAGCAATTTTGATCTATATTTTTAATGTTTATACAAGCATTTTTCTTTATAATCGGTTCTGGTAGTCTAATATAAGATGAACCGTTTCCCAATTGATATTTACTGATATTAACAACTAAGGAAATAATTTTATTTAACGCAAATCCCGAATCTTTTTCAGCAAATTCCGATAATTCGTTTAAAAGTTTATCTTTAACATATATCTTAAACCACTCGTCTATTTGAGTTGATGTATCAATAATATGATTTTTAGTATTAATATATTTAATTCCCAAAATTTCATTATCCCCCGATTTCCTAATAAACTCCCCGCAAAATGTTGTATTTACTTTGAGCGCACAATGGGTGTTCAAAATATTCCTAATTTTCCTTTTAAAAACAACTACACAATCTGCTAAAAATTGATTCAAGTCCTTATGACGCAAATTAGCTATGGAACCGGTTTTTATTCTACTTTGAAAGCTCGATTCTACATTTTCCCATCTAACCCTCTGACCCAATGTTAAGTGAAGTCCTGCCCCAATATGTCTAGTTAAAATCAACTTTCTAAAATGTTTAAAATGCCCCAAATTTGTTTCTACTTTTCTACGGGTCCCTACAGATAATTTATTTTGCCTTCTACTACGAATTACCCGTTTACATAATCTAATTTGTTTTTCTATTCGTTTCAGCCACACTTCCGCGTCTCTGATTGTAAAATTATCAAATAAAATTTTCCGTAGACTAACAATTGATAGTAGAACACCGTCTGTTTGTTTGATGATCTTTTTAACCTTATTTGAAGACATTTGAAAAGACATTTTTTTTTTCAAGCAAACACATTACTCAAAAATATATAAAAATGCTCACCCTGTCCTCCTCCTGTTCTCTGCTTTGTTAATTTTCCACTATTTTGAATGATGCTAGCGGTCGGCTTTTCCCTACGTCCACTTCCCCTTGGAAGATGATCGAGTATTTTCCGTGAAAAAGTTCGTCGATGACCGGCTGGTACGTTTCCGTCACCCGCTGTGGTAGAAATAGCACTTCCGGTCCTAAATCTAGTAGCACGGCTTCCCCAAATTTCGACTTGACCACTTTAGCTGCTTGGATTGCAAATGGTGTCCCAACTGGTAGGTCCTTTAATTTTCTGATAGGTTTGCGGTCTACAATCGAAGACGCAGCATTAATTTTTGATAAATCCATCTATAAAAAAAATTGAGTCGTCTAACTATTTTGAAGCATAACACGAAAAAAAAAAACAGTTGCATTTAGAGACATAAAAAAGAAAAATATTAAATAAAATAGCACTTACTTTTTTTAAAATTTTCGCTCTCTCGTCTCTCTCGAAGCACTAATTGTACTGCGGTCGTTGTTGCAGCTTGCAGCGTTGTGCGTTAAGTGTGAAACAATGATGACTATTGCATGCGCTCGCTCAATATAAGTACGTAGTAGAGATGACACACGCGTGCATGAGATAATTGTATCGTAAATATGCATATTATATGCATCATATTCTCAGTACCATTTTTATCGAGAAAACTGCATGCGCTCGCTCAATATAAGTACGTAGTTGAGATGACACACGCGTGCATGAGATAATTGTATCGTAAATATGCATATTATATTCATCATATTCTCAGTACCATTTTTATCGAGAAAACAACATTCATTGCGGTTGCAGTATTTTTTATATAATTTCTTAGTAATACATGAATGTATCGCTTGTCCGGCGGAAATTCCAATTACAAGTTGCACATGAGAGTAGAATTTTAGAAATATAGAAATTCGTGTATGATTATTGTATATTTGCTGCCTAATTTTTTTTCAGTCAAGATTTTGATTGGGGGGGTAAACGAATTTATATTTGCTATCTGAGATTTTTGACACCATTCTCTATCAAGATGTTGATGTGGGTAGACGTATTATTTTTTATTTCAACTTTCACATACGTGCTTTGCAACGGTTTCTCCGAAAAAGACGCTATAGTATACCTAACTCAATATGAACATATCATCGATAATACAACAGATCTCTCTACTTTGCTAACTAACTTGCAAGAAAAGTATAATTTACCAGTGGATGGATTGTTGAATAATGCAACAATTGAATTTATGAATCGTCCGCGTTGTCAATACAGTGATGCTGAATTTAGAGCAAGTTTTCCATTTCGGAAACATGACCTGAAATGGTATTTCCCTCGAAACACACCTGCGGCCCAAAAAGATGCAGAAATGGCTTTTCAGATGTGGCAAAATGTTTCAAACTTAACATTTACAATGGTTACCAATCCCACTCTATATCCTCCTGATATTACTATAACCATGGTTAGCAAGACTCATTATTTTAGCGCAAACTGTATGGGTAATGATGAATGTCCATTGACATTAGATGATGCTGGCGGCGTTTTAGGACATGCATACTTTCCTGACTCTAGCGGCACCTGTAGAGAAATCCATTTAGATATAAATGAACGCTGGTATTTTGGAAATAATCCTAATATACCCAAAAATCAAACTAGTTTTCTTATGGTGTTGGTTCATGAAATTGGACATGCCCTCGGCATAGCACATAGTGCTTCTCCGAATGCTATTATGTTTGCCTTCTATCAGCATGAGATTCGTGGTCTAGATGTTGATGATATAAATGCAGTACAATATCTATATGGAAGAAAAAACAAATATGATTCAATCCCAACGTCTACCACCGCATCAGCAATACCAAAAACAACAACAACTATAAGATCTACAACTCGTAAGCAGCCGATCCTCAAAAATTTGTGTGATATTATTCCAGATTTTATGTTTTTAGCTATTGCTCCAGAGTTTTCAAATTACCGATTATATATTGCACATGATATGTTTATATGGAAACTAGACTTAAACGAAATGATTATCCCATCTCAGCCTGAACTTCTTCTCGATTATGTTCCTACAGAATTACGTCAATACACTTTACAACATATTTTCCAATCAACAAACGGTGACTTGATTACCATTGTGTCTCCAAACAAATATTTCTCAGCATCATTCCCTACCATTAAATTTCTTGATAATTTTTCAATTGATATACCCGATAGGGCTCGAATCAATGCTATTTTTCAATCAAACGCAGGACGGTCCTATACCTTTTATAATAATATGTCATATATAGAATTTTCTAACGATTTTACTGATGTGTTGAACAGAGGACGGATAAGAGACATATTTCCTGAATTACCTGAAGATATTTCTCTCGCATTTCGATGGATTGATGGCCATATTTACTTTTTCCGTCACGCAACTTACTATAAATTTAATGAATTTACAAGAAAAGTTGTTGCGACCGGACCATTTCATTGGACTCTATTTGGAGTACCATGCTCCAGCGAGGATTTGTTACATCAACTAAAAACTCTATTATCTAAACTTGTATCTGTATATCATTAAAAAAATACATTTTTCAGAAAGCTATGTTTATTTCGTATTCAGCCTGTTGTCAAACAAAAAAAAAAAACAGTCGGTTCCTTCGACTCCCCACCCCCCCACCATCATTCTACTACATAAAGTTTCATTTTGAACGGTATCATCCTGTATAATAATAACAGTACATCGTATACAGGTTATGAGACATTCTGACCGACCGACCGACCGACCAGAGGAGCCCACCACGCTATTTAGGTCACGCCTTGCTATATACGATTTAACGATATACCGTCGGTCCATCGATCCGCTATTTTTCGATGCACCCCTGTATACACGTTCTGAATGCCCCCCGTAATCCACGCCAACACCAGACAGGTGCGGCATCGGCGCCATCTATGCGCGAGATGCCCAACCCATCAATGGCAGGTGTCCAATGACACATAGATTCCGTTAGGTTTGTACAGCGCCAAACAAATCGGCGCCATCTATGCGCGAGATGCCCAACCCATCAATGACAGGTGTCCAATGACGTATGACAGATGACGTGTAACGCCATCTATGCGTGAGATGCCCAATGACGCATGACAGGTGTCCAATGACACACAGATTCCGTTTGGTTTGACAGCGCCATCTAGCGGCGGAATCCCCAACTCATGATTACAGATTCCGTCCAACAACCTGTCAATGGCGCGCGACGCCAGCGCCTCTGGTGGCGGATTTTGGAAGTTTTGAGACCGAATCCCCATAAGACATCTACTGATAGCTTGCGAGACCTCCTCTACTGTTACCGATGGATCGATGCCAAGTGTAAACAGAGTGACGTCTGAATTCCTTGTACGTGCATCTACCTCTTTAACATTCGCCACTATCTCATTTCTCAAAGGTGTTGCCCCTTCTACCATAAGAGCCAGGTCACCATTATTCTGTTTCCTGCTGCTTGTGACGTTCACAACTATCTTCTTGATATGGACGTTCTCTTTAACCGTTTTAACCAACTCTGCGAAGGTTCTACCGTGCCCTTTAACCACCACCGTCTCCCATCGCGCTCGATTTTGATGTCGGTCTGGTGGCTTCCTTATTGGCCTATCTGTTGCCGCTGAAGCTTTTCCTGGTATGGAGTACTTTAACTGTATCCCGCTGTTCCTGAACACACACTCCAGGAGCTTTCTGGTGTAGTCTTTATCAAGCTCTTCTGGGGTAGTTTCTACCACCTTGTACCGGTTGTGTCTCTTTGATCCAACGCTCAGGTTGCAAAAGGCTTGATGTAGGTCTCGCATATCATTCACTCCATTGGGGTCTACTTTAAATGGCAGTACGAAGATAAATCTAGATTTATCATCCCGTATCTCACGGCGCGTAGATATCTTAGTCGCCAATTCCATGTATTCCGTTTTACCTTCTACCATTTGACCATCAAGTAGATCGGAGATCTCTGGATAACGGTCCTTGACAGTCTTAAGCGCACCTTTTGCTGCCGGGTTGGTGACGTCTACAACTAGGGATACGTCCCATTCATCGCCTGCTTTAAGAGGATTAGGTCCTACGCACTCCGTAACTTTGAAAACACATTCAGGTCATTGGGCGTCCAAAAGGGTGGCGAAGTCTCATTTTCTATTTTCCTGCCGACTTCCAATCCCTGCTGGTCCTTATTTACTTGTGTCCCTACCACCTTAGTGCTATAACATGCCTCCCTATCCATGGTTGCCTCGACTTGCGTACACGCTTCGGAAGTCTGGCACCCAAGTAGTAATGGTAGTAGTATGAAGAATTTTACTTCATGCTGCAACTCCATTTTCCCATTTACTCCTTGAAATATCTCGTAGTTGCTGCTTCTAGATGCCCATGGTCTTGTGAGTATCCTGAAATAATGATTGTCAATTTACTATGGACGCAATTTCAGAACATTTACACATTATGCATACTTGCTTAACAGGCCGCATCTTGAAGTTCATAAGAGAGTTAATCCTTAAGATTATGACTATGATCATTCATGCTTATGCCTACCTTTAATTAATATATTGCGGTGTAACACATGTCAGTCATAAAAAGCAAATTCAAGTTTAGTTTCTCACTAATATTGGATACGGCAAGAGATCACGTTTAAACTCGATTTCAGAGCATTTACACAATACACATAATTGTAGCCTGACACTAACAATCCACAACCACAATGATTTGTGAACAGGCATCTCTGACATCAAAAATTCAATTGCAGTTGGGATACAATGTCTTTTATCCATGTATGAACCACCTTCTCATAAAGTCTGTCAGAATGAATAACATCTGAAAAAAATGCGATAAGTATATACCATAAATATGAATATGCAATGATTAATTTTGTAACTTACCTACCTTCATTATGGAAACAGCTTGGTTGTATGCTTTTGGGCTTTTATATATACAAATTAATATAAATCCATTTGCATTGAATTGTTCATTTTCAGACCATTAATACTAGATATGGGATTTTCCTGACCCAACAATTTTCTGAAGAGACCACAGCTTGTGGAATTTGTTCAATGTACGGAAATATTATCGACTGACCGACATTATTTAGAAGAAAATAAATGCATCTGCATTTGGTTTCTCAGTCTAAAATTTCTTAAGCGACAAAAAAACAACCTAACATCATTATAGGTGACACGGTCGAGATCTAGAAATAATGGTTCCGTACCAGGCGGCCACACGCGTTCATTACTGAAGCAAAGCTGAAGTAATGGAAATCAAGGAGGCCATAAAGGCGTCCTACAATGGTAGGAACACTGACGATACGGACCTAAGTCGCTCCACTTCCCCTCAATGACCATGCATGTTAAATGTTGCTCCACCTTTAAGTGTGACGAGAAGTTTATTCCATTATCCGCTCCAAAAAGCAATCTTGGGTTAAATTCACGAAAATAATGAAATTGAACCAAACATACCTTAGTAAAATGCCGCTTGCTAATGATATACAGGGTGCTGAAATTTTATTCTCTTGGTTAACTCAATTTTGAATTAACCTCTCAAAAACATCCCAATAGATCCCTAACTAGTCTGCCATACAATACAGCAATATGAGTAATTCATTATGACTAAAGCCTATTTTCAGTCTCAGGTTGACTAGAACGCGTTGTTCAGTGTCAATGATGCCTTAGAACGGTATTTTACCAGAGGGCTATCTGTGGGTTGACTAGTATGAGTTGTCATCTCTAAAGAAAAGTGATTGAATACCTTAAATGATGCTATTTGCCTTCCAGATCCAGAGAAAATAGATATTATAGGTTGGCCCATAGAGCCCTTCACTTTAACCAATTTTTGCTCGTCACGCCTAATAGCAATCGGTCCTCCATACGAAGCTGAGGAAACAATGAAATTGTTCAAGTGCACTTCTGGCTGCCAAAACATGTTGTACATCTCAAACTTCCTGCAACAGAACCAATGAAGTGAGTCAGTCAGGATACTTTTGGTGATAATGATTGGGGATGCACCGAGTACTTGGTTTGTACTCGGTATTCGACATACTCGGCCCATTTTACAGGTTTCGCCGAGTAATTAGTCGGTCTGAACCAACGAATTCGAATAGATTAGAAGGAACCTAGCGTATGTGTTTACATTGCAACGTTTGTCGCCAAAAATGCTTAGTTTTAGGGCCGTATCGTGAGTTATTCCTCCAATCGTAGGACACCTTTATGGCATCCATGATTTTCATAGTTTTTCCTGTCCTTAAGAAAGGCAAGGGTATTTCTAGATTTCTACTGCTTCGTGTCAGTGCTCATTTTGAGGTTATATTTTCTTTTTGGACTCGTAAGAGATTTCAGGCTGATCAAGATTTTTATTATGTTTTATCGGCCTGAAATTTCTTAAGATTCAAAAATTAAACATAACCTCACGATAGGAGAGCGCTGACGCCGACACAGAACGGTAGAAATCTAGAAAAACTCCAGCCTTTCTGAAAAAGAGAAAAGACTATGAAAATCAAGAAAGCCATAAAGGCGTCCTACAAATTGTAGGAACGACTGACGATACGGCGTTTAGTTCATACTTTTGACACATGTGACTACCAACACCTACCAAAGTGACTGCGTTGTAGCAACTCATTAAGCTTGTGTCGCTTTTTGCAAATTATGTATGTCTTCAAAACAACTAATACCACAAAATACAAATATAATAACAGAACTGTCAAAAATTGACTTACAGTAGTCTGTTGTTGTCACTTGTAGTGTGAATTTGGATTGTTACAATGAGAATGAGGAGAAAAACAAATCCTTGACGGGCTCCTTCTACCTAGTCTAAATTCGTTGGTCTGAATTCAAGGTGCACAACGTTCATATACCAAATAATTGCAGATGTGATGGCCAAAGGCTGAGCTCATTTGCCTTACCCAAATCTTCTTGATATGTTTTCTAAGAAAATAACGCATCCTCAAAAAAAAATAGCTAAGCTTACAGCATATTTTTGTCAGAATCAGTTGCCTGATTTGGAGGACTTTTTAATAAACATCGAGCGTTTTTACCTTTAAGTTGTGTAAGTGTATTTACCGTATTTGATCAGCTAATTTTTTATATACAAGGTGTTACTACACTACACCATGGACCTGCTGCTAGAGGAGTTTAAAGTAAATTGTATTTTTTATTTGTACTTTTATATTACATACGAACACTAAAAACACAATAAAAACCACAAAACGTACATAATGCAACAAAAATAGCAGGAGTAACCGGCGTTTCTGCAAAGAAACTCTTAACTCATATGTAAAGAGACTTTAGGTGTAGTCCTTCCCGAATCGGAAGTGATCCGGCCGTGACATCTACGAGTTTTGTAACCTCCTCCCAAAGCTAGTTCAGAAACCTATAATTTTTAATTACAGTGTTCGTGGTGGCCATGTCACGGCAGCGACTCTATTAGGCATTATTTTCGAAAATTGGATAGCTTGAGGCCTCGTCTTGCGTATTGCAACAAAAATACCTTTTGAATATCTTACAATCGTGCTTCTTGTTTAAAAGAAGGAATCGAACAGTATATTTAAAGTATTTGTTCCAAGAATGTAATGTCAAAATATGGTTCCAATTTTCACTCAATATTGTAGCTGCTGAATTCCATAGTGAACCTGTTGCAAAACTCTTGATAGATTTGAAAAATCAACTCTGAAATACAACAACTTGCTACAATGTATTCGCAAAAAATGTCTAAATGACACAACCGTGGTACTTTAATGCCTTGGAAAAATAAATGGATTTTGAGAATTAGCAGACCTTTCAAAAACGCAAATATAATAATATCACTAACAGAAGGTGGAATAATCCAGAGCAAATAGCTATAATTGACTGAACGATAATTAGGAAAAAACGGGCATACGCCCATTTTTTGTGCGAATTGCGTTCAACATGGTTTAACATCCCACCTTGCCCTTTCCGCGAGTGTGGTCCGGAACACGCCCATCCACACTTCGATCACAATTAGGAAGTCACCTATAGTCGGAAATACTGCTAGTTTCACTTGCATATTGTAACGCCCTCGTAACTAGAACTTTGTAAGATAACCTCGTATATCGGCGCTCAGCTAATCGTGCTACTTAACATATTTTAGTATCCCACCAAGCCGCACTACGATCAGAATTCGATCAGACATCTGTGATTTTATGAAATTATTTTTCACTCATAACTCATCTCCGCAATTGAATGTACTGCCCATAATTTCTCGGGCGGGATACGTAACATACTTTTTAAGGCTTAGGGTGCGTTTCAAAGGGGTTTTCGCAAAAAATGATAATTCCAAAGAATGGATATACTCAAAAACCGTAACATACCCTAAGATCCCACCAAGCTATTGCCTCCAGTGGGGTCTGGAACACCCACATCCGGACTTCGATCAGACACCCGTCATTTTTCAAAATCGCTTGAAGCCCAACATTTTTTCGCAGATATATCCAGCAACGTCTGCAACATACTTTCTTGTGGCGTAGGGAGGGTTTAGATGGTATTTTCACTGATTATCTTACATATTCTAACATCCCACCAAAATGGATTCTCATTCGGAAATCCCCTATCCACAAGTCACATAAACACCAATCACCATTTTGGGTGTATGTTACGTACCTCCAGTGCCTGGGTAGGAGAAAAGTGATACCTCTGTTGTTCTATCTATCTGACTAACTTTCCACAACAATTTTAGCATGTATAAGTATAGAGATTTCAATTATACACAGTAGCTAAAATATATATAATACCAGAAGTGTCAGGTCTATTCTTAGAAATTTTTTGCATGGAAATTAAAGACTATACTGTTACTCATACATGGATGTGAACTACACAAAGTGCAGTCCCAACAAATGAGCTGGGAGATTGTGCACACTCACAGAAGTCATAAGGAATAAAGAAGAAGAGGACAGGACACACCACAAATGGCATAGCCCACAGCTGAGTCAAACATATCACCTTACTCCATACTACAATACATGTTTTGTCTTTCTATTGCGCGTATCCATTATGATAATTTCTTTTTAAAATTATGTGTATTTCGATATTGTTTTGAGTCTTTGGGCATGTGTTCATATAATTTTGGAGCAAAATAGAGAAAAGATCGCTTCATTATTGTTTTATGTTGCTTAGGGACAGTTTTTGCTCGTGATTTATATCATATATCACGGCAATGTGTGATTTTATCGGGCTCACTGACACTTTTGTGATAATGGCTAATAGTATGTAAAAATAGTTGTTTGATATCAAATAATTTTGTTTCGTTATATAAATCATTTGTTGAATATAATTTTGGTTTTCCGAACATAATTTTTAAAACAGTTCTCTGTAAAACTTCTATGTCATTTAAGTTCACTGGACAAGCTGTACCCCATGCTAATATACCATACCTCAGGTGTGGCTCAATCAAGGCATGATATATACGTATAGTGCGCATATAATTTTGTCAATATGCGTGCGAGGAATTTAATTTTGTATGTAACAAATCTTATTTTCTTTAAAATGTAGGCTGCATGAATGTCCCACCTTAAATGTTGGTCTAAAAAAGATCCTAAATATTTGATATTGTCCACTCTGTCAATTTTTAAATTTGTATTGTTTATTTTAAGGAAATATTTGAATAATCGGGTAGATGTCTTGCGTATGATGTGAAGGGTAGAAAATGCGTTTTTTCAAAGTTCACTGTTAATTTTCTAGTGTTGAAAAATGATTTTATAAAAGTCATTCTCAATTAGTCTCTTTACATCATACCAGTCTTGCCCTTTATATAGTATTGCCATATCATCAGCAAAACTAACTATTTTACTTACACAATTAATATTGAATATATCATTCAAATAGATGTTAAATAAAAGAGGGCCTAACACTGTACCCTGAGATACACCACATTTGACAAACATTCCCTTACTGTGTGATTTTGATAGTTTCACTACTTGGGGCCTTTTTGATAAATAACTCTGCATCAAAGAATATATTTTCCCACGAAAATTTGTCTAAAATATTTAACAGTAAACTGTGACTAACAGACTCGAATGCCCTTTTCAGATCGACAGATACACAAATAGATGGAATTGTCTCATCAAGGTTTTGGGTGATTTGATTCACTAGACTTAGTATACTATCTGTAGTAGATTTTCCTGTTACAAAACCGTACTGATTTGGACTTAACATTTTGAATTTTACCAAGGAAATTTATCATCTTACTAGAGAGTAATTTTTCGAATACCTTAGCCTAAGTCGATATGAGTGATATTGGTCGATAATTCGTAACGTCCATATTATCGCCTGTTTTATAGATAGGAATGATAACACCTGATTTAAAAGCTGAGGGAAATATTCCAGACTGTAGGCATTTATTTATAACATAAGCAAATGGTTCTGATATTTGCTTGTCCATCATCTTCAGATGTTCAGCTCTGATTTCATCAGACTCTGGGCGTTGCTTATTTTTCAGGGACATAATAGTGTTAAAAACTTCTTGAGCATCGACTTCGGTGAAAACAAATGAGCTTACTAATCTTTTCCATGTAACTCAAATTTATTAGAATCGCTTTTTATAGTATTTGCTAATTTTTCTCCGATATTTGTAAAAAAATACAAATTCATCGCATATTCCTTGATTTTCATCTGTAACTTCACCCGTTTTCGTTTTCAATTGAGTAATTTGATTTCCAGATCGTTACTTTCCATTGAAAATATCATTAACAGTAGTCCATATTCTTTTTGAATGAATTAACATTTAGTTTCTGAAAATAGTATCTTTGTTTTGTTTCTCGTACAATTTCTATAAATTTATTTTTGTATTGATTATAATTTTCTGTTTTCTTTCGTTGGTAATTCTCTCATTAATTTATAGAGCCTTTCTTTTTTATTTGTGGATTTTATCAACCCCTTAGTTATCCATTTGCCCTTCTCTTTATGATTTAGTTTTACTTTATTTGTACTATCTTCTATTATTTGTTTAATTTTGCTTATTAGTATGTTTGTGGTTTCTTCTAAGGTATTTGATAAATAAAGCTCATTCCACGATTCCTTTTCAGCATTGGTTATTAATTTTGTGTTATCAATAAAATACATGAATTTCGTGTTTTTTTCATTTTTAGACATGTTACTTGTCCGATTCTTGTTCTGTGAACATACTAGAAACATAATAGAGTAGTGACCGGTAATTTCACTCTCATAAACTAAAGGAGCATAGGAAAAATTACATGAAAAGTTTTTTATGAAGCAGTGGTCAATTCAGGTGTTACTAGCAGGTCGTGTTGTTTTAATTAAGATAAAAAACCATTACTGGATGAAATAATTAAGTATTCTTTCGCGATCGCCGTTTCATCTAAAATATTTATGTTAATGTCACCTATAAAAATATGATGAATAATTTGCAAGTTTTCATTGTTATTTAAAAAATTATCTATGTTTCTTATAAATGCATGAGGCTCTGAAGATGGTGGGCGATAGACACAAGTAGTTTTGATTTTGTAATTTGTACTACTAGATTAACACCTTATAAGATCACTATCAATAACAAAAATGTTATAGTTATAATGAAGATTATTTCTCACACTACAGTATCACTCCATCATTTTGATTATAGTTACTAAAGTTGTACAGTGTCGTATATCCTTCTAGACTAAAAAGAAGCAAGTCACTCACTTGCCATGTCTCAGATAAAATTATTACATCAATATCTTGTTGTATTCGATTTAAAAGTAATTTGAAATAATCAATATTATATTTGATACTTCTGATGTTCATGTGGTAGATTTTTAAATTTATATCAGGGTTCTCTAAGTAACAATTAACTTCATTGATAACTTGAGCAGTATTTGTTTTAATACATTGAATTTAAAAATGATTAATATATTCATTTGTCATTAGTGATAACTATCTATCAAAAGAAAATAGAATTTTTGAATTATACTGCTGTTGATAATATATAAATGATGGGCAATTTTTATCTAATGGGGAATGATGTATACCAGGGCTGTCCAACATACGGCCCGCGAACTCCTTTCTTGCGGCTCGTTTCACGGGTCATGTATACATCACATGTATAAATTACTCTCAAATACCAAATATGCACAATTCTTAGAAACTCAGTAATCATGTTGTATAGAAAGATTTTATAATGCGGTCCTCCAAACTGCATTTTTTTTTTGAGGTGGCCCTTGGGCCACATTAAGTTGGACAGCCCTGATTGTATACTATAATTTTTGCCATATTTATGTTATATATTAGAATACTTACAATTGTAACATACAACTGATTCATGTTTACAGGATGAAATTTCATGTTCATCTTTATTATCGCAATTTGCGTACAGTTTGTTATTCCGAGTTTCTTTCTGAGAGGTTGAAATGTAGACATTTTCTGCATTGGGATATACCGTTGTTTTCGTAGACTGGTAAAGACTGCCAGACAAGAAGTACCTTTCCATTGTTGTTTTCAAATATAGTTTTGAATAGTTTACCTGATGTTTCTGCGAACAATGTACATTTTCTGGATGAGATGTATTTCACATACTTAATTTTGAGATCTTCTTTTTCAATGAAATTATTTTGTTGACTCAGGTTCATTTCGATTTCTTGCTCACTAGGTTTTTCTGAGCATCTGTAATTAACAATTTTGATCTTGGGGTTGACTTTTCATTGGGTCAAATTTGTTATTTGGAGTGTTTTGTTTTAAGACTTGTACATATGACTTTTCTCTGTTTTTTTTCAACTTCACTTAGTCTTTTACTTATTTCATCTACCATTGTAATAACTGAATCCTTTTCAAAAACTTTTGAAGTAATTAAATTATGCTGTTCAAGTAATCTTGTATTTTCATTAGGCAATTGGTGTATCAATATCCTTTTCTTCTAGTAATTGCTGCAAATAGTTATTTTGTTCTAATATTTTCTGTGTGTCCGCTTTTTTTTTAGTCGGTTTCAGTTCCATTTCATCTATAAATCCTTCTTATATCGGCTTATCCTTCTTTTTCTTCATTGTAAAAATGTTCTAATTACTACTACCCAGTGTATAGGTTTGAAATAAGTGTCTCACCAATATTGACGTGTGTCTCAATTTGTCAGATTGTCTTACCCTGTCAGTGAAATTAAAATGGCTGAAAAAATGATATAACTTGTAGCTGCAGAGATTCCTTTCTCCCTTATAGTTGGCCTCCACTTGATGATCTGAATTATTGCAGATTCATTTTCTTGAAATTGGTCGTTTTAGGGTAAGGTATAGTAGTATATAAGTTATGGAATCCTGTTGGTAACATAACTATGTGGTACAAGCCCATTATTCCAACAAATTGAATTGTATGGCAAGCAAATCGCCCTGTATAGGGCACTGATAGCAGCTGTCCCGTAATTTCGATCCGGAAAATTTTTTAGACGAAAAGCGAGATAACCGAGGTGTTTAATATGGAAACTGACCCTGGGGGGTCAGGAAATGGCGCTTCCACCATGGCAATGGAGATGGAGTCGAAGGAGCAGACCATAGAGGAGCTGAGAGCCGAATTGGAGATGGTTCGACAGGAGCTGTCAAAAAAGGACGATGATAAGAAGACCAATGAAAGATTGATGATGATCATCGAAGCCCAGCAGCGGACAATTACCGACCTAACAGCTAAATTAGACCTCCTACTGAAAACCCAGGTACCTTCCCATCTAAATATTACAAATTCTTCCCAAACACTTCCCAAAAATCCCAGTAAAGACAAAGCTGTCAATCTTAAGAGACCGTTAAATAATTCAAGCGATCTTTCCACAGACGACGATACACTCCCTGATGGTTTTACCAAGGTTAAGCCCCGTAAAACGCGACGAAACAAGACCGACACGACAGGCTTTCCTCCTCTCCCTTCACCAAAATCGCAGTCTGAAACACCTCATTCAACTGCAAGCGACTCGAATAAACAGCCTGTGCCTAATCTATCGGTTACTTCCACGCCTTCGACATCTCAGGTACCAGAAGACACGACTGCACAGCCCCCACGCAAGGTACGTGTTACCCCCGTCGTTCTTCGTGATGCTTCGAGATGGCGAGGCGTAAATCACAAGTTTATTTCCTTGGGCATCAAATTCGAACGCGCGGTTGCCGTCGATGCAGGAATCAGGATAATTCCCAAGTCCGAGGATGATTACCGCAGGATTATTCGTCTCTTCAGGGAGGAAGAGGTGCCCCATCACACTTTCCCTCTACCCTCCGAGAGGAACATTCATGCTGTAATTAGAGGAGTACATACGACACTTTCGGAAATTGAGATCAAGGAAGAGTTGCAACAGAGGGGATATTCCCCCCTGCACATAATTCGCCTGAAACGCGGTGGCGGCGTGCCCATGCCTTTGGTGGTAGTCATACTGCCCAAGATAGAAAAATCTCAGCAGCTGTTCAACGAACACGAGCTGCTAGGTTTGGCTATCCGAGTCGAAGTTCAAAAGAACTCAAGACTCATCGGGCAGTGTCACCGCTGCCAAAAATATGGGCATGCGCAATCTTACTGCACTGCACCACCTAAATGTCTAAAATGTGCCTCTGACCACATGACCCACTTATGCCCTCAAACAGAACAAGAGGAACGAAAGTGCGCGAACTGTGGAGGGGGGCATCCAGCGAATAGCCGAACTTGCAGATTTGCCCCTAAGAAAAATCTGCAAGTGATAGCGCAAAGGCGCAATGTAAGTTACGCGGATGCAGCTAGGGATGCAACCCGGGCTGCCCCCTCTGTGGGATCTTCTGCGAACACGCAAAATGTGGACCTGGCAACCGCGCTAAGGTCCTTACAGCAGATCATAGGTCCTCTGATTAGCGCAACACAGGCTTTGCAGGCGATCTTTCCTGCAAATGGCTAGGTACAATCGACGACAGCCTGCATTTATCAAAATTCTTTTTTGGAATTGTTTGGGTCTAAGGGACATTCCCAAAAGACGGGAATTTCATCAAGCTCTTGTGGACGAAAGTATAGATGTGGCCTTGCTGCAGGAAACATTACTTAATCCGGGAGATCGTTTAGCTTTCCCGAATTACGATGTTATCCGGGCTGATAGATTGACTGGACGGGGTGGCGGCTTGGCAGTGCTAGTGAAACGCGGTATTGACTACCACAGAAGCACAAACGCTGACATGCAGAGCATCGAAGCGGCTTCCGTGGTGGTCAATATGACGGGAGGTGTGCCGTTAAAAATCACCTCGGTGTATGTCAGGTGTGGTAACAGGCTGCAAGAGGTGGATCTGGAAGTCCTTTTAGACTACTCGGGTCCACTTATTGTGGCAGGGGACTTCAACTGCAAACATCGAGCATGGCATTCCAGGTTGAATTCCACCAGTGGGATCCGACTGTACAACCATGTGATACGAAATGGCTACCTCATACATAGTACTGAGGAGCCGACGCACCACCCATTTAATCACCTTCAGGCACCTGATGTTCTTGATTTGGCATTATCCAAAAACTGTAGCTACAGCATCACTTCTCGAATCATGTATGACATCTCAAGCGATCATCTTCCCGTCGTTTTGGAAGTGGCTAATGAGCAGATCTTGGGGGATGAAATCCCTCCAAGGAAACGCATTGATTGGGAGCTATACAAGTCGCTCCTCAAAGAGTTCCCCAATATACCGATCATAGATGATGAGAACGGTATAGATGCGGCTCAAGCAGAGTGGACAAGTTTTGTTCAGCAAACTCTGCAGCGTGCAGCTGTACTTCCCGTGCAGCGACACGGCAGACCTTTTCTGCCAGCAGACATTCGTCAGAAAATTTCTGATAAAAGAGCTGCAATTAAGCAAGCGAAAAGGTCTTGTCATCCTGATGACATTCGCAGAGCGACGAATCTTGTTCATGAAGTAAGAAATGCTCTTCATGAATTCCGCAATGAGCAATGGAACGACTTCCTGGCGGGGATGCTTGACTCAAGCATTCCTCTCTGGAAGGTGGCGAAGTCGCTCAAAAACGGAAAGCGTGAACAAATCCCACACATTCACGGTCCTGGAGGCATTGTCTTCAGGACAGAGGAGAAGGTCGAGGTTTTCGCCGATGCCATGGAAAGACAGTTCTCTCCCAACTATGATCTTGATAATGACCTCGACGAGGAGCAACACATCGTAAGATCTGTCAGGAGATATTTTAGGGCCAACGGCGTCAGTGACAGTCGCGCATTCGTTGGTGATTTTTCTTCATCAGAAGATTCTTCTTCAGAAGCTTCTTCAACCGAAGATTTGCTTAACACATCAGCGGTATCTCCTGAGATCCCGCATTGCACACCAGCAGAGATTCAAGGTCATATTAAAGACCTTAAAGTGCGTAAAGCACCTGGGGAGGATCAAATCACTAATAAGGCGCTGAAGCTGCTTTCGCGGAAGTCCTTAACTTATCTCGTGGCAATAGTCAATGCCATGCTCAGGATCCAGTACTTCCCATCCGCGTGGAAGACCGCTGAAGTTATAATGATTCCAAAGAAGGTGGGTTCGATATTTCCCCAGGATTATCGTCCCATTAGCCTGCTGTCAGCTGCGTCTAAGCTCGCTGAAAAGGTGATTCTACGTCACCTTGAGAATTTCTCGTCAGATCACCATGTGATTCCTGACGTGCAATTCGGTTTTCGGTCTGAACATAGTACGGAGCTACAGGCGGTTAGGCTGGTGGAACGTGTAACCAGAGGATTCACCCTTAACGAAAGTACTGGCATCTTGCTTTTGGATGTCTCAAAAGCATTTGACAAGGTGTGGCACGCGGGCCTCTTGTATAAACTAATCCAAAAGGGCTTCCCTTTTTGGCTTCTAAAACTACTGAAATCCTTCCTTGAAGGTAGGAAATTTCGGATCAAAATTGACAATGTGCTGTCGACAACACGGCTGATTACAGCCGGCGTCCCTCAGGGTTCGGTTCTTGGACCTATCCTTTACTCACTGTACATCCATGACGTCCCTAGTCCCAGCAACTGTGAAGTCTATCTCTATGCTGACGATACTGCATTGGTGGTTCAGTCGTGGTCTGGTGACCTAGTCCATGACAGGCTGCAAAGTGCGGTGGAAGAAGTATTAGATTGGGCGGATCGGTGGCTAATTAAAATAAACCATTCGAAAACGCAGGCAATCTACTGTACAAAAAGACGTCGCGGCGTTCCGTCTGAAGTTTCAATGAATGGACTTCGTATACCATGGGAATCCTCCGCTAAGTATCTCGGTGTCATTCTGGACAAAGGGATGACTTGGCGGAACCATATGGAAGCGCTAAAAACTAAATTCCAAATTACGTTTCGGCAGCTTTACCCATTATTATGTAAACGGTCAAAATTAAGTTTGATTAACAAGATTCGACTCTATAAGGTGGTCATAAGACCAGCAATGACATACGCATGTGCGGCTTGGTGTTTTATTGCTAAAACACACATGCGAAGTCTGCAGGTTCTGCAAAGCAGGACGTTGCGCACTATTGCTGATGCCCCATGGTATGTCTCTAACGAAACTCTACATAGAGACCTCGATGTCCCTTACCTAAAGGACTACATTAAGCAACAGGCGCAGCGGCGCTATAGCCTAGCGGAATCGCACAGCAACCCTCTGTTGCGTGATTCAGTGGACTACACAGTCGAGCAAGTTCGCAAGCACAAAAGGCCGCGGCTCGCACTGTAATCAAAATTAACTCGTGAACTTAGAACAACCAAAATTTGAGCATTTTTACACAATCTTTAGAAAAAATCAAATATTTTTAGACCATATCAAAATCTGTGAAGCGATTTTAACAATGCCTAAACGCTGCATATCCTAAAAGATTCTCTTCTTCCCCTTTGCTCTCGTTCTTCCTTCTCTCCTTTCCTTCCCCTTTTTTCCTTAAAATTGTCTGGTTTCTGGGTTACCAGACCTGACAGACTTACAAACCGACACTGTGACTCAAGAGCTAAGGTCCCACGGACCGCTCTGACAACCAACGATGACTTGACATGGCAAGCAAGCCCATTAAGAAATATTTGCTTTTTACTTCTTTTTTTGATACAGCTCTGTTATTTTTCCTATAAAGATTAGAATTATATCGAGGCACAGACAGATTTTGTTCAATACTTGTAACCACTCTTCGTTCCTGCAATAAGGTCTGTTATTTTTTTACCATACGACGTGTGCATTCTTTATCTGGCGCTGCGAACAGGATCGTTATACGCCTTCGTGGAAAACATCTGGAAGTTTGTACGAGCCCAGCCAACCATCAGTAAAATCTTCGAGATTCATCAGGTCAGCTGAACTACGTCCCTTCTGTGTGACCAACCATTGTGAGGTAGGAAGTATAAACTTCCGTAAGAGAAACGATCTGAGAACCTGAGAGCCACGTCCGAGGTCCCTGCAGAACGACCCTAGAGAAACAGAGAGCTACAAGATCCAGAGCAGTCTCCGTTATGAAAAATTAGATTTTTCACATAACGCTAGAGTAAGCCAAATCCATTTTATCTATTTAGTCAAAGAAACTTTTGGTAAATCTCCAGTACGAGAACGATCACCCATTAGAAGACAACCAGTAAAAAACCAAGCTAACGTTAGAGAGGAATTCACAACAACCATGGCTGACAATCCACAAATGTTATTTAACCTATTGAAAGATAGTGTGCCTATTTTTTCTGAAACATCAAATAATTTATCTGTATATTTACGTAAATATTGTAACTGGTATTAAAGAACCATATAAATCACTCCTATTTAACGCAACACCTACAACTCTTCAAGCTGCCTTACAAATTTGTCGAAAATACGATAATTTACAAATACAATCGCAATGCAAAGTATTTACTAAACAAAATGCCAAAAATACTAACGCCATTCAAAAACCGAAACCTACAAATACCGTTCAAAATACACCTATGTGGCGATTCCCTTCAAACCAACAATTTTACAATCCGCAATTTTACCAACAGCCACAACGATCTAACTTCCCAACTGGCCCGATTAACATCAGACCAAATTATTTTAATAATCAATTTCAAAGACAAATTCAACCACGACAGCCTAATTTCTATCCACAAAATAGACAAGGTCCACCAAAAAACTTTAAACCGACACCCATGTCTACATCAACTATTACGAACCGCCCCTCGCAACAACAGAATCAATACCGTCCTAACTTTTTCTCAAATCACGGACAAAGACCAAATTTTATCGCTGAAGAACTAACCAACACCGAAGCGACCGAACAATCACAAAACGAACAAGAATACGATGAACAGCAATACTATGATCCAAATTATGAAAATTATGACCAACAAGAATATGAAAATTCAGATAGTAACCCTACTGTCGAGTTTCCCCCTGAAGAGACAACTCAAAATTTTCCGAAAGCCCCAAATCAAAACCCATTGACTTAGATCTCAATAATTATGAGAACACACATTTGCCATACATTTATTTACAAAATTTAGATTTGCTAGTTCTTATAGACACTGGTGCATCTGTCTCTTTGATCAACACTCAAATTGCTTTCCAGATAACATTTATCCAAAACACTTTTCAATAAAATCTGTCATTGATACCAAACACGGTGAATACGCTTTGCGAATTCCTTTGTTCAATGAACATGGCATTAACAATGAAATTGAATTTCTCATTTTAGACTGGCACCAACGTTTTGACTGTTTGCTAGGATATTATGATCTACAAAAATTTCAAGCTACTTTACAAACATCTAAGAATTTGCTATCCATTGATCGTTTAAACTTTATTTGCCACACTGACAAAATACCACGTAAAGTCCCGAACACTGTAATCAAAAATCAAGTTCTAAAATTCCCTATCAAAAATGGACAAATTATCGTTCCACCTATTAAATATCTAAATTCTAACGATTACACACCCGAAATGATTTGTACCGTTAATAATTACGAAGTACTATACCCAGAAAATCCAAATCTATTAGATTTAAACTATCAATGCATCAAATACGACAATTTGGATAATTACGACATTGAAACACCCCAGAATGAATATAATTTAACTGATATTGGAACTTTAATAAGAACTGATCACTTGAATGACGAGGAAAAATACAAGATAACAGAACTTTGTAGAAAATTTCCTGAAGCTTTTCTAAAACCTAACGAAAAATTAGAGCCATGTACCGTAACATCTCATTCTATCAGAACAAAACACGACGACCCAATATTTGTAAAATCTTTTCGCTATCCAGTCTATTTAAAAACCGAAATTCAGAAACAAGTCGCTAAACTTTTGCAAGATGACATCATCCGTCCCAGTACAAGTCCGTACTCATCACCTGTATGGATCATAAATAAGAAGCCTGGCGCTTCCGGCGTTAAAAATATCGCATGGTAATTGATTTTCGTAAACTAAATGACATTACTATCGAAGATAAATATCCTTTGCCCCGAACTACTACTACACTACTACTGACCTAATGACTGACGTTATATTAAATTACAATCAATCTGTTCATTCTACTACAAAACATACACCTTTTGATTTATCATACGGTAGTACTGAAGACCCTTATTCATCACATCTTAAACAAATATTAGAAAAAGACAAAATTAATGAACAAATCGCTCACGATTCTTATAATCAATTGAAAAAACAAACTAACAAAATTAACGAAAAACGCGTATCTAAGATCCCCGTTTTAAAATCTCCGATCTATATCAAAATCCCAATCAGACATACTAAGGACAAACCAAAATATCAAAAACACACTATTTTCAAACAACAAGGAAATCAAATTTTAATCGAAGATAGAAAACACATGCTGAGACGAATCAAGCCTCAACGTAAAAATCCTTTACAGAGCTCTACCAGTCCAATGCCTACCAATTCGAGCGCTACTGATGAACCCTCTGCTCAAAACACCTCCGGTAATCAAACTGCCGCTAGGAAATTCAAGATTAATCGAAAATCGTCATAAAACTCAATTCCTTATTAATTTAAATTATATAACCAATCCAAAACTACATGAAAATCAACACGCACTGAATCTACAGAATTAAAAAGTTATTTTCTTCTGTAAAGGTTTGCAAGGCACTTTTGAGCACAATACTATCAATATCCAAGAAAGCATAGTTTCAGTTACACAAAATATGGCTTTTCAAATGAAATTCTTCGAGCAAATCGCACATCAAATAAATTTAAATTCAAATTAATCATTTGAGCGTCCTATCCATTCTTTCATTAAATCATAGGGAAATAAATATCCTCATTGAACATTTGCAAACTTTATACCATAAAGATCATCTGTTAGATTTTGAAACAATGCACCCTTTTGAGATATTGAATCTTTGCGAACTATCAATTGTAACTTTGCGAAATGAATCATATTCGTAATTCATGTACCTCTTCTTGACGTAAAAACTTACAGAGTTTTTGAATTGTATCCGTTAATTATAAGGAATGAATTAATAAAGATCCCAAGCAATTTTACTTTGTAATTTGAAGAAGAAAGATTTTGCTCCAATTTAATCAAACTAAGTAACAATCCGCATTTATGTTTTTAATTACAGGCACATGTAAGCCATCTATGTTGGAAAATTGTCCTCATATTCACTTAAAATACTATTAATACTAATATTTCAATCGATATTAAAGACTGCAAGCAGATTGAATTATCATTGCCTTTACTTGAAAGTAATTTTAGCTTTTTAAATCCTTCTTATTACCAAAATCATTTGGAAATAATAGTTCATACTAAGTTGCAAAACCTTTCTTACGACTCTTACAGCTTTGGAACCACATTGTAACTGTAAATTAAATTTTCTTGGAGACCAACTTTTCGTAGGAGGGAGGAGTTATGGAATCCTGTTGGTAACATAACTATGTGGTACAAGCCCATTATTCCAACAAATTGAATTGTATGGCAAGCAAGCCCATTAAGAAATATTTGCTTTTTACTTCTTTTTTTTTGATACAGCTCTGTTATTTTTCCTATAAGAATTATATCGAGGCACAGACAGATTTTGTTCAATACTTGTAACCACTCTTCGTTCCTGCAATAAAGTCTGTTATTTTTTTTACTATAGGACGTGTGCATTCTTTATCTTATATGTGTATGCTAAGTGATAGTTGAACCGAATAGCATCTATTGTATTCAGAAGATACAACACTGGCCATTAAAAAACGGTGTACCGCGCATGGAAACTTTTTAATAGGATATCATAATGTACAACGTACTACAACCTCTGCCAATTCTACTGTAGCCCCTGTCATATGCTTTGTGTGGTACCCTTTATGGTGGGTTCATGCAAGACTCAACGTAACTTAAGAAAATGAGCATTTAATCAGCACAGGACACGATTGCCAATGCAGCAATCGCGACATCAATATTTTAAACACACTAATAAAATCATATGTTTAACGTCAAGGTAGCAGACAAAAGAGTGTTTTGTGCTACGAAAACTTAGGGACCAGCCTCGACATTGACAACTGGCCCCTCCCCACACGCTTGCGCCAATCCACCGGTAATCAGTCACAGAACCCGGATGCAGGTAATGTCGGAACATCTGCTCGGAAAAATATTCCGATTTTTGCAATATCTGATTCAAGAACGCTTGTTAAAGAATCTGCATGTGACTAGGCCCAAAATGGCTCCAAAAATTGTTCTTCAATCGATAACAAAAATTGATTGATTCGCTTTGTTCATAGTATTTTGCGGTTTTAAGGTCATTCTGAACAAAAAATGCGCCTTAGAACTTTTCTCTGGACTTGATATATACAATGTGTTTGGTCACTACATACCGATATTTAAGGGCGGTATTTTTCAGCTATTTTTATCGACAGATCCACCCCCCTACAATGTCCTACCTCACCACCCTTGAAATGGCAGCCATTTTTATCTTTACGTTACGATTACGCTAGTGCATGTAAAAAAATTGTAATAACTGAGTACATAAGTGTCACAGAATGATAAATTTGGTGTAATTTGAACGATAACGTGTTGCCTTGGCGATTATTAAATTGTATTCATACTAACTGTCAAACATACTTAAAAACAGTCAAAAACAGAAAAAAATATGCAAGAAAATTGATTATTTTGTGCATTTCCGCACACCATTCAAAAACTAGTTTGTAAAGTTGTACTTTTTTGTGCTAATTCTACAGCTAACTATGTTATCTACAGAATGACAGCAAATTTGTTATCCTAAGTCTTCTACGTTAAGTAATAGATGCAAAGCTGTAAAATACCCCCCTTAAATATCGATATGTCGTCACCAAACACATTGTATAAGCAATGGAAACATTCAAAATATGCCACTTGCTACCACAAAAACAATATTTGAAAAAATAATGCTCCCGATTGAATAGACTTTTTGATTTTTGTTCTTATAACTCCTATAACTTGACATTAAAGAATCTTTTTTCTTTCTCAATTCATCCACTGGGATTTCCTTCACTGAGCTTATCCGCATCCATGCATCATGAGTTTTAAATTTATTCCTATAGTCTTTTATCTTAGTGTCCCACAGTACCGGTTCAGCACGAAAATATTCCAAAAATGATAGTTCCAATTGGTTACTCCAGTTAAAACTCATTTTTCACGACGAATCGAAAATTCGTATCCGTAAAGAAAAACACAACCACTGCCGTCACTCACTATGAGGCAACTGAGCCACCAGCGAATGAGGAGCCTAGTCATGTTCCCAATATGTTCGCGCGTCGCGAACCCTTTGTCGCGGGACGAAAAACCGACAGCAAACGGGAACGACGCGCGAACGCGACGTGAAGCCGCGAAGAATACGCGAATGGGTTCCACACTCATGGGTCGCAGGTAGTTCGCGGCTTCGCGCGCGATCCGCGCGGGAGTCTGGAGAGGGTATAAGAAACGAGAAGTATAGCGCTAGTCAGGGCAAAACATCGTGGTCCATTGTGGTATTTCCATATATGTTCTAAGGATTTTTGGTGAATGTCTGTTTTTAGTGACGTTAAAGATTAATAGTGATAGTTTGCGACAATTATTATAAACATTTTTATGCTGGACAGCCTTCAAGAGCTGTTGTTTTATGTGATATTTGTTTAAAAATGGTTGAATCTTGCAGTGCGGTGAATTGTTGCAATAGACGCAGAATAGATGTGAAAATGAAGTTTCACAGGTTGGTTTTAATCATCTCATTCATTTTTGTGTGAAAATTACCTGTTAATTGGTAATTCGAGAAAATATCTGGATTTTTAGGATACCTACAGATCCTAACATGAGGAAGTTGTGGTTACATGCTATAAGAAGAAAAAACTTTACTCCCAGTACAACAACGGTAATTTGTGAAAAGCATTTCACTCCAGAGGATTATGAAGTTAGTGTTCATGGAAATAAGGTACTAAAAAAGGTGGCAGTTCCATCTGTGTTTGATTTTCCAGCCCATCTCACGAAAGAACATAGCCATCGAAGGGTTTTGAAAAGAAAACATGAATACATAATTTCTAGAATGAACTATGGTATAACCTATATTGTATTATAATGAAAAACTGTGTATCTACAGTATTGTTAATGCCATTGTGCACAAATATTTTGTATACATATATATATATATATATATATATATATAAGGGTTTTTTCTTTGTACACTTTAATCTCTACAAAACTGGACGTGTTCCCACCACATTTAGTGTTGACAGCTAAAATAATAAAAATAAATTTAAATGTGCATAAATACTATTTGGAACATTATAAAGATATATAGAAAATAACATGTATTTATTGTGATATTTCTTAGATCTCTTATTTTTATATGTAAGAAATAGCATATTAGAGCAGTTAAGTTAATTATAAGCAGACATGTAATCTCTTTGCTACCTGAATTATTAATTACTTATGTTAAATACTAATTGTTATATCTTCAAATGTGTAAAGGAGAATTTATTGTCAAGTTTCATACATATGTATATATAAATAAATAAACTTGGTTTTTTAATTATAATGACGTTTCCAGGATTTTATCTCGTTCCAGTTGCCTGAATAACTTTTAAATCTTCTCTAAAGACGGGTCCACACTATGTAACAAAATATGTTAATGGCAAAGTTGTACAACAAATTTGCTGTACAACTTTTTTGTGTAACTTGTTATAATATAGCATCCAGACTATATAACAAAAAATACAAAACAAAAAAGTGCGCATAATTTCCGCAGCATTTTAGCTGGTAGGTGGTAGTATGTAAAATGTCGTCAAACGTAGAGGATGCCATAATGGCAGCAGCAGCTTGCGTAATTTTGTGCAGGCGACACCGATGTGTAAAGCGAAGATTTTGGGTGCGGCCTTCATTAAAAGCTCGAGAAATATATAGTGGTACAGCTCTGTTAACTGATCTGAAAAGAGAAGACCTAGACCCATCGACAGGAGACATTAAATGTGATGGCAGTTTTAAAAACTTCTTAAGAATGACAAGTTCTGACTTTGACTATCTTATAAATGAAATCGGCCATAAAATAGGCAGGAAAGACACAACATTTCGAGATGCAATTCCAGTAAGAGAAAGATTAGCAGTTAAAATGAGATTCTTAGCAAGTGGAGATTCCTACCAAAGTTTAAGCTATTTATTTAAATTTTCTAAGCAGAGTATTTCGAATATTGTGCCAGAAGTTTGTGACTCTCTCATTGACTGTTTAAGAGATATAATCAAAGTAAGTATATTTTTTAAACTTTTTATTCATTTAGTTTCATAGAGAAAGTAACATTTGCGTAAAATTTAATTCATCCTCGGTATCTGCACATGTGCATGATTGAGTGTCGTGTCTGTTTGAATTGGTCTAGCTGGGGAAAGTTACGGGTGTAGGTGTAGTGGATGGAATGGAGGATGCCTCAGGTGTATTGTATGATTTAGTGCCTGTTTGATCTGATGTAGCTGGGGAAGCAGAGGGCGTCGGTGTAGCGAACGGAGTGGTAGATGTCCCAGGTTGTATGTCTGAACACTCTGCTTTATAGAGAATATTATTTATTTCAAATTTGGCGTAGATTTGCACCGATTTGCTCTTAAGGTTTCGCAAGGTGGTCGCTACATATTCACCATACACATCAAAGTCATCTCGCTTTTTCACGTTACTTGATAGTTCTTTCATTACCGTGTACGCTTCTTCAGATTTCGTGTTTTTTGCCATTCTCTTGTTGCCTTTAGTTATAGGTATACGTGCAATAGTTTCATTTACTGTTTTTTCTTGACGTTTTTTTGTATCATTTTGCACCTTTGCATGTGGCTGTGATCGCTATTCTTCCTATAAAATCAGAAAAAACCGAAAATAGTATTTTGATATATAACTTGTATATAACGATTAAAGGCCTGTTTCGAGAAGACGCGTCACAAACCAGTCAGAGTCAATGAATTAATCTAAAAATTGTCACATGTCAATTCTCTGACTGTTTCTGAGCTGTCTGATTGGCTCTGACTGGTTTGTGATTCTTCTAGAAACAGAACTTAAAACATGTATTGAAATGAATATAATAATATAACATAATTCCTCTTTCTTCAGGTACCCAAATATCAAGAGGAATGGTAACAGATTACAAATGATTTTGACCAGAAGTGGAATTACCCTCACTGTTGTTGCAGTATCGATGGAAAACACATATGCTTACAAGCTCCATTAAATACTGGAAGCGACTATTTCAATTACAAGGGACGCTAACTATTGCTTTACGTTTGTAAATATAGGTTGCCAAGGTCGTTTGTCTGATGGCGGAGAATTTGCTAATACAACATTTAAAAAGTTACTTGAAACCTCTTCCTTGAATCTCCCATCAATGAAAGTTTTACCGGGAAGAATATCAACTTCACCTTTTGTGTTTCTTGGTGATGAGGCATTTGCTTTACAGCCGCATATGATGACACCCTTCCCAGGCACTCAACAGAAAGAGTCACTGGCTCGGATTTACAATTACAGACACAGCAGAGCAAGACGTGTAGTCGAAAATACATTTGGAATTATGTCTGTTATATTCAGGGTGTTTAGAAAACCAATGCTTCTTGAGCCTCAAAAGGCAGAAAGGGTAGTTTTAGCAAGTTGTTATCTCCATAATTTTCTTCGAAAAGGTCAATCAACTTCATCCTACTGTCCACCAGGAACTTTTGATTCAGAGGACGCGCTGACGGGAGAATTAATACCTGGTACATGGAGAGCGAAGGTCAGCCAAATGGTACTTTGCTAAAACTTAAAAAGATTCCCAGGAAACCCACCATGCTAGGCAAAGAAATACGAGAGGAGTTTTCTTTGTACTTTACCAGTAAGGAGGGGAAAGTGCCGTGGCAGAATAATTTTTGATTTCAAATTGGTTATTAATTTAAAGTGTGCTTACCTCAACCGCAGTGATATTCCCAGTGTCCCGTGTCTCAGTATCTTGCTTGGGAGATAGACCACCTTCAGTAGAATGACGTGCCTCATTTTTGTCTTTTAAAAATAAAAGCATTTTAAAAAAAAGCCATTTTGTTTTAAAAGGGGCATCAGCTCCATCGCCACTCTTTCCTTTTCAGCATGCGCATTTTTTTTCAACTTCATTTGTATCTGTTTTCACTTCTGCGGCTATTTCAGTCCATTCGTCGTGTTTTTTATTTCTATTTTTAACCCTGTAAGACACCTTGTAGCCATATGTCTACAACGATCTTTTAGGTATCTTCTAACGTTTTCTATCCCTTGTACACTCTATTGCTCGATGTAGACATGTGGAAACAGCCTCAAGTTAGGCGCAGTTACCATCCGCCATCTATTAGCGAAATCGAGAAATAATTTTTTAATATGTCAACCGGCAGCTGTTCAGTTCGTTTCGCCGGCGTCGTTGCACTGGCGTGTTTGAGAGATAATTAGGTAGGTAAATTTTCATAAAATACATTAGTATGATATAATATTGGTTGTACATGTCCAAAACACATAATACATGGTAAGATTATCCAAAGTAGCATAGGAGAGTATAGAAAATGAAGTTTGAAAACGATTGTAGCCATATGTCAACATTGAACCTTCATGGTTGAGCCAATGTAAGATACTGTTTTATCCATTTTTGTTTCGTTGCAGCTTGAAAAATGGATCCTTTCGAAAATCTAAAAACCATTTCGGCGAGGTGTTTTTACAAAAAGAAGACAGACTTTATACCTGTATTGCCGGCTAATCTAGAAATATCCGATATTTCAGATAAAAGTGATTCCGATAATGAAAATTTGGAAGATGATGTGTTACGCCTCGGAAGTAATGATGCAGATGATGTAAATCCGTTGCCTTGCTCAAGTAGGTCTACAGTTGAAGTTATTCAGAATAACAGTAGCTCCTCGGATGAGTCAGATGACGAAGAAATAAAACCAATAGCTTCTAAAAGAAGGAAGAAGAGCAATCGAAGGATCCAAAAGGCTGATGTCGTATATAATTGGGTAGAGGAAGATTTACCTAATTTTGAAAAACCTACGTCAGATGTAAACTTTGGAGATGATAATTATCATTATCCATTACAGTACTTTTTAGAGTTTTTCTCATATGAATGCATTGAACTGATAGTGAAGGAATCAAATTTGTATTGTACTCAAATGACTGGGAAAAGTCTAGATACAGATAACAAAGAAGTTACTAATTTTATTGCTATCCTTATCTACATGGGCGTCATTTCTCTTCCTAGTTACAAAGATTATTGGTCGGCTACTCTAAGAATTGAATCTATAGCGAATGTTATGTCACTAAGGAGATTCAAACAATTACGCAGATATATACACTACAATGATAATTCTTTAGTTGGCAGTTCTCAAGATAGGTTTTATAAAATTAGACCGCTCTTGGACATAGTCAACAGAAACTGCTCTAAGTTTGAGATAGAAAATCGTTTCTCCATTGATGAGACAATGGTACCGTACAAAGGTACACGGGCAGGTAACCTTCGTCAATATATGAAAAACAAACCACACAAATGGGGTTACAAATTCTTCATGAGAGCTGGAGTATCGGGATTGATTTACTCTTTTATTCCATATCAAGGGAAAATACTTTTTCTTTATTAGATGGCACTGCCATGCAGTTAGCAGAAAATGAACTGGCTATGGGAGTTGGTAGTAGCGTAGTTATTGCTCTCACTAAAACCATCCAAAACCCAGCTCACAGCATTGTGTACTTTGACAATTATTTTTCGAGTGTGAACTTATTTTTATATCTAAAGCACAGATTCAACATTTATAGCTTAGGAACTCTTCGGAACAATAGACTAAATGGCTGCCAGCTGATATCTGATAAGGAATTGCTAAAAAAAGGCAGAGGAAAGTATGACTACAAGTCCACAAACAGGGAATGCATAATTGTCAAATGGGCTGACAATAAATGTGTTTTGATTGGAAGTACAATTCATGGTGTATCCCCTGAAAATACGCTTCGTCGATATTGCAAAGAAAAAAAAGGTAAAACGAATATACCTTGTCCATCCATTATTATGGAGTACAACAGGCATATGGGAGGTGTTGATAAGTCAAATTCGCTGGTCGGGCTTTACAGAACTCCTGGTCGTGCTAAGCGGTGGTACTTCCCGATTTTCGCCTATATCATCGACATGTGTATAGTCAACGCATGGTTACTATACAAAGAGAACAATAAAAATGAAAAGAAGTGTATGCCCCTAAAAGAATTTAGATGTGATATTGCAAAGGGCTTGTCCACCACTGGGAAACCGAAACCTGGAAGGCCGGTATCATCACCTAAGTCCAATTCAATAATAATACACCCAGTCGTTCCAAGACCTTCAGATGTTACCAGAAAGGATACTGTTGGTCATTGGCCAGTTCATACGACAAAGGGAAGATGCCGAATGTGCACTACGGGATTTTCTCGAATAATGTGCCGAAAATGTATGTGTCGGCTATGCCTAAATGATAAAAATAATTGTTTTGTTCATTTTCATCTGTGAGATAGATTCCTTTATGTTATAATTTTCACATTTGTCTCACCTTGTATATTTTTTATACGGAATATATTGTTTTTCGTTTTTGATGGAAATACTTTGATTTTTTTTGTAATAAAATATTATTGCAATTTTTAATGTGTTTTGTTACAATTATATTTTTAATCCGCTTATAGACCGTAACGGTCAATGTTGACATTTGGCAACAATTGCAAAGTACACTTTCTAATAACAATGACTTCAATATATGGATCTAAACTTGTTCCTACAGTGATTTTTTATAGCCAGTGAAAATTTACGAATTTTAACTTAAAAAATAATAGGAGTGAACCTTACAGGGTTAAAATCCATAAATGTAGGATCCCATAGTACTCGTTGCTCACGAAATAGTTCAATTAAATGAGTAGTCAATTCTTTCGACCATTCCATCGTGAACAGATCAAAGAAAAATGTAGCAAAACAAACAGGACGATGTGACACCGACGGTTCCCGTTCTTGTACACTTGTACTACTCCAAACCCTATTCACAGTGCCAGGGAATGTTTCAATAACCTGTTTTCAAGTGTAGACCAGTCACACTGCGATTTTACAACAAAGTTTTATAACTTTCTTTGATCTTTACCGACAACTGATGGATAACATAAAACATGCTATATAACCTGCAAAATGTTATACAACACTGTGTTTTATAACTTTTTAACTAAAATTCTGTAACAAGTTACAAAACTTTGTTATTTGACATGTTTTGTTACATAGTGTGGACCCGTCTTAAGAATCCTCGGTTTCCTATGCAATTCATTCAAGTCCGCGCGCTTTTTGCCCCGACTAGTTCCATCTCGCTGTCGGACCTCTTTGTCGTATGTCGGCCGCATTATCGTTTCATTCAAGTTTCATTGTACAAATGGGACGGGGCGATTCCATCAGTTAACCTCTGGCAACGTAAAATGTGGAGGACACTGCTGTAGAAACAGCTGATTCTTAGATTACGTTAAGTCGTGCATGAACCCGACATTAGTTTTGGGGTAGTGTGTGTGTAGAACAGCTGGTAATGACATCTTGTTATTATTACCAGTAACCATGTATAGTTGCAAACATGAATTACCTGTAATATAAGTCCCTGCCAAGAAGAAACCAGTCTGATGTTAATATTGCTGCAGAAGACATGGTTACACGTCACAAAAACAAAACAAATACGGAAAGGAAAACAATGCTTACTCAGCACCACAAAACCTCACTGAAGGAGGGCACAAAACATATACACTGAAGAAGGTTTAATTCAATGCTGTGCGATGGCAACACGTTGACTTGTATGGTTGTCAGCGTCCATTTTTTGAGGGTGAGACGTGGTTTCCAGATTGTGCATTAATATCCCGCAACGTTGCCAGCTCTACATATAAATCTGAGATTGCTATACTTATATATACAGGGTGTTTCAGTTTATTGATGCATAACTTCAAGATTCGATAGAACTTTTAAAATTAATGCATAAAGTCTATATAAACATGGGTCGAAAAATGCGTGGCTTCCGAAATACAGGGTGTTTAAATTTACTTTTTAAAAATTTCGAACAATATTTGATGTATAACAGTGAAAATTGGTATACAAGGGTTTTTTGGTACGACAAAACGAATGAATGAATGAATCTTAAAATTAGAGGCATCCCGGCCACCATAAGGAGCCAGTGCATAGGCCACTTAAGCGGGCCCTTATGCACCTCTACAATCCTTAAATCACAAGCCTCGCCCTTTTAGCGAAGTTGAGAATCGTCTTGAGTCCAAGCTTCTTGACATCCTGAGGGTCCAAAGTAATGGACCCCAGTATAGTCTGCCTATAGTAGCTCAGAGCTTCACAGCGACACGAAACGTGCGCCGAGGTCTCTTCCTCTACTCCGCAGCGTTCACACAAGGGATCCTCAGCCACCCCCATCACGTGCAGGTGACGCCTTAACGTGTTATGGCCAGACAACAGTCCCACCAGCATCCTTAGGTTGGCTCTATCCAGAGATAGGCAGAAGCGTCCATCCTTAGCACTGGGCCCTTCAATGAGTTCTCGTGCCTGGCGGAGATACTTCTCCATTTCTGAGAGTGTTGTCTTGCAACCCACGTCTCCATTTTCCTCCTAGCTTTATGTGCGGTCGCTCCTAGAGCTGGCTCAGGACCAACGAGCTTGCTGGCAGATCCTGTTTTCGCCAGAGTGTCCGCCGTCTCATTGCCTCTTATCCCAGCGTGCCCCGGTACCCATATTAACGATACCGGATGCCTCGCTGCGAGGCAATCCAGAGCCTCCCTGCATTGCAATACAGGACTCGAAGTAATCTTACAGACACTTAGTGCTTACATTGCAGCCTGGCTGTCGGATAAGATTGTTATTCTTCTCCTAGGCCCACCCTCCTTCAGATTTCCGCCTGGAAAATGGTGGTGTATCCACCGAGAGGCAGAGATAGCCTAGTTCTAGGCCCAGAGACCCAGTACCTAAGGCCTCTTCGGTGACCGAGCCGTCCGTGTACCAAACCCGCCCGCTCACTTCGGAGAGTCCCCGGCTACCGGCGTCCCACTCCTCCCTCGTTGGATACTCCACAATAAACTTGCGGTTGAAGCGGTATTTAGGGGTAATACGATCACCACTGCTTAGAAGGACGGGGTCCTCCCTTTCTAATTCGACTAAGATGCCAGTATGCCCCTTGTCAGGATTCAAGAAAGCCCAGCTGCCCTGACTCCACAGTCGATGAGCGACTACTCTCGCTTCACCGCGGATCCAACAGAGCTTCCATTGCACTCAACGGCGTTGTTCGCACTGCGTTTGTAATACTAATACAGGCCAAACGCTGAATTTTATTCAGTTTGGCCTTAGTTGTCTCAGTTCTAATGCAAGGCCACCAGACCAGGGAGCCGTACAAGAGAGATGGACGTACTATCGTCGTGTAGAGCCAGTATACCACTTTGGGTTTAAGCCCCCACCTTACCCCGACAACACATCTACAAGCCCACATCGAATTGCGAGCCTTGTTAATCTCGTATTCCACATGCGCTCTCCAGTTCAGTTTGCAATCCAGGATAATTCCCAGATATTTCACTGACTGGGACAAAACTAATCTAGTCACAAAGAAGGTCGGCATAACCAGCCCGTCAAGCCATCTTCTCCTAGTGAATAGGATCAGCTCGGTCTTTTCAGCATTAACAGAAAGATCGACTTCCCTACATCACGATTCCACGGAGCGCAGAGCGCCCTGCATAATTTCCGAGACTGTTCTACAAAAACGCGCCCCAACTACTATGCTTACGTCATCAGCATAGGCTTGCGCGTAGACACCCATACTGCTGAGCCTAACGAGGAGTTCGTTCACCACGATACACCACAGTAGGGGTGACAGAACTCCGCCCTGAGGGCAGCCTCTAGCTACACTCACGCTGCAGCTTACGTCATTCAGCATAGCTGTTGTTACCCGACCCTCCAGAGTAGATAAGACTCAATCTATTAGGATTGATCCAACCCCGTGTCTAACCAAGGCATGTCTGATAGAGTCGGTTGTGGTGCAATTAAATGCACCTTCAATGTCCAAGAAGGCCACGAGTGCCACTTCTCGCTGATATAGAGTCTTCTCCAGCCTACCGACCAGATTGTGTAAGGCCAGATCAGTCGATTTTCCAGCTTGGTATGCAAACTGTTTTGCATGAATGACACACCTTTCCAGCGGGTCATCCCTTAAGTATCTATCAACTATCCTTTCCAGTGTCTTAAGGACAAAAGATGAAAGAGTAATCGGTCGAAAATCCTACGGGCCAGTATATCTAGCTCTGCCCGGTTTAGGAATGAATACCGCTTTAGCCTGCCGCCAGCTTCTAGGTGTGAAGCCCGTGGCCTCACATGCTCGAAACACATTCAACAGGTAAGGAACAACCGAAATCCGTCCCTGCTGTAACATGGCCGGAAATACGCCGTCCAGACCTGGACTTTTGTATGGAGCAAACGAATCTACTGCGCATACCGTCCTTTCGAAGGTGACAATCTCCCTAGCCGTGCGCCAGTCCTCACCTGAGGGCCTGCGCAACTGCATGCACTCTGTGATTGATCGCGCTACTGTGGAATCGGGAAAGTGCGTATCCATCAGAAGCCTCAGAGTACCTTCCTCAGAAGTAGTATTCCCCCCAGAGGGATCATGCAGAGATCCCAATCTTGCTTTAATGTCTTTGCATAGGACCCTGTGTATTCTTGCAGTAGCAGGAATGTCGTTTATGGACTGACAGAAGTGCCTCCAGGATTCTCTGGAGTCCTTTCTAATCTCCTTTTTGTACTCCTGCAATGCCTTTTTGTAGTCTTCCCATAGAGGAGAACTTCTCCTATGCTTAACTCTGCTAAGAAGTTTTCTATCCTCTAAATCTTTGGTCCAGAAGGTTGCCTTGTCCTTACCTTGGACTTTGCGTAACGGGCAGTTTTCCTCATATGCAGCCGTCAAGTCCCTGCTCAGAGACTCGACAGCTGCTTCTATGTCAGAGCCACTGCAAAGCCTGTATGGGACCGCTCCAAGCTTACTGTCGATGTCTGCCCTAAAGGACCCCCATCTAGTATGCCTGGGATTCCGAGCATATTTATCCGGAATCTCTCCTTCAGTCTTAAACAGTATGTACCTGTGATCCGATAGAGAGGGTGTTAGAGACACTTTCCAGTCCCTGATGTCCTGAGCTAAGTTAAGCGTGCTCAGTGTTACGTCGATAACCTCTTCTCTTACACTGTTGCTGAAAGTGGGCATGTTACCGACATTCAGAACCTCAAGGTTCGATGCCCCAAGAAACCCCATCAGGTCTTCGCCCCGTCTGTTGGTGTTCGAGCTGCCCCACGTAACGTGATGGGCATTGCTGTCGCATCCAATCACGAGGTCGAGTCCAGAATCCCTACAGAATGCGACAAGGTCCCCCATTTCCTTGGACGGAGGAGGCTCTCTTGAATCGTAAGGAAGGTAAGCCGGACATACAACCAAGTCCCTGTCACTGCCTTCCTTCTTATCTAATTCTGACTGCAACTGAGTCTCTGAATGTAAATTATTATTAAAAACAGACAAAAACAAAAAAATATGGAAGAAAATTGATTATTTTGTGCATTTCCGCACACCATTCAAAAACTAGTCTGTGAAGTTGTACTTTTTTGTACTAATTCTACAGCTTTGTGTTATCCTAAGTATTCTACGTTGAGCAATAAATGCTATCTAACATGGGTCAAAATGGGTGTAATAAAATGCAAATTGTTTTAAAACTTTTTATACATAAAAATGACAAGTTAATGTTTCTTATAGAGAGTTTGGACATGTTTAATGTTACAGAAGCTGTTCAGAATGTCCTCCATTATTGATTATGCACATGAATGAATGAATCTTGAAATTAGAGGCATTCCGGCCACCATAAGGAGCCAGTGCCTAGGCCGCTTAAGCGGGCCCTTATGCAGCTCTGCAATCCTTAAATCACAAGCCTCGCCCTTTTAGCGAAGTTGAGAATCGCCTTGAGTCCAAGCTCCTTGACGTCCTGAGGGTCCAAAGTAATGGACCCCAGTATAGTCTGCCTATAGTAGCTCAGAGCTTCACAGCGACACAAAACGTGCGCCGAGGTCTCTTCCTCTACTCCGCAGCGTTCACACAAGGGATCCTCAGCCACCCCCATCACGTGCAGGTGACTCCTTAACGTGTTATGGCCAGACACCAGTCCCACCAGCAACCTTAGGTTGGCTCTATCCAGAGATAGGTAGAAGCGTCCATCCTTAGCACTGGGCCCTTCAATGAGTTCTCGTGCCTGGCGGAGATGTCTGGAGATACTTCCCCATTTCTGAGAGTGTTGTCTTGCAACCCACGTCTCCATTTTCCTCGTAGCTTTATGCGCGGTCACTCCTAGAGCTAGCTCAGGACCAACGAGCTTGCTGGCTGATCCTGTTTTCGCCAGAGTGTCCGCTGTCTCATTGCTCCTTATCTCAGCGTGCCCCGGTACCCATATTAATGATACCGGATGCCTCGCTGCGAGGCAATCCAGAACCTCCCTGCATTGCAATACAAGACTCGAAGTAATCTTACAGGCACTTAGTGCTTTCATTGCAGCCTGGCTGTCGGATAAGATTGTTATTCTTCTCCTAGTCCCACCCTCCTCCAGAATGTGAGATACACAAGCCAGAATCGCAAAGATTTCCGCCTGGAAAATGGTGTTGTTTCGACCGAGAGGCAGAGATAGCCTAGTTCGAGGCCCAGAGACCCCAGCACCTGAGCCCCTCTTCGGTGACCGAGCCGTCCGTGTACCAGACCTGCCCGCTCACTCCGTAGAGTCCCCGGCTACCGGCGTCCCACTCCTCCCTCGTTGGATACTCCACAATAAACTTGCGGTTGAAGCGATATTTAGGGGTAATACGATCACCCCTGCTTAGAAGGACGGGCTCCTCCCTTTCTAATTCGACTAAGATGGCAGTATGCCCCTTGACAGGATTCAAGAAAGCCCAGCTGCCCTGACTCCACAATCGATGAGCGACTACTCTCGCTTCACCGCGGATCACCAGATCCAACGGTGGGAGATCCAACAGAGCTTCCATTGCACTCAATGGCGTTGTTCGTACTGCGCTTGTTATGCTAATACAGGCCAAACGCTGAATTTTATTGAGTTTGGCCTTAGTTGTCTCAGTTCTAATGCAAGGCCACCAGACCAGGGAGCCGTATAAGAGAGATGGACGTACTATCGTCGTGTAGAGCCAGTATACCACTTTGGGTTTAAGCCCCCACCTTACCCCGACAACACGTCTACAAGCCCACATCGAATTGCGAGCCTTGCTAACCTTGTATTCCACATGCTCTCTCCAGTTCAGTTTGCAATCCAGGATAATTCCGAGATATTTCACTGACTGGGACAAGACTAATCTAGTCCCAAAGAAGGTCGGCATGACCAGCCCGTCAAGCCTTCTTCTCCTAGTGAATAGGATCAGCTCGGTCTTTTCAGCATTAACAGAAAGATCGACTTCCCTACACCACGATTCCACGGAGCGCAGAGCGCCCTGCATAATTTCCGAGACTGTTCTACAGAAACGCCCCCTAACTACTATGCTTACGTCATCAGCATAGGCTTGCGCGTAGACACCCATACTGCTGAGCCTAACGAGGAGTTCGTTCACCACGATACACCACAGTAGGGGTGACAGAACTCCGCCCTGAGGGCAGCCTCTAGCTACATTCACGCTGCAGCTTACGTTATTCAGCATAGCTGTTGTTACCCGACCCTCCAGAGAAGAGAGGACCCAATCTATTAGGATTGATCCAACCCCGTGTCTAACCAAGGCCTGTCTGATAGAGTTGGTTGTGGTGCAATTAAATGCACCTTCAATGTCCTAGAAGGCCACGAGTGCCACTTCTCGCTGATCTAGAGTCTTCTCCAGCCTACCGACCAGATTGTGTAAGGCCAGATCAGTCGATTTTCCAGCTTGGTATGCAAACTGATTTGCATGAATGACAACGACAAAACGAACCATGGACATAGTTTTACTGTAGCCGCTAGAGAGCGCTCTCTACTGTACCTGTAGTGTATTAAAATGACCCGAAAAATGTTTCTTAGTGCAATTTTTTGCTTTTTGAATAAAAAACTGATTCTCCGCACTTTTCTGCATAAAAAAGCTCTCCTGTGTGTTTTCGTTATAGATTTTCGATTTGGGCATTACAAGTAATTAAGATGATCGTTTAGATTGTGTTTTTAAACAGAGCAATAATTCCTAACTCCTAATAAACACAAAAAAACAGAATATTAATTTGTTTAATTTTCCAATATTATTTTTAACAAATTAAATTAATTATTTACAACTAAAATGCTATTGGATAGTTAGGACAAACATACAAAATCTAAAGTAGTTGCTCGAAATGTAAACCCAATTGTTCAATACACAATTCACATCTACGAATGATCGAACGTGGTATAGCATTATTCAAATAACGCCTTATTTCATCACATGCATTCCTGATTCTGTCTATTAGCATATCTCTTGTGGTTACGAGAGTCTGGTACACTTTTTCTTTTAGAAATCCCCTCACACAGAAATCTAATGGATTTAGGTCAGGGGATCGTGGAGGCCAGGCGACTGCCGATCCATCTTTCTGGATAATTTTCGTCCAGCCAGTTTCTAACTATTCTCGAATAATGAGCTGGTTAACCATCAAGCTGGAAACAGGCCAATCTTCTTAAATCTAACATAACATCATCCCACATATTTGCATGTTCAGCCTTAAAAAATCCAAGAAGGTCGCAGCATTTAACCTTGTAGGTTTTTTTTATATATCGAAACAGCCGCGCAGGCAGCTGCCTAAATGCCGGAACACCGCTGCCTAAGGTTAGTAGAACTGGGAAAAGCTTCCTTCCGTAGATTGTTCCACAATCTAGACACCCTCGGGACAAAGGAGCGGTCGTATCGGCCAGTTCTGGATGTACGAAGTTTGACACGGTTAGGATGGGACGCCGAAGTCAGGCGGGTCTGTCTGGCAGGCACATCGCGCGGCGGCATCATGGAAGAGAGCTCTGAGGAGCAAAGCCCTTTGATGTAGCGATAGAAAAGAGCTAGATCGCCGACGACCCGCCGGTGCGAAAGAGTCCCGAGACTGTCTGTTAGAGAAGAGTCATCGATCAGGCGGACCGCCCTCCTCTGGACAGCATCGAGCATGGACAATGTAGTCGGGGCGGCAGCACCCCAAATGTGTGAGCAATACTCTAGGCTAGGCCTTATCTGGGCCTTGTATAGAGTGAGGTCATGCGGAGAAAAGTACTTCTTAGCCCTGAACAAATAGCCTAGCTTTTTCCCAGCAGCTGCAGCTATTGAAGAGATGTGTTCGTGCCAGATCAGGTCCTCGGTGATCTGGACTCCGACCAGCCGAAATGAATGGCTCTTTGGTAGAACTCGACCGTCCATCGAAACTGTATGAGCGCTAGGACGCTTTTTGTTCGTCAAAGTACATTACTGTGTTTTGGAAGCATTGAACTGTACAAGATTGTTGCGTCCCCAAGCAGTGATAGCCTCCAGGTCTCTTGTCAAAGAAGAAGTCGTCGCTAGTCTTATTTTTTCCAGCTCAGCGGCAGAGATCGGCTTGTCACTCTGAATTCCTGCATGTGCTGTGCGAAGCTGTGGATTGGGTTGATCGTGCAGGAAAGGAGGTCGTTGATATGTAAGAGAAACAGTGTTGGAGCCAAGACCGATCCCTGGGGAACACCCGCGTTGACGTTGTGGGATGAAGAGGAGAATCCGTCCATTACGACGGATATCTTGCGGCCAGAGATAAAGTCAGCCACCATCTGCAAAGCTTTTCTGGGAGGCCGTAGGATGGAAGCTTGCTTAAGAGGGCAGCGTGCCACGGCTGATCGAACGCTTTCGTGATGTCAAGAGCAACGACATGAGCCTCACCATGAGATGGATGAGTTTACTCCACAGTTGCGTGACGTAAGCTAGGAGGTCCCTTGTGGATCGTTGGTGCCGGAAACCGTACTGCCTGAGGCTAATCAAGCTGTGACGTTCGAGGTAGACCAGAAGCTCGCGATTTATGCACCTCTCCATCACTTTACTTATAACAGAAAGCAGAGATATAGGCCTGTAGTTGTAAGGGTCGGTCTTAGATCCTTTTTTTGGGATGGGCTGTACATGAGCAAATTTCCAGTTTTCTGGGAAGGTGCCGGATTCATAAGATATCTGGAAGAGACGCGAAAGAGCTGGAGCAAGCTCCGCTGCACATCTCTTCAGTACAATGACAGGAATCAAGTCCGGACCAGAAGCTTTGTTGATGTCGAGCGACAAGAGCACTCGTCTTACGGTCTTATGCCCGAATGTTACCTCCCGCATAGTGTGGGGAACCCTTTGAATTGACGGCACTTGCGCGTTGGTGGGGACGTCCATGGTGGAGTTGGCAGCAAAGATCTTGGCTAGCACTTCCGCCTTGGCCTTTGAGTCGAATACAATAGTTCCATCCTGACACGTAAGTGGTGGAAGGCTACTGTGTGAGAAGCAGTGGCGGCTCGTGATTTTACAAATAGGTGACGCAGGATTGACCGACCCCCCCATACCATGTAGAGCGCATACACAAAAAAAAACATGAAATAACTTACCTAAATTCAGTAACTCGAAAACAAAGTCAGGATTATCAGGCACTTTTCATTGTTTATATATGAGAGCAATTCGTCGGTCCTTCAAATTAGCAAACTTATTTATAACGTCATCGTAAAACGGCTGTGACACTATCAGTTCATTTAATAATTCTTTTTCGATCGATATTTTTGCCAAGTTCGTCAACCGATCTTCCGACATGGTACTTCGTAGATAACTTTTGATTCGCTTAAGGCATGAAAAACTGCGTTCTGTCGAAACACTTGTTGATGGAATGGTCAGTATTAAACACAAAAGCTTATATGCCTCCTTGAAGATACTGCGATTCTCAAATAGCGATTCCTTTAATAAGCGGGGTTCCATATTTTGATATTGATCATCGCTATAGATCAGCTGCAATTCATTTTTCAGTCTCTGAAAATCTGTGAATGTATTTGAATAAAACTCCTTCAAATTACTTAGGGCTTCTGTTGGAAATTTTTCTGAATATGTTTTGAACTTCGAAGTGTCCATTAACGTCACAAAATGAAGCTTTTCCATATCTTGGAAACGGGTCGTGATTTGCAGAGAAATGGTATCCAAAATTTCAAAATACAGCACTCTATATCTTTCAATAATTTGATCCCGAGACAATGTTACTCTTGTCCTGCCGTCGCGGTGTTCCGTTTGTACACTTGTTTTTGATGCAGCCAATTCGAAAATATTCTTAAATGTTTCTTCATTTCTCTTCTTGTTTAATTGTGTTTGAACACTTTTAATTTGCTTAATGCAAAGGTTTATATCAAAAGATTTTTTTTGCAGTGTGTCGAATAGTATATCTGTCATTCCAAAGATCTCGTTAAAAACAACAACCAAAAGCACGAATTCGAAGTCATGGAATTTATTTAGAAATCCGTCGCTCTGTCTAACCGAGGCTTGATCGGAGGTTGGATCATTAATAATTTCAGTAAACACTTGCTTTAAGGAATCCCACTCCTTATTTATAAAACTGATAACTTTAGAATTTGATGTCCATCGCGTAATAACGGAAACAGGTATTCGACGTCCTATTATTGAGTCTGCTACGTTAGTTCGTTTCGGAGAATGGTGAAAAAATGTCGGTAAACCACTTATAGTTGCAAAAAAAATGCGGCATTTTGTAATACTATTGCAACTTTGTTGTAACACTAGATTCATGCGGTGTGCGAGGCAATGAACAAAAACTGCTTGGGGTGCCTGTTCCTTTATTTTAGCCTGAAGACCATTTAACTGTCCGGACATGACGCTTGCACCATCGAAACATTGTCCAACGAGTTTTGTTTTGTAATCAAAATTTTGTAGACACCTTGTCACGAGGTTAAATAATGCTTCAGATGTTCGGCTGCAGCTTACATCATGAAATCCTAAAAATCTCTCCACAAGTTTTCCTTCAAGATTGACATAACGGATTATTATGCTGCACTGCGATTTGTGGGCAATATCGGTGGAATCATCCACCTGAATGGAAAAAAAACTGCATTCCTTTATTTCATTTTCCACATATTCATCAATGCATTTGACAATGCAGTCAATAATTTCGTTTTGAATGGTTTTAGAATTGCCCGCAAATATTGAGGCAATTTTTTTGTAGTGCTCCTGAATGTCTACAGGGCTTATAGATACAAATGCTTCTAGGAGCTCTTTGAAATTTCCACGGTTAATAGAAGTCGTCTCTTCGTTGTGGCCACGAAACGACAGTTCTTGTTTGCCCAAAAAAAGGACAGCGCGTATTGGCAATTCCATGAAACGTCTATTAAGTTGCACGTTTTCGTTAAACTGTTTAATATACAGCCTGGAATTTTCGCGTAAAGCATCCTCAATAGTAGTGAGATTTTTCTTCAATTTTGAAAAACCTAGTGCGCAACGCATATGATCCGATGATCCTTCATGTTTACGAAGAGCACGAGTCACATTCCCGAAATCATTGAAACCGTACTTGCTCCACACGGTTGCTTTAACACGTACAATCAAACACGGCACACAAAAAAGTTTATTTAAATAATAGCTACCACATAACCATGCAAACTCACTATACCACGATTTTTTAAAATTTCGACTGTACACTTTGTCCTTAACTTTAGCGGTTTTATTTACATTTAATATCGGAGAAGGTTTTTCGGAGTTTAAAAAGTCTTTTTTATCATCATTACTCCATTGAGAAAACGATTTTTCCAACATAACACAAACCGTATCATAGACAGGAAACATTGTTCAAAACAATGAAAACTAACCTCGACACAATACGATATCGGTAATAATGCAGAGCAGACTAGACGCAAATTCATAATTTGCTTCACTTGCCTCGGCCAAAACGGAAGCGCGCGTGCCGTTGTCATGGCAACCGTCGTATTTGCTCGTATCTGTACTGGACGCAGCAATGCGGTGTAAATAAAGCTGCTTCAGGTCTCTGTTTCAACACGCCAAATTAAGCGCAAACGTAGGCGCGTTGTTTTTTGCGGGGTTTCTCAGTATTCTGTTGATCGCAAATACAAATAAAGAATGTCCGAAAAATAATTTTTTAAGATATAAATGAATTTTTTTTATAAATTTCAAAATAAAAAAAATATATTTTTTTTGAAATTGCAGGTGAAGCAGCGCTTCACCTGCGTCATGGGGCGAGCCGCCACTGGTGAGAAGTTCTTTTCAATCTGCTTGGCCAGCGTCCAGAAAGACCGACTGCCATTGCGCTGCGACATTACCCTGTGCCTAACTTTTATATCATGCTGGTTTTTGGCATTGCGAACCGCTTCGTTATATTTGTTTCTGGACTCGACGTCGGATTGTCTGTTCTTTACAGTGGGGTTTTGTAAGTAGGTTCTGTGGGCCTTGATCTTCTGCTGGCGAGCAGTGTCACACGATTTGTTGAACCAGCCGTTGGACCCTGGTTCAGGAACTTTCACTGTGTGAGGGATGTATTCCTCCATTCCGACGTGGATAATTTCGGTTATTGAAGAACAGACAGTCGACGCATCCGCGTCAGTGAAACAGACATCTCTCCAAGGAAAGCTAGAGAAGAAGTCTCTGAGCCCCTCCCAGTCGGCATGTCCGTAATGCCAAGTTTTGCGGCCTGTGCGAGTTTCTGCTGCCACAGCGGCTTCTGACCGAAACCTAACCTCCACAACACCGTGATCTGAGTTACCCAGGGGGGACAGGACAGCAGTGCTGTAAGGGGCAGGATGCGTGGTCAGAAAGACATCCAGCAGGCGACTGGCGTGTGACGAGACGCGGGGGAAAAAAGTAGGGCTCGTCACCAGCTGGGTCAGCCCTTGAGTAAGAGCGAACGCTTCGACTGCACGACCTGCTGCATCGGTCTTATTTGAGCCCAACCAAAGCTCATTATGGGCATTGAAATCACCGAGAAGAACTACCTCTGAAGCGGGGTGATTGATGTTCAGGAAGTCGATCTGGACGGCGATGTATTCGAGTAGGTCATCCCAGTTATGGTTCGAGGGAGAGCGATAAAGGCAGCAAATAAATTTGGGTGATGTTTTGGAGTTGAGGCGAAGCCACAGAATGTCCTTCCGGTCTGATTCCAAAGAAAGATCCCTGGAGCAGGAAAGACTGCTGCGGACAAACGCCACAACTCCCTCGTTCTTTCTCAGATTGGAGTGCACCTCGTAGTTTGGGAAGTTGAGATAGTTAATCGGTGCAATCTCTGAGATGTCTGTCTCCGCCAAGAAAAGCACGGCGGGACGATTGGATTGCAGGTAGTGATGAACAGCATCAGTGTTGCTGTTGATCCCGCAGATGTTCGAAAAACAAATGTTATCTTCGATGTTGTTCCCTCGAGCCCACCCTCCACCCGGACATTCCGAGAGTGGAGTGAGTTTACGTCCGGAGTTGTTAGTGCTCGAGGGATCCATCATCATTAATTTCTTTGTTTTGGTAGATAACCGACTGCATAGCTTAGGCGTGGAAACATGCGGACATTTATAAGACACCCTGGGAAAAGCTAGCGGGTGATACTGCCTCGGTCGACTGGTCCTTGTCTACCACCTTCTTTTTACGTGTTAGTGATGCTAAATAGACCTAACGTGGCCCGTTGGCGCACCTGTACCGCCACCCGGCAATCGGTACTGAGGTATTCCTTAACGCGTTCACAATCACTTGGACGGGAAGAAGTTGTATACTGGATACAACAACTTCCGGAACAAGCATTTGCCACGGCCCTCGCTCAGTAGGGTCCAAATAGTCGATTACGGTAGATACCAATCTACACGTTCACACTAAATTCATGCTGAAAATTTCTGCATGCGGATTTTCATGCGACCAAATATGTTGATTATGAAAATTTACCACTCCACGTCTAGTGAAGCATGACTCATCGGTCCATAAAACATTACTTAAAAACTCCCTATTATTATCAGTTCTATCAAGAATCCACTGACAAAATGTGATGCTTCGTTCTCCGTCCCCTGGCTGTAGTCCTTGCACAGGTTGCAAATGGTAAGGACGTCTATGGTCATTTCTAAGAACACGGTGAACATGGCTTGCTGAAATTCCCAAGGCACCAGAAACTCTCCTAACACGTGTGCTCGGATATCTATCAAACTCACGCAGAATCATACGGGTAAATCTGCGCTGACGAACATTTATATTTTGATCCCTTTGGAGATTTCCAAAACCATTTTCAATTATTTGGCGATGCACTCTTACAAATACTGAGAGAGTTGGATGTCGTCTGTTTGGAAATCTTCGTGCGTATTCTCTGGCTGCTTCTGCTGCGTTTCCATTTACAAAGCCATACACAAAATGAATATCCGCTAACTCTTGATTGGAAAATAAAAATGGCATTTTTATAAAACTTACAAAAAAAACAGGTAAAAAAAAACTAAATTTCGTGCATTCACAATTGCAAAAAAACGTTTCAGGTTTCAACAGACAGACACGAGAGCTTTTTTATGTTGAAAAGTGCGAAGAATCAGTTTTTTTATTCAAAAAGCGAAAAATTGCACTAAAAAATTTTTGGTCATTTTAATACACTACAGGTACAGTAGAGAGCGCCCTCTAGTGGCTACAGTAAAACTATGCCCATGGTTCGTTGTCGTACCAGAAAACCCTTGTATACCAATTTTCACTGTTATACATCAAATATTGTTCGAAATATTTAAAAAAAACTATTTTAGAAGGTAAATTTAAACACTCTGTATTTCGGAAGCCACGCATTTTTCGACCCATGTTTATATAGACTTTATGCATTAATTTTAAAAGTTCTATCGAATCTTAAAGTTATGCAACAATAAACTGAAACACCCTGATAGAGATAAACAGAAATGTTTATCTTCCCTGTATATAGAAATTTGGTGGGATATGGAAGATCTTATAACAGCATGTGTTATTAACATTTTGTGCTATCTTGACGAAAAAATGTTTTTTTTTGTATGTTAAAATAGCAACGTCAATAACACAAGCTGTTATAAGATCACTCATATCTACTTACTAATCTGGAAAGATTCAGAAGAAAAACATATACTGCAAATACCTAAATATATATTTGTTATATAAATCTCATACATTTTTCTACAAACAAATCAGTATTAACATCATTATGGTCCAGATGTTCTCATTCCCCAGCCTTTGTTGGCACCTGCATAAATCAAAAATTAGAAAAAACTTTGTGTTGATATGTTACTACAATCCACAGGTTTCTTTTTTTCTTAGAACAATAATATGATTGGCCACAGGTATTCACAGGAATTTTTCTCAATGTGCTGATCATCATCAAGAGATAACTTACCACAGCTCCCTGTGGGCAGCCATGTTACTGTTCAATATACTGGGCTTTGATTTCATTAAAATTACAGTAAGCTTTACATATCAACCCTACTGCTCTGACAATAGCTGATTCAAAACGAAGTATGAAAATGAACTTGGACAAAAAGCAGTACAAATCATCACTAGTTATCGAGTCATATAAAAACTTACAAATGTTATGTTCCGCAAATATCCTACAGAGTTGAGTCTGTTGGTTAGATCAGAAGTAATCTCTGAGCTTCTGATAATTCTCAGGACCTCAGGGGGTGACAACAGCAGCTGTTGAACTTTTCGTGGCGCTCCACTGTTCAAAGAGTGATGAGGAGATACAAACAGGTACGATCTTCAAATATTACATTCCTAAAATGAGTAACCGCTGCATCTCTGATCTTCCTCAGGATCTGCCAGAAGCCTGGCTAATGACTTGGATGACCTTAAAAAAGAAACAATTTTAATGTGGAGTTTGTCTTATAGTATTTACAAACATAGGTATTACAGCTTTGTGTACATACATTGTTATACTTCACAACTCCGAACAAAATGCATATGGCTCAAATAACAAAATGGGGACTTTACTGAATTAAAATGAAATGTTAAGAAAATGACATACTGAAAGCTGAAAAAAGTAAGGTTATTTTTGCAAACAGTGTTGCCAGATGCGTTAAAAGAAAATCATGAAACTCCTCTGCCGAAAATCGTGTAAAATCGTGTAACGCCGAAAAATGCTAAATTTAATTTGAATAATATGTATATAGACACGAGTATAAATAAACTTTATTGTAAATATCAGAAACGAAAACAATATTAAAACGCAAGACACTAACTTAAAAAAGTAACATAAAGGTATATTTTTTAAAATAATAAAGTAAATACACAATTCGTACTCAAAACATTATGTTACCGTGTTACGAAGACTCTGAGTCGCTAGAGTCATTATTTTCATGTTCGGATAAATATAATATTGCCGAGTCTTCTGCTAATATTTTTGTTTAAAGTAAAATCGTAACATGTTTTATTTTCCATAAAACTTTTTGTATGCAAAAGACCTTCTATTGTTTTTGTTTTTAACTTATTGCGAAACTGTGTTTTAATCAGATTAATTTAGGAAAATATTCTCTCTACAGCCGCGCTCGAATGAGGCAAACACATAATTTGAAAAACAAACTTAGTTAAAATAGGAAATTTTAGAGAATCTCCTATCATTACTTGGGCAATTTCGCTCCAAAATTTTAAAATATCATTCTCAGTGTCATCCAGAGGGTAATTTTTTAGCAATCTCCATTCATTATCCAGATCCTGAATTTCATCAGGATGAATTAAATTTGGAAAAAACGACGCCACATCTGAAATAGTGTTCTTCTCTTTGGATTTCACACAAATGGGATCCAGAAACTTAAATTTTTCTATTACAGAATTCTTTAAGGGAAATCTGAGCAATATTTGCTTTGTACTTTGAACATAAAAATCCAAGTATTTTACTTTAACAGAATATAAAATGTTTCTGTCAATTTTACTTACATTAATTGATGCACCATATATCATCAATTATTAAAAAATTTCTCGGATTTTTATAATCAATTTCATACACCATGATGTTCTCTAAAATATCTCGTTTAATAAAACAGTCCATTATGGTTTTTAACACACATGTCACTTCTTCATATACTTTATGTAGCTGTGGCTTCTCACTCTGCATTAAAAGGTTTAGCCGGTTAAATAAAGGTAATATACGAGTATATGCCAAAAAATCAAGGTATAGTTTTGTCTCTGGTTTTTTAAGTTTTTCTAAAATATTGTCGGCTTGCAACACTCCTTCATAAGCTTGCTCCGTAAAATAAAGGGTTAAGGCGTTATATTGTGTAAATCAATCGCCGGTGACATTTCGTATTACGTTAGTCATTTTTGTACGAATACATTTGATAGCTTGCGCAATTTCAGAATCTGTGCAAATACTTTTAACTAAATTCGAAATATGTTCCATTAATCTTATTGGCAAGTTATGCTCCGCTATAAAACCAGCAAGGCGTAAAACACCCTCTTTTGCCTTTTCGTCGATATTTTTGGATTTTTTGCCAAACACTGACGCCACAGATGGTTGCGATTTGATGGTTGATATTGACTTTATGTGTTTGGCAGTGGTGATATGCTTTTTAATTTCTCCTTTGCCCCTCGCAATAAGGATATCGCAACTGCAGAATTTGCACCTAAAATATTATAAACTGAAATTATTTTAAAGTTACAAAATCATATAACAAACTATCATACCACGCGTAAGTTGGGCCTTTCTTACTTGACGGAGCCACTTCCACTCTTTTTCCCAGTCTCTTTTGTATTTCTGAGTATAATCCGCACTTTTTAGTTTTTTTTTTAGGCGTACTAAAACAGCTAACATCTTTTATTTCTTGCATCGGCACATCACTCTCACTATCAGAAGTATTACACATTTTAAATACGATTTATAATGAAATACTAGATGGAAGTATCAGTAAGCAAAATGCATAAGTTAAAACAAGTAGTGAATGCAAACTGACAACGTACGACGTGGTCAACATGAACCGGCTCTACGGGATTCCCCGAATTAATCGTCAGTGCCCCCAATTGATAAACCGAGTGAAAGCATAAAACTTTCCTATATAAACATGAATAAGTGGAGTTGATACATTGATTTGGGTGCTGTTGGAATTTTAAATAAGTAAAAGTAATTCATTTTTTTATAAAATCTCAAAAATCGTGAGAATTGGCACTTCATTCGTGTAATCGTGTAAAAAGGACCGAAATCGTGTAATTACACGATTAATCGTGTAATCTGGCAACATTGTTTGCAAAGAGCACAGGAAGAAACCCGCCGGAAATTTAAATCTGGCCAATCAGACAACGTCAGTTGTGAATAAGTCGCCATTTTTTGAGGGTGCGACATGGTTGTCATATTATGCACCAGCAACACTGCTTTTTTTCCCATTCGCCAATATGAGTTTCACCCCCCTGAAGGAGGGTTCAATCACGTGCTATCCAAGGCACAAAATATACATTGAAAGAATGCTAACTCAGTGTAATTCAACCAGCAACACGAATATCGCCATTTCGAGGTGAAAGAACAAATATGACACAGAAAGAACGCCTGCCTACCCAGAACAATTCGACGAATGACATATGCCGCCATGTTTCTCACAATGACATACGGCGGTTCTCTCATGGTTGCCTCCTTTCTCACCACATCTGTCACTCATTATCATCTTTATTTGATTGTTTTATTAGTCCCAATTTCACCAACAACAGTCCGTTATTCTCCACCTATAGGGTAACAGACAGACCGTCAGATACAGCGAATGAGCTTCAAGTTCCAATGAACAAATTTTAGCAACCAATAGCTATGAAATGTTGAAAACAAAATACTGTCAAAGTTTGAGATGACAACTTGTCATTGAAACATTACCAGCTTATTGAATATTAAGAAATTACATATAATTCAATCGAAATTTTAAGAAATGTTTGATTTTTGAATTAAATTCATGTTTTAATTACTATTGTTGATTTTTTATTCATGTTTATATTTTCTTCAATTGATATGTGATTCTGGGTGTTTTTTCCTATAAACCTCTTGCAGATAGCCATTAAGCACCTACTTGATGACAGGCTCTACCAAAAGATATTGCTCGTTTCCAAACATTCATTCATTTACTTGCCGTTCATCAGAACCATTATGGCACCTTAGATTGATATTCCCACAAAACCATTCAGGTTTACGTCCATAAAGTTGAATATTTTTCGTTGTTCAGGAACTGAACAAACATCCACACTATATTCACAGCCATTAAGTAATTCCCAAATATATGCCTTAAAGCTACCAACAAACCTATAAAACCGGGAAAAAAACTACAAATTTGTCATATTTTTCACGAGTACACATTCTAGGTTATATTTATATTAGACATTATTTAAATACAGCTGATTATTGCATCTCAAGGAGTAACACATGTGTGGGATCTGTCGACTCTTGGTACCAGTCACAAAACATATATACTCTGAAGGTTTAATTCCATGCTATTCAATCACAACACGGTGACTTGTGTAGTTGTCAGCGGCCATTTTGTGAGGGTGCGACAGGGTTTCCAGACTGTACATTAATATCCCGTTTCACCCTCCTGGTCCCAGTGGAGTAAGTTCCGCCAACTGTTGAAATACACTATACTATGCTTTATAAGACTATTCGTGACATTTTTCCCGAAATCATTGCACAACACTTGAAAAAATGCAAATGAAAATTTAAAATTATTTCCATGACGCCGCAAAAAATAGCTCCGTCGGTACCTTGGGTTATACATCTTGATAGTAAGGATATTCGATATTGTCCTATATTTAGAAGTAACAATACATTTCACGAGTATCGTCATCTTTCGATCCGGACTGTGTCAGAAAGAGTGACTGCCGCAAATTTGTGAAGTTAGCGAGTTTCACTTCATACGTTCTTACCAGACATGCCCAAATCATGAGTTGCTGCCGTGATATTCATCCCGACCACTGCATCCCCACGGCTAGGCGACCTGTATGTTAAATTTGTATTGATAGGGCAGCGGGTTATGCTATAAATCATAATTATGTCACAGTGTTTGTGCACTGATCGCATCGGTTAGATTATACCAAAAATATTTTCATAAATAGGAGACCTTTCCCATTCCGGATCGAACAATCTACCAAAGATGCTTACAATCATGATACCTAGTAAATTTTCACTAAAAAATGCAAAACCAGCAAATGTAAAAGATTCATTTCGCACCCTCCACCACGGGACGTGAATGTCGTTAGACTTGGCAACCCTCGAGTGACAGATAGATATCCCCGCCAGTCAAAAACACAAACAATAAACATTACTAGTTTTGATAATTTTTGGACTTGAAAGACATTATTTGTGAAACATTTTTCATGATTTTTTGTCTATGTCCAGAGTAATTGCATTATACATCAGCGAGATGTAGGGATTGACACGTCTTGCACATATTATCTGTGTTTTAGGATGGAGAGGACATAATGTTTTTATTGCTTTGAAGAAATTCATTATCCCATAAATTAATAAATGATTACTATTATGACGTAAAGGAAGATGAGGAATTGGATGGAATGTATTTTATATTCTATTTTCTTGCAAAATACAGGCAAATCCACACTATTCAACAGGTATGTAATGATAACTTTCACTTTCAGTATATTGAAGTTGGTAAATTCTAGAGTGCCATGCATTAACAGCTAGAAAATCGACCTATTTAATTGTTAAATGTAAACCTATAACATATATCAAAATACATGAAAGTTGTCTTGTTTTTTCTGAACAAAAGCATCATGTTGGAATCAAAAAGTGGTCTTGTTTATAATACAGTCGAATTTTCACGATTTTATTCAATATTAATCATTAATATTCAGAGACCTTTGACAGCTTCTGTCAAATTGCATTTCAATAAGGTATTTTCCCATTGGTCCATAATATTAATGTTGCTGAAATCGGCCCTAAGAGATTTTTTCGCGAGATCCCGTAGTGAACCGGAGCGGGAACAGATGGAATTTCCCCTTCCTCTCGAAGTCTTGACAGTTTCAAGTTACACCGGGAGTGGTTTGATGGCGCATGTTGCGCAAAATGTTTGCTTTAAGCTCCTTGATAAACTTAGCTGCCCTGTTTGAATCTGAAATAAAAAGACCGACCGTTTTTTGTATGTACATATATCAATTAAATCAATCATTTGATATGACAAGTGCGGTTCATATATCTTCGATGACCTTCTCCCTCGTCATTTAAAATCAGGTGGACGTGTTTCTCCATTTATGATTTAATAATTTAATTCAATTTTCGGCACTGCGAAGACAAATTTTCAATTGAGATGCCTGTTTTTTAAATGTAATTGACATAAGACCTGTCACCTGCTAGTAACTCACAGACGTTAGGCGGGTACCCATACCACGTGATTTTTTGACATTCAGATGACGTCACATCCGTCTTCCCTTATTCCCGTTCTTCGCGAAAATTTGAGTATCGGTTCCCGGTAGTGCACTGTGCTACACCGTGGAGTCGCGAAAAAATCCTTTTTGAATGGTTTTCCTAATAAAAAAAATTAATTTTGCATTAGGAAAAACAATTCAAACACCTCACGTACATTTGTCACAGATAAAACAATATAATTAGAAAAATAACTTTATTCTGGTAGATAACGTAATGTGGTACATTTGTAATTTAGTGCAATGAAGAATCAGAATATGATCAAAAGGAAACTACAAAAAACCCATGATACCACACTCAACAAAAATTCAATAACAAAAATATTGTGAAATCTGTATGTAAAGGGTACAAGATTTCGTTAATCAAACAACACTAAACTTCTGAATAAACATTAATTTGCAAAATTTTACATTTATTTTACATGAGTAAAGCCTGTATGTATATGGTACAGGCCATATATAGTAATTTAATAACTCAACATAAAATTCTAAAAAATAAAATAAAAAAATTCTATCACAATATGGTAAAAATGTCCTGGTCAGGTATGTCACAGTCGGGTTTGTGATGGTTCATCCATGGAGGTACATGAAATAATAAAAAAACCAGCAGCAGATATTCGAAAATGATTTACCTGGTGGCATTCAGCTTTTTCATTTTCCTTGAATGACCATCAGATGTTCCAAGAGGTCTTTTAAAAGAATTTTTATGTTTAATATACTAGAATATTGTCAGTCTGATGCATTTGTTAATGATATTTTTGAGGTCATCATGAAAATTGCAAGGCTGAAAATTTTCAAGCAGTTGTATCAGACCTGGTTTGAAGGAGGCTTGATCATTAGGCAAATGGGCGAACTTATCCAAAAAACTATACAGTTTTACATGGATAACATTTAGTAGATGACTTAGTTTGTCATTTGCGTATGTCAGCCTCTGCTCGTTGTCCTGTTCCTTGAAATGAACATACAACTGGAATGGGGTCAACTCATCAGAGAACAGTGCTTCCCGACATCTAGGGCATTGGGGGATGTTAACGTCACTTTGTGTTGCGGTGAATTTGATACATTTTAGATTCCCTTTCTGTTAATTGACTTTTACTTACTTCTAATTGTGTAAGGCATGAACTCGAAGCGTCTGACAGAAATGTATCTTGATAATGAGTCTGTACTACAAAATCTGGCTTAGAATAGGCAGTGATCGTGTTCAATTGTACTTACATCTGTCAAGTCTTTGTTACTTCTTTTGACAGCCAATTTACATGGCTTGCAGCCGAAGTTGAAGGAGCATCACAAATGCTTGCTGAGAAACCAACAGAGCATTCCTTCAATGAAACTGCAATATCAGAATGACTAAGAATTTGACCATCAACATCTTTTGGAACTGAAAGACAGTTTAAACGTGAATAGAGGTCCTGAAGGGAAACATTATCAGACAGTACGAACTGGTTTTCGTAAACATATTTATCAGATTTTGTACTGGAGCTAATCCACAGGCATTGTATCATAATTGCCTTTGACTGGGATTTTTTGGGAATCGATGAAATTTCTTGGATGGGGGATATGAATGACTTACATTCAATATGTATTTATTTTGGCAATAAGGATATAGGCACTGTCGTGTCTATTTCTTGCTTGTTTTTGCCATAGTAGTATCAAAAATATTTAAGTGAAACGTAATAAATTGCCCTGAGCAACTTCACAATATCAGAATCAATGTCATGTAGGTACTCACCTGTATTTTTTTAACCTAGTCCAATCTTGAAACATGGGTGGCAGAAACTGGAACTGAAAATCATTTCTTGAAACACACTATTTATAAAAAAAATAATGTAGGCACAGAGGAGCCGAGTGGAGTGGGAAAATTTTACTCAGGTTTTTTTTTCAAGGTGGACATTAACGCATGCTTAATTAAGGGTTTGATGACATACTCTAAATTCCCATGAATATCAAAAGTAAAGCTGCTCTATTTCATTATCACAAATCTTACCTATAATAATTATTTCGGAGCAGCATTGTTCCAAGCCACTCCACACGTCGGCACATTTTTAGCGGTAAAGGAAACATGAAACATGGCAGCTTGACAGCGTTGACGTTGAAGAAAGACGTATGAAAGACAAGTGACAATATCAAGACAAGTAACACTATCAATATTGACAGTGTTGCCGGCCATTTTTTCACCACGTAAGACGTTGCCAGATTTCCTGTGTTGCGCCTTGTCAGGCCTCAGTTGACCCCACGTGATCCAAAGGGCAACACGGTTGATTTATGTCAGTGTCAAACTCTATTTTTCTGGATGCCACATGGTTGCCAGATGTGCACAACCGCCGCATGCAACGTTGCAGACTTTTCGCATAAATCTGAGACCATTGTATAATTTTATAGTAAGCATTTCTAATGATATGGAAGATTTCATAACACCATGTCTTATTAACATGTTTTTGCTGTTTTGACAAATAAGTAGTGACTTATAAATCGTACATATATCCTAGTTATTCGAAAATTTGATAACAGTAAAAAATATATACCTGAGAATATATTTTTATCTAAATTTTATACTGTATGAACATATCAATAATATTTATCGTCCAAATATTATTTGGTAATTCCTGGTGATGGTCTTTTGCAGCACCTGCATGGAAAAATTATTACAATTAGTGATGGAAACAAATGTCTTTCAAAAAGAAATAATAGTTACTGTTAACGATTGCAGGTTTACTAGTTACCTAAGTTTTCATAGGAATTATAGTACAGGAATATCTAATCACAATTCCATAACATTGATAAACAGAATGTAAAAGTTTTATGGAAAATATGAATATATATGTACATATATATATATATATATATATATATATATATATATATATCCCTCATACTGAACTGAATAGAGACCCTACTCCAAGAGTAGAAAAAGGTTGTAATGACATTGTTAGCAAACGCTTCAACACTGGACAAATCAATCCAGACCAGAAAAATCTTTAACCATTTACAATTCACCAAAATTCTATGCTCTTCCTAAGATACACAAACCAGTTTTATCTCTAAGACCTATAATAGCTTCAATTGGTTTGGCTACGCGAGCTTTATCCTCATTGATCTCGGATATTTTAAAATCATCCCACGTTAAAGGTGAACACTATATTAAAGACTCACTTGATGTCTTTCAACAATTTAATAGGCCACAAATACCACCTGGCCATGTCATGGCTAGCCTTGACGTGGTCTCACTTTTCAGCAATGTTTACCATGATGCTTGTATTTGATCCATCCATAAATAGTGGGATCAAATATGTCAATGCTGTAACCTAGCCCTAGACTCATTTATCTCCATCTTAAAATACCTTTTCCATAATAACTATTTTACATTCAATAACAAGCTTTTTTCACAAACACGCGGTTGCCCAATGGGCTCAGTGCTATCACCAATTTTGGCAGAATATGTGATGGATGACCTACTGGATATTGTTATTCAGGTTTTACCTTTCAACCTATGTTTCATAAAGAAGTACGTAGACGACATCATTGTCTGTCTCGCTTTACAAGGAGTGTACAGTATTATCCAATATTTTAATAGCTATGACCCCTACATTCAATTTACCATTGAAAAAGAGGATGAAAATCAATCAGTCCTATTTTTGGACTCAAGAATCATCCGTAACAACAACATTTTGTTGGTAGACTGGTGCAGGAAACCAATTTCCTCAGCAAGGTTCCTAAATTTCAGGTCCTACCATAACATAAAAATAAAGTAGAATATGGTGCGAAAAATGAAAACAAGGGTAATTGGCATATATGACAGTACTTTCCACACCTCGAATCTACGGAAACTCCTAACAGTGTTCATGAACAATGGTTACCCAGGGTATTTAACTAACAGAATTCTGTTCCAATATTGTGCCAAATCAAAACAACAGTAACAATAATTCCACCCCTCAGGGGCGGCTGGCCCTTAAGTTCTGCAGAGCTGCAGAACTGCCAAAACTTCTGTCTTAACAGAAAAAACAGTAGTAATTTGATCATTATTTATTTTCCATGTTATCACACAAATAGAAACAATATCGGCAACGCTGCCACCGCAAGACACGGCTTCGAGTCCGTTTTGTACTGAGAAAGCATTATAATCGACCAATTGTGTACTTCTCATTTTCGTCGCGGCCGCAGCGTAAAATTATTCATGGGCTACTTGAAAACGGTCTGTGCACTACTTCGACACAAGCCGCACGCGCTTGTTTTTGTCTCTCTCTACAAAATCAAATGCGCGATTTAAGCATAATCATGTGCTGCAAGTTATACAGATCCGTACAGATCTAATGCGAAGTACGATATCTGATTGGTCGGTCGGTGCTCGGTCCTCGGCGGTATTGGCATATTGGTCTAGTCGCGTGACGTGGCTTAAAATTTGAATACGAAAAATTTGTTATTTAAGTATTTTGGGTCTTACTTTGACTGACTAGTGACTCACTGACTGACTGTGGCTGTGTAGAAGGGTAGTACAAGACAATGGATGTGGTTTACCGACTTATCAGCGTGAAACGATTCTGGAAATACACATTTGAAGAAAAAATTGAGCTGAAGGTATTAGGTCGACTGCTGCTGGGCATATTTATAAAAACACATGGCGGGGCAAGGGCTATACGCGGCATTTCAGTAATGAGATTTACACCAGAAATGACTGGATTTGTGGGTGCAGCAGGAAGAATGCCCTTTTCTGCTTTCCTTGCATGGTTTTCGGCGGTGACAAAGCTTGGACGGAGGTAGATGTTACAGATTTAGTGCCCCTAAGTGAAAAAATTAAGAAGCATGAAAACTCTAAAACACATCTTCATAATTCGATGGAATTGGTTTTATTGGGGACTGTTAACATCAGAGCTCAGTTAGATTCAACATATTGGAGAAATATACAACAGCATAATGATACCGTTACAAAAAACAGGTACGTTCTGCCACCCCTTCAACAATAATAAAAATAATTATTCTCATAACAACAACAATACCAATACACCATCAAATCCCAGAATTAGTTCTGTAGTATTGCCTTACATTCAAGATTTAACTCCAAAATTGCCCAGACTATGTAGCACTTTAAATTATCGTATTGCGTGGCTCGGTTTTTCTCTTCTGCAACTGGTTGAACAAGATGTCGACGTGAGGCATGACATGATGAAAAAATGTCAAGCAAAACACGAAAACAGAATCGCTTAACATACCACGAATACCGCAAGCTGCTTTGCAAACGGTTTCATTAGTGAAATTTTCTTCTATTTCTTCCATGCATTCAATGAGTGATTCTCTGTTCTCAAACACTACATTTATTGTTCGAATATTAAAATTCCAACGAGTTGTTGCTCCTTGGGGAATTTTCCCCACAATTCTGTTCAGTACCTCTACGCGTTGAGGAGAATTATTAAAAAATCCCGGATATCTTTCAAATCCCCAAAGAACACCCGAACTTGAGCATTACGGAAGCAGCTTGGGACATAATCAGGTTTAACTGATGCGCATAGCAATGCACATAGTGAGCAAATGGATATCTTTGTTTAATTTTTGTCTGTACTCCAGCATTATGTCAGCTCATTACTGCGGCTCCATCATAGGTGGGTGAAATCATTTTGTTAGGGAAATTTCCTATTAATGGATCTACGACGCTCAAAATAATATGTCTTGTGAGAGTATCAGCCTCACATTTTTCTGGATTCATATAATTCCAAAACGTTCTACTGGTTCGCCGTTAAATACGTATCTGAAAATTGTTACCAGTTGGGTTTTCCCCGAAATGTCCGTTGTTTCATCTGCTATTATCGCCAAATACGAGGCTCTGTTAATCTGTTTAATTATTTCTTCATGACAAACTTCAAGAATACAATCCAATAGATCGTTTTGTATTTCTTTTGAAGTTCCTTTAAATATTGAAGCATTTTTTATATGTTCGCTTAAGGTTGTATCAAGCTCAGCAGAAAAACTAATCAGTTCACGAAATATTCCCGGGTTTTGGGAGCTCTCGGTTTCGTCGTGGTCCCGTAGCGCCAATTCAAATGCTCCGCAAAATTTTAGACAATCGATTATTTTTGATAGAACGTACCTGTTTTTTGTAACGGTATCATTATGCTGTTGTATATTTCTCCAATATGCTGAATCTAACTGAGCTCTGATGTTAACAGTCCCCAATAAAGCCAATTGCATCGAATTATGAAGATGTGTTTTAGAGTTTTCATGCTTCTTAATTTTTTCACTCAAGTGCACTAAATCTGTAACACCTACCTCCGTCCAAGCTTTGTCACCGCCGAAAAGTATACAAGGAAAGCAGAAAAGGGCATTCTGCCTGCTGCACCCACAAATCCAGTCATTTCTGGTGTAAATCTCCTTACTGAAATGCCGCGTATAGCCGTTACCACCGAGAGTACAAGGCCAAACAACTGGGCTCCGAAAAGCCTGTGACGTCACGTAGAGTAGGCCTATGCGTGTTCTTATGGAGTTTCGCGATGACTGGCTGGCAAGAGAACCGCGCCACCATTTCTCCGGGGTGTTGTCGTATCTAGGTTTGATATAGCAGTATCGAAATCTCTACTAATTAGTTGTACCTTTCTGTGGGCGGTTTTGCAAGATGTACTAGGGGCCTGCGCAGCTTCAGTGATGATTTGATTATTCTGTCTGATGTGCCTCAGTATGTCAAGAATAAATTTTCGATATTACGTTCAATCTGTCACTTGTGAATAATCAAATTCAAGCGGATAACCAAATGGAAATGGTATTTACCATTTTGGGTTGGTATTTACCAATCCGTTCAAGCGAGTGTAGTTATCAGTTTGGTTATAAGATCCGTGACGTCACGAATCAGCTGTTATATGTCATAGTTATCACCGCAAAATTGTGGTATTTATCCAACTCAAGAGTAGTTTTATATTTCTGGTTATTATTTGAAATGTGACAAGTTAGAATTTTGCCGGGTATTGGATAGTGTTATTGTAATTCAGCTTCATTTTTGAGAAAAATGATACAGGCTGACTTCAGTTTTACCATAAAGTGGAGCACCTTATTAGTTATACTCATTACGGTTGTTGGGGACACTTTAAATGTAGTTCCTATGCTTAACAAAGTATCCTGTGTAGCCATATACCACAAGAATATTAAAATATGGCCATATAAACTCACTAGATGATATCCACCTGTATATGGTTTTGCTAATTTCTTTTTTCATCATTTCTGCTGAATCAATAAATGTTTTCTTTGACATGCGGAAAAATTTAGAGAATTGAAAGTTATCATAGTTACAAAGCCATGGTTCCATCATTAAAAAAATATCCGAAAAAAATATTTCTCCCATGAATATTATGAAAGGTTTTCTTATTTAAACTTTCCATATACAGTTGTAGACGAAAAAGCACCGATTATTAAGTGATAATAAAAATAATCAGAGATTATATACGCGCTTTTTTTTATACTCCAACTACCACGAAGGCCTAAGGCCTAAACACCCATTGGGTACCGTGGGGCTATAGGGGGATACTGGGGAAAGGGGGAACGCCACACGGACTCTAGCGAGGGAACACGTGTGCATGCAACATGCACACATTCTGGCTCCGCCTACGAGCTCCGCCGGGTGGTACCTCCACGTTCGACAGTCAGAGACCGTCTACCACCTACGGACAATCACAACAACCATAGCCAAGAGAAAAATTTCTCCTGGGATGGGACTCGAACCCGCACAGCGCACGGCGACTGATCAGGAGACCGAAGAGTCTACTACTGCGGCCACCGCTGCTGCCTGCAGTCTTTCCAATGGTTTGCCGTCACTCTGTTGACAGCTTCATAAAACAAATTTTTCACGTCAGAAAATTTGAATGTTTTATTTTTTTATACCAAAGCAGCCCCGCAGGATTATTGAGCAATAATAAGAATAATCAGAAATTATATACGCACTTTTCTAAAATAAACAACTTGCAACAAAACCGCGGTTAAAACCAACGCGTTCAAGCGATTCGTGTAACTGACGTCATCAACCCGTGTGTCATCTTGAACCATATTATAACCGCGGCACATAACACAGAAATTTTGGTTATTCGCTTGGATTTGATTAATATGTGGCAACCTTGCCAACTAACCTCACATTCTGAGCCTCTATTCTATGCTATGTAAACTCAAATTTATTGATGTTTTAAACTTATATTTGTGTCTCTCAAAAAATTAGAGTAAGGCGAAAAGCAAGCAATAACTTCGCTGAAACTGATACTGGATGTTTATTTTATGTGTTTAATACGTAAAATGCTCATTTCAAAATGATACGAGAACATAAAAGAAACATTTTTATTAACTATGCTAAAACCATACAAAAATAACGCTGTTGTTGCAACATTCAGAAACTAAATTAAAACTATGGAAAAGTCTCAATATTTTTCTATTTTCTAGTTAAGTAATGAACAAGGAAAGTATATTATAGTCAATAAATACAAAAAGAACACAATCAAAATTCACTGCAAGTCTCAAACATTGCCTATATTTATGCAGCTAATACATTTGGGTTTGGAGCATTGAAGACATACAGGCTTCCTACATTGTACACACAAAAATTTGGTCATCCGATGGATCGTTCGGTGACATAAAAAGCAGGCTTTCCTTTTTTCCAAAACCAAATTTTCAGCTTCTGTTGCTGGATGTTCACATTTGCCAAGGATGCGATTTATCGTAAGTCGCAAATCCCGAGGTAAACGGGGACTCTCTAGTCGCTTTTCCATATGCTCACGGACCAGGTTAGCGGCCAACATCTTAGCAAATACCGATTTTTCCTTCTGCAATTCATTTTTCTTATAGCACTGGTGTAAAATATACGAGTTCACTACCGATATATCCAATAGTCGGTAGAAAATAACCAGTGGCCACCTACGCGAACGGCGACTTGAGGTACTCTTCGAACATTTTTCATCAAGAGAATCAACTCCACCTTTATTAGCATTGTAATAGGCTATTATTTCCGGTTTCTGTGTTTCCGGATCACAATATTTTCTGTGGTGCATAGAAGATATGAGTATTGTGGCTTTATTTTTTTTGCTTACATGAGACACAATAGTGGAATCTTCTCGAAATCCGTACATTGTTGATCCGACTTCTCTTGATTTGTTGGGTAAAAATGCCGGAGGAATTTCTCTTTTATTTTTCTTCATTGTACCCACATAGGTCAGTTTGTTCTTCAATAGGACATCCATTAATTCTATTGACGTAAACCAGTTGTCCGCTGTAATGTTGCGATTAGTTCCAAACAGAGGCTTCGCGAGACGTAGAACTGATTGTGTGGGTTTGGAATACCGCTTGTGTTCCTCAGGAAGTTCGAAACTATCGGAATCTTTACCGCAGTATATATATGCGTTATAGAGGTAGCTATTCCTTGCATCCGTCAATGCCATAATTTTTATGCCATATTTGCAAGGTTTCGCAGGCATATACATTTTAAATCGACATCTTCCTCTGAAACTCACGAGCATTTCATCGACAGTGACAGACTGGCCAACTCCGTACACATCTCGACAGTTCTTTATAAAACTATTAAAAATGAAAGATATTGGTGCTACTGGATCTAGCTTCTTTCTTTCATTCCTGTCATCTGGGTTATCAAACCTTAAGGCTGACAGGAGAATACCAAATCGTTTTATGTTCATGACAGCTCTGAATATATCTCTTCCAGAGCCATCGGTGGCAAAAAGTGTTTCAATGTTCTCGTGGTTGCTGTTGAACACCGATGTATATACTAAGAGACCCAATAGTGCCTTTATTTCGACTAAATCAGTGTCGTTTAGGTTGCTGGTTTGATTTTTGTATCTCTTTCGCATTTCTTTGAGCTTGTGATTGGTCCACTTAACGATATGTACCAACATGTCGTCAGTGAACAAAAGCTGCCAAACCGTCAACGGAGCTGCTTCTTCTCCATATTCATGAGCTTTTCCTCTTAGAGTTGGTACTTTAATGACTATATTGTGCTTCCTTGTACGTGATGATGGTACAACTTCCGAAATATTCCACCTATGACGATTTTTTCCATAGAAATAATTCTGAGCTGGTAAATCCTCTTCATTTCCTTCGGCTCCGTCTTCTGATAACTCACTATCACTTGTATGATCTGATTCCATGTATTCGTCTTCTGAGGCACTGTCTATATCACTAAAGTCACTTCCTTCATCCTCAAACCATTTTAGAACGGTTTCTTCGAACTCCGGATCATCGTATCGTACACGTTTAGAAGGTCCCGCCATACTCGCAAACGCACCTATGCAACACAAATAGCAAACGGGAACGGAAACGTGCCGTCTGACAGACTGCAACAAACTAAAATTGGTCCATATTTTAAGGCACGTTTTGGCTAGACTCGTGTGAATGGGGGTGGGCGATGGTCACTAATAGCTTATGGATTAGATGGGTTTTTACGTCTGTTAGAGGTGCAATAAAAAAAGATACGCTCAGGTATAGAAACGCCGCAGTCTCACAGACGGCACCTTTCCGGTTAAGGGTTAAGTATCCAAAATTAAGGGCAGATGTAATTCCAAGTATCTTTGCAAATTGTCCAAAATACCTTTCAAAGGACATATCAAGCAGAAGAAGCAAAGATGAGAAATTGAGGGACAAGGAACAAGAACAACTACCTAAAGCACTGCAAACTAGCATTGATGATTATTCCTCCTATAAAAAATCAGCTTGTTTTCAAAATTATTCAGACTTTCTCACAGTTTTCAGTTCATGGCAATGTCCATATGGGTGGCATAATATTGTTCAGGATAAAGTGACTTTGTTTAAGTTAGAATATAAACCAGCACCCATCATAACTCACTCTGTAATTGTTGATAAAGATCTCAATGTAAAAACGTATATGTACTCCCAAGAATTGTTACTCAACTCAGGTAATATTAAAACTCCATTTTTATTATCTAATATACACCACTTAGATGATGTTCTGCATGTTCTTTCTGAGAATGCAGATGCTTCGAGGGAATATTCAGGTAAAGACCAGTTCAGAGCCACTATCAACCATGCTTACAATATTTTAAATAGCACAGAACTATTCACCGATAGAGAGACCCACACTGTCATTCAATTTATTTGTGAGCAACTAAAGCTTGCTATTAGTCAGAAGAACAGACAGTTACTCATCAGAAACAATAGTGTTTTGCTATATGTTGTATACAAACAGTCCACTTTGATATAGATTTATTAGGAGCAATGGAGAACTTATTTTACCACACCAAAATACTCTGAAGTCAATATGTAATACATTGATGGTCGATCCAGTTCCCGATGAGAGATATAATTTTTTAGGCTATGCAAAAAAACTTTTCAGATTTGTGAAACCTGGTGAGGAGTACATGATTTTATTGATGGATGAAATACACATTCAGCCATATTTAGATTTCAAAAGGGGGTAATATTGTTGGAAGGTCAATTAATAATACTTCATTATCTACAACAGCCTATGTGTTTATGATTTTAAGCTTCTACTCCAATTTCAAAGAAGTTGTTCAAATCTGTCCTGTTTCTAAAATTGGTCATAATCTATTATACAATATGACAAAAAAGTATCGTCTCAACTGGCAGGGGGTCAATATAATATATCAATTCGTCAGTTATATGAATCTCAGAAAAAGTTACGAACTCAAAGCCTGATGTCATTGAAGTCTCGCTATGGTGATATACAAATAGATAAATTCTGTGAAAATGATGATTTAGAAATAGATGAAATTCCACACAATTTTAATGATTACCACTTTTTCCGGGAAATTGAAATTTTACAGTCTGATATTGATAGTATAAAGGATGAAATCCCTGTCATCACCTACTTAGCTGGTAAGCTGGTTACTGTTGCTATGCCTTATTGAAGAAAAATCACTGCGATCATTGTAAGGAAAATTTGACACACACAGATGATATTGATATAGAAGATAAGCACAATATTATAAAAAAATTGAGTAGAGGTGGCTTAAAATTCCCAAAAGATCCAGTTATTAATATTGTCATGCTAAGTTATATAATTTTCAATAAAGTTTTTCTCAGTTGATAATTAACAATCTGAGTGATAATAATCACGACACTTCATTTTCTCGTTGCACAGTCCATTCACCAGATTATGTTATAAAACTAATTGTTATTTGCACAGTCAATACATTTTTGAAAAATTATTGTGCCAAAAGGAACGACAGCTTTGCAAGCGCTAATAAAGCAAAGAAACGTAAATTGACTACATTCACATGAGGCCGCAACATTTACATAGCTGTAGATAAATGTTTATTTGTACATATTCAGAATTTAGCACTTTAATTTTCGTTATTCTAATTTTTGTTATTTTTGATACTTGTTTTCTGTTTCCTAATTTTTGTTATTATTTTGTGTTGTTATTTGTTTGTTCTAAGAGTTTTTATTAAGTTTTCGTTAATCTTTGTTATGTTTTTCTGTTGTTTATTTTACTTTGAATGTATCTGTTTTTCTTATCATTCATCCTACACTTTTTCCTCCTCATCTTCCTTATTCCTTTCCTGGCAAGCGCTTACCTCAGACCTCCTCGTTGGTTCTTGCTGGACACAACTGTTCTACAAGCACTACATTATTTATATAATTTTCAAGTACTATTATATTATGCCTATATTAATAGTAAATTGTCCACATATTCCTGTGAAATTTTGTTGATCGGTTGTGACTAACATGGGGTTATTCATTGAAGAATTTATCATTTTTAGCAAGCTTTTATAACATCAACTTATTAATCTAATGAGCATGTAATGTTGGATGAAATGTCAGTGAAAATCAGGGTAAAAATAGTTACTAATTACTTTAATATTTTCCACCAAGTTGCCTTCATATACCAAAAACTCTTTTCTGAATTATCCGTTATTTACATCAGGTAGAGTATATTAAATATGCTGCAATAATATATTATTCACCAGCGCTGACGTACGGCACGCCGTGCTGTCGGCCGGCCGACCGGCCTACTCGTGGTGACGTCACGCATCTGTTGTCAGGCCTTGTACTCTCGGTGGTAACGGTATAGCCCTTTCCCCGATTAACGCCATGTGTTTCTATAAATATGTCCGGCAGCGGTCGACCTAACACCTTCAGCTCAATTTTTTCTTCAAATGTGTATTTCCAGAATCGTTTCACGCTGATAAGTCTGTAAACCACATCCATTGTCTTGCACTACTCTTCTACACAGCCACAGTCAGTCAGTGAGTCACTAGTCACTCAAAGTATGACCCAAAATACCTAAATAACAAATTTTTCGCATTCAAATTTTAAGCCACGTCACGCGACTAGACCAATATGCCAATACCGCCGAGGACCGAGCACCGACCGACCAATCAGATATCGTACTTCGCATTAGATCTGTACGGATCTGTATAACTTGCAGCACATGCTTATGCTTAAATCGCGCATTTGATTTTGTAGAGAGAGACAAAAGCAAGCGCGTGCGGCTTGTGTCGAAGTAGTGCACAGACCGTTTTCAAGTGGCCCATGAATAATTTTACGCTGCGGTCGCGACGAAAATGAGAAGTACACAATTGGTCGATTATAATGCTTTCTCAGTACAAAACGGACTCGACGCTGTGTCTTGCGGTGGCAGCGTTGCCGGTATTGTTTCTATTTGTGTGATAACATGGAAAATAAATAATGATCAAATTACTACTGCTTTTTTCTGTTAAGACAAAAGTTTTGGCAGTTCTGCAGCTCTGCAGAACTTAAGGGCCAGCCGCCCCTGAGGGGTGGAATTATTGTTACTGTTGTTTTGATTTGGCACAATATTGGACGGAGAGCTGAACAGAATTCTGTTAGTTAAGTACCTTGGGTAACCATTGTACATGAACAGTGTTAGGAGTTTCCATAGATTCGAGGTGTGGAAAGTACTGTCAGATATGCCAATTACCCTTGTTTTCATTTGTCGCACCATATTCTACTTTATTTTTATGTCATGGTAGGACCTGAAATTTAGGAACCTTCCTGAGGAAATTGGTTTCCTGCACCAGTCTACCAACAAAATGTTGTTACGGATGATTCTTGAGTCCAAAAATGGGACTGATTGATTTTCATCCTCCTTTTCAATGGTGAACTGAATGAAGGGGTCATAGCTGTTAAAATATTGGATAATATTCTGTCCACTCCTTGTAAAGTTTACCACTCTGACTTACAAATACTCAAGCTTTCGACAGGCTATGCTGTCCTCTTCAGGAGCTAGGAATGAGATTGAAAAATAGTACGTACATAGCAACCATGCTCAATTGCTTATCATTTAATTACTTACTGACGAAGTGAGTACATATTTGTAAATCAGAAGGGTACACTTTGCCTAATTTGTCGATATCTCGAAGACAAGTCTTTCATTTAACTAGTTATTATCGACAATAACTATGAATCGCATACAATCCACAGATTTGGGTTTCTTTCGCAACATCGAGCACCTCCGTGCGACAAATGAAAACAAGGCTAATCAGGCATATCTGATACTACTTTCCACAACTCGAATCTACGGAAACTCCTAACACCGTTAATGAACAATGGTTATCCAAGGTACTTGACTAACAGAGTTCTGTTCAGCTCTCCGTCCAATATTGTGCCAAATCAAAACAACAATAACAATAATTCCACCCCTCCAACAATAATACATATAATTCTCAAAACAACAACAATACCAATACACCATCAAATCACAGAATTAGTTTTGTAGTATTGCCATACATTCAAGATTTAACTCCAAATTGGCCAGAATATGTAGCACTTTAAATTGTCGTATTCCGTCCTTACAATCAACAATATATTTTCCAAAATGAAAGTTAGGGTTCCGATGCTAAGCTTAACCAATACTGTCTACTCCATTAATTGTAATAGTTGCAATTTGATATATATATAGGTCAAACCTCCAGATCACTAAAGGGCAGAATAACATCCCACAGGAGTGACGCTAGATTGCATCCAGAAAGATGTGCTTTGGCATCACACGTTAACATTACAGGACAGTCGATTGCATATAACAGCATAAAGGTCCTTGACAAAGAAGAAGACCTTTCCAAACGTTTGTTCTTGGAAATGTCACACATTTTCATGACAGAAAGTTGTATGAACAAAAATTCCGATGTCAAGCAACTTAGTGTCATCTATACATATTTGCTAAATTGCGAAAAGTTGGAACGATTACATATATCTCCCAAGATTGATCTATCGCAATAACAAGTTCATCAATTCAATAGATAAATAAAACAAGTTTTCGGAAAAAAATAATTTGGTTTCCCCCCTTCTCACCATGACAGGTCTTTAACATCAACCAACTTTGCCAAGTTGTAACTCTCAACTCACAGCAAAAATATAGTTTGGAAAAAATGTTTCCAAAATCAGTCTGAAATCTATCATGTTTTGCACATAAACTAACGCTCCTCTTAATAAGGTATTGTCATCTAGCCATGTGTTCACGTGCAGATACTCTAAAGTCAGCTCACATCAAAGGAGAATACTTTATAAAATACTCTTTTGATGTTTGTCAGCAATTTAATAGGTTTAAAATACCCCCTGATCATGTTATTGCGAGTCTAGATGTACTCGTAGTTTCACTGTTTAGTAATGTGTATTTAGAAGCTTGCATCAGATCCATCAACAAACATTGAGATCAAATTTGACAACACAGCAACGTAACTCTGGATTCTTTCATCAATATCGTAGAGTACCTTTTCCAGAACAATTATTTTACTTTTAGTAACAAAGTGTTTTCACAAACACATGGTTGCCCCATGGGCTCTGTGTTATCTCCAATTTTGGCAGAATATGTAATGGATGACCTGTTTGATGTTGTTATTCAAGTATTGCCACACAATCTAATTTTTATAAAAAAGTATGTGGATGATATTATCGTTTGTCTTCCTTCTGAAAGAATGACAATATATTACTGGTAGACTGGTACATTAAACCAATTTCTTCCGGAAGGTTCCTGAACTTCAGGTCTTACCACGAACTTAAAATAAAAATAAACCTCGTGAAACAAATGAAGAACAGGGCTATAAAAATCTCTGACAGTACTTTCCATATTTCCAATTTAAGGAAGCTTTCAGTTTTATTCATCAACAGTGGCTCTCCGAAATATTTTGTTAACAGAATCTTGTTCAGCTCTCCTCCGAATATTTTGCCAATGACGAATAACAATAGTGAAAATGACAACACTGTTCGGTCCAACCAGACGCCCATGAATTCTTCAACCAATGAGAATAACAGCACTACAGTGGTTGCTCCTATTTCCAGAGTTATGTTGTCTTGCCATACATCAAAGAATTAACACCAAAATTGATCAGGATTTATAATTCCTTTAATTGTCGTTTTGCTTGTATATCAGTGCTCACAGTCAACAATTTGTTATCCAAAATGAAGGATAAGGTTCAGTTGCTTGATTCAACCAACACTGTCTATAGCATTAATTGCAACAACTGTAATTTAGTTTATATAGGCCAAACTTCGAGTTCACTGAAAGGCAGGGTAACTTCACACAAAAGTGTCGCTAGATCACATCCAGAGAGATGTGCTATGGCATCTCATATTAACAACACAGGTCACTCTATGAATTATGGCAGTATTGAGGTTCTTGACAAAGAAAAACGACTCTCAAAACGTTTATTTTTAGAAATGTCCCACATTTTCATGACAGATCATTGCGTGAATAAAAAGGCTGATGTTAAGCAGCTTAGTGTCATTTATTCCTACCTGTTGAATTGCGAAAAGCTAGAACGGCTACATGTCCAAATGGAACCAACGTCGTCCCAAAATTAGAATAAATTTCCAATTGCTATCCTGGTAATTGAAATTTCTCACTCACAATCTTTAATACAAACTCACATAACCCATCTTTTCAAGTGTGTATCACTATCTCACATTCGTACACTCATATGAACTACACATTTTTCCAAAACAAATTAATTCAGCATTTTAGTACTTCAACATAAAGGGTTTTGTTACTTCTTTAAGTATTTATAGCTTAAACAGAAGCTGATAAAAATGAAGCGAAAGTCAGATATCCTTATATGAAGTATGATCAATTTTAACGATACTGTAAAAATTCCTAAATTATATATATATACAGTAGAACCCCGATTATCCGAAATAATGTGGACCCAAGTGCTTTCGGATAATCGAAATTTCGGATAAAACGGAAATAAGTATTTAGACCCATAACGCTTTTATTGAAAAATGTAAATGCATATGTTAAGTGAGTATATACTTATATAAAGTTATGTAAAATATAAACATGTGGATACAAACATACATATTTACGAGTATTTAGTAACATAGGAAGTAATTTTTAACTGAACACGTTTTGCATTGTTCCTATTTTTGGCAACAATATCCCTCCAACGTTTGATAAGCAGCACAACAGCTACTGTCGCATTTTCTTGTTATTCGACGCAAGTCAACTCCTTTTGTAGAACTTCTAATCCCTCAATGTGATATTTTGGCAGATATTTCTGTCTTATTGTCACCAGCATCACTTAAAACTGTCTAATCGCCATTGTTACAAACAGAATTTATTAGTTCTGTATCAGTTAATTCTTCCACCAATCCATCACCATTAATCCACTCACGACCAATCTGTTTGGGTAAGATTTTCACACCCTGCTATTTTTACGACGAGCTCATGTAAATTTTTGTTGTTATTATCATAGTCTGCGCAAGGTTCCATTTCTTGCTTAATTATTGTCGACTAAGATTTTTGTAAAGTAGATTTTTTTACTTGTCTTGATGCTTCTGCTATCCAATATGAAACATTCTTGAGGTTAATCTCTTTTAAACAATCAACGGCCATTATCAACTTGATCATAAATTTGCTCTAATAACAAACGTCTGTAATTGCGTTTTAAATTTTCTAAAACTCCTTGATCCATTGGATGAATCAGTGACGTTACATTAGGAGGCAAAAACATCACTCGTATTTCTCCACTTTTAAGTTGCTCCTCACTTGGATGGCTCAGAGCATTGTCTAATAGGAAAATACATTTTCTCGGATATCCGCGTTCGTTCAATTATCGTTGGGAACAAAATGATTGTAAAACCAGTCTTTAAATAGAGCGGCATCCATCCATGCATTTTTTTATTTTTATACCACACAGGAAGAGCGTTGGGACAAACGTGTTTAAATGCTCTTGATTTAGCTGATTTTCCGATTAACAACAAAGGAAGTGTTTGTGTACCGGAAGCATTGCTACAAGCAAGAATAGTCGCACGTTCTTTACTGCGCTTGTAACCAGGACCTCCAGATTCTTGTTTTGAAGCTAAGCTTTTCCCTGGTAACATTTTATAGCTTAGGCCTGTTTTGTCGCAGTTGTAAATTTGTTTTGGATTTAGACCATACTGCTCATTAATTCTTTGAAATGTTCTCCAAATCTTAATGCAACGGACTTATCGGCAGATAACTTTTCTCCGCAAACTTTTGATTCTCGTATACCGTGTCATTTTTTCCATCTATGCAGCCATCCATCACTGGCTGTAAAGTTATCAGGCGCCTCAATAACAGGCAATTCTTCACTTAAGTTGACTGCCTTTAGAATTGGTTCGTATATTGGTATTCCACGTTTTCGATTCTGTATAAACCACAGATATGAAGCATCATCCACTTTTTGATATTCCCATTTTGCAAGGTTTTTCGTGACGGCTGGGATGATGTCAGAACACTAGACGACTTTTTAATGTTCTCGCGTTGTTTTTTTTTCATTCTGAAATGGTACTCACGTCCACACTCAGATCACTTGCAACTTTTTTGAACAAATCACCTCTATCTAAACGTCTGATTGCCTCAAGTTTCTGTTCTATGGTAATAACAACGCGTTTACGTTTATTTTTATGCTGCTCCATCTTAGCGATTATGAACCTGACTGAAACAAACATACCTGTACATGCACACATACCAGTGAATTCCGCGAACGCGCTCGGGGAATCACCTGCAGCGAATCTAGTGACGCAAACACCGAAAGGGGAACCACCGGCGGCTATTTCGGATCATGCGCCGATTTTCCGAACAACGTCGGTTAAAACGGAGAAATTATTGTATGTGATCTGTATCGGATAAAGCGGATTTCGGATAATCGGGGTTCTACTGTAATCATATTTTCCATTAGACTTTTACATTCTGATTATCAATGTTATGGAATGCACAAGTTTACCATTTTTTGTTATTAGCTCAAATGAAAATTTAGGAAAAAATGAAACAAGATGGAGAACAAATTATTAATTTATCTCTAAAAACAAGAAAGTTACAGTCCATCAAAGTTGCGCCCCGCGATAATATTTTTATTCCGTCTGTACGTTACGTGTGACGTCAGACTTCAGTATCCAGTTACAATGCCCGCGGCCGATTCCTGGGCCCGAGCCGACACGATATCCTAAACACATGCATAGGCACACATACAGCGGGACACATGGTAAGAAAAACGTCTTCCGCCCCAATTTGTTTAACTAGTTGACTGCATATACGATCGGTTATGAGCGAAATAAGAAAAAAAGGTTGTTATAAATACCGTACCGTTCCAAAATGTACGAGCACAACAATTATAACCCCTAATAGATATTTTTTCTACGTACCTTCCCAAGCGGCGTCCATAATGGTATGAAATTACGCAGTACTCAATAGTTATCAACTGGAAACCACGTGTCTTAGCGCACAGATGTGCCTTATGAATTGTCTGTAGACTAATGGTTAAACGCACAGACGCTGTCGAACATCTACGCGACGAGACGCTGGGCACTAGAGAAGTGTGACGTCAGACGCGAAGGAACGGCAGCTATGATTTCGCGCTATAATCCGCCAAATTTAAGTATCAATTTCTCTGTCATCTATTGGCCGATTTTAATAATGTTTTCACTGGCTGATTATATTTAGTCTATATTTTCCTTCTATATTCCTGTATTATAATTTTTATGAAGAATCTGATAACTGTAGTAAACTTGCAGTCGTTAACAATAACTATTATTTTTTTGAAAATAATTTGTTTTCTTTATTAATTCTGATAGTTTTTTCATGCGGGTGCTGCTGAAGACCATCACCAGGATTCATCAAATAATATTTTGACGATAAATATTATTGATATGTTCATACAATATAAAATTTAGATAAAAATAAATTTGCGAGTCTAGATTTTTTTTACTGTTCTGAAATTTTCAAACAACTAGGATATTTATATGTATGATTTTATAATGACCTGTGCCATTGACGCTGCTGCTTTAACAAATAAGTGACTACTCATTTGTCAAAACAGCAAAAATATTTTGTTAATAACACATAGCGTTATAAAATGTGCCATATATCATTAGAAATGCTTACTATAAGATTATACAACAGTTTTTCATGGTGAAAAAGCAGCCGGCAACACTGTCAATATTGATACTTAACTTACTACTTGTCTTGATAGTGTCACTTGTCTTTCTTCAACGTCACCGCTGTCAAGCTGCCATTTTTCCTTTACCGCTAAAAGCTAAAAATGTGCCGACGTGTGGAGTGGCTTGGAACAATGCTGCGCCGAAATAATTACTATAGGCAAGATGTGATAATGAAATAAAGCAGTTTTACTTTTGATATTTATTGGAATTTAGAGTATGTCATCAAACCCTTAATTAAGCATCTGTTTATGCCCACCTTGAAAAAAAAACCTAAGTAAAATTTTCTCACTTCACTCGATTCCTCTGTGCCTACATTATTTTTTTATAAATTGTGTATTTCAAGAAATGATTTTCAATATTTTCAGTTTCTGTCACCCATGTTTCAAGATTGGACTGGGTTAAAAAAATACAGGTGTATACCTACATGACATTGATTCTGATAATATTGTGAAGTTGCTCAGGGCATTTATTATGTTTCATTTGAATCTTGTTGATACTACTATGGCAAAAACAAGCAAGAAATAGACGCGACAGTGTATATATCCTTATTGCCAAAATAAATACATATTGAATGTAAGTCATTCATATCCCCCATCCAAGAAATTTCATCGATTCTCAAAAAATCCCAATCAAATGCAATTATGATACAATGCCTGTGGATTAGCTTCCAGTACAAAATCTGATAAATATGTTTGCGAAGACCAGTTCGTACTGTCTGATAATGTTTCCCTTCGGGATCCCTATTCACGTTTGAACTATCTTGCAGTTCCAAAAGATGTTGATGGTCAAATTCTAAGTCAACCCATTAGTCATTCTGATATTGCAGTTTCATTGAAGGAATGCTCTGATGGTTTCTCAGCAAGTATTTGTGATTCTCCTTCAACGTCGGCAGCAAGCCATGTAAATTGCCTGCCAAAAGAAGTAACAAAGACTTGACAGATGTAAGTACAATTGAACACGATCACTGCTATTCTAAGCCAGATTTTGTGGTACAGACTCATTATCAAGATAAATATACATTTCTGTCAGACACTTCGAGTTCATGTCTTACACAATTAGAAGTAAGTAAAAGTCAATTAACAGAAAGGGAATATAAAATGTATCAAATGCACCGCAACCCAAAGTGATGTTAACATCCCCCAATGCCCTAAATGTCGGGATGCACTGTTCTCAGATGAGTTCACCCCATTACAGTTGTATGTTCATTTCAAGGAACAGGACAACAAGCAGAGGCTAACATACAAAAATGACAAACTAAGTCATCTACTAGATGTTATTCATGTAAAACTGTATAGTTTTTTTAGATAAGTTTGCCCATTTGCCTAATGATCAAGCCTCCTTCAAAACAGGTCTGAAACAACTGCTTGAAAATTTTCAGAATTGCAATTTTCATGATGACCTCAAAAATATCATTAACAAATGCATCAGACTGACAATCTTCTAGTATATTAAACATAAAAATTCTTTGGAAAGACCTCTTGAAACATCTGAAGGTCATTCAAGGAAAATGAAAAAGTTAAATGCCACCAGGTAAATCATTTTCGAATGTTTGCTGGTGGTTTTTTAATTATTTTATGTACCTCCATGGATGAACCATCACAAACCCGGCTGTGACATACCTGACCAGGACATTTTTACCATATTGTGATAGAATTGTGTTTTATTTTTTAGAATTACAAAACTCAACATATACAGCGGACCTCCGGTAATCCGACAAACATTATGCAGTGCAGTGTCAGACTATCGAATTTGTCAGATTATAGAGCACTGCCTAAGACCCCTTATAGTCCAGAATTTTTACAAAAGAGTACCTTGTAATCCGACAAATTATATATCCAATGGTAAGATTATATATGTTATGTATATGTATGTACTTTGAAGTACAAATCATACATAGTTTATGTATGTCGAATTTAGTAAATTAAATAATAATAGAGAGCTTACGTTTTATTATAAAATTAAGCATAAATGCACATACATATGTACCAAAATAATGAAGAATTATTAATCAAAATGATTAATGGATTTATCAAATTATGAAGTTTGGAAATATTCATCAATTTTTTTTGTTTAAGGTTGTTATAACGCGAGATCAGAGCTTTGTCCCTCAGTCTTCTCAAAAGTAAAAGTTCGTTGTAGGATGTACCATTCTCTTCAGCCCATTGTAAACCTAGCTCAAAGGCGTTAATTGCGTCTTGTGATGTGACTTGTGGAGCAGCTGCAATCACGTCGTCGTTATTTTCCTGATTGTTTGTTGTAAAGAACAGTCGGGTAATAAGGCCGGACAGGTAATAAGGCCGAAAGCCCATCAAAAGTAAAATAAATTAAATACTGGTACATACAGTGTCATCTGTTAACAGGTATGTGAATCTTAGCTCATTGAATTGAGTTAACGGCTTGTCCGGTCCACCAGAAGCTCTGTGTATGTCGTTGATTGTTTTATTGGAGTGATTTTCCTAAGATTATAAGAAGCGTCCGCAAAAGGTAGGCTTTATTTATAGAAAAACAAGTGCATATTTATTACCATCTGTTTGCTTGTGTTTTATGGATATTAACTAAATGTTTAATAGATAAATGTACTTTGTTTGTGCATTATTAGAAGATTCATAACCTAAAATATTTCAAATACATTGTCCAGATAATAAGGCCGTGGTCTTATTGCCTGCTCTACTAATAGTTTGCTATTAGTAGGACAGATAATAAAGCTAGAAAATAATGTGTTAAATTAGATACTTCAGATTTCGCAGATATGGGGAAGAAAAATCGAGGCATTAGGGCTCAGTGGACAGAGGAAACGATTTCAGAAGCATTACAGTTGTTAGTAGAAGGGAATTCACAAGAAACGGTAGCACGACTGGAATCCGGTTTATCAAAACGTTCTTTAGGTGCAAAACCCCTTCTAAGCACACAAGAAAACGAGTTGGCGGTTAAAATCATTCGATTTGCTGAGAAAGGTTTTCCTCTCACGTCAAAAAATTTGCGTCGTACCGTTTTCAAATTTTGTGAAACACTTGGTGTTCCACACAAATTTAATAACGTAACGCAGTTGGTAGGCAAGGAATGGTATTGTTCCTTTTTAAAGCGCCATCGCAACATATCACAAAGGACAGCTCAGTAACTGAATCGCACGCGTGCTAAAAAATTGAACCGCTACATTGTCGATGATTACTTCACTAAATTAGGTAGTCTCTTGGATAGAAAGGGTTTAAAAGACCGACCTGAAAAGCTTTACAACATGGACGAGAAGGAATGTAGACTGACCCTGCAACACAAACAACGTATGCTAGCGGACAAAGGATCGAGAAGGGTACACCTAGTCGCGCCAGAACATGGAGAGAATGTTACCATTGTGGCTTATGCGAATGCTCTTGGTCAAGTGGTGCCCCCAATGATACCTTTTAAAGGTCAGCGACAGAAACCTACATATACTGATGGATTGCCTGCTGGGTCAGGTAGGTTTGCATGACACCCAAGGGTAGCATGACGACTGGCACATTTTTAACCTGGTTAGACCACTTTATGTCTGCCCCTCCCACGATTCTAATATTCGACGGTGTATCGAGTCATTTAGATGTATCCATTGCGGACAAAGCAGAGTCCTTAGGCATAAAGCTCTTTTGTCTTCCTTCCAATACCACACACCAGCTCCAACCCATGGACGTGTCTGTTTTTCGCCCGTTTGAATCCCAGTGGGATCAAGAATTGCTTAATTACTGGGACCAACAGCCCAATAGAACACTAAATAAACAGCGATTCTCAAATGTTTTTAAGCCCGTGTGGGAAAAAAGTATGACGATGAGCAATATCTGTAGTGGCTTCAGGGCGACTGGGATATATCCCTTTAATAAACATGCCATTCCCGAACACGTGTTTGCACCAAGTCTTCCAAGCAATCGTCTGGAGGGTGGAAAAATGACCATTCGATGACTAATGAAATAGACAACTGTTCCACAGAACAAGGAAGAGAAATTAGAGTAGGATACACTGAATGGGATCCCGAAGATCTTATTCCCTTGTCTAATTTTGTGAAGAACAACAGCACAAGAGAATCCTTTTTCTGACACCAGATATGAGATCTAAAACCGTATCAACACGTAAAAAGGCGTACAACTATCACGCCTAAGAGGAAAGGAGGCAAGTGTTAGAGGAACACAATTCTCAAAAAAAGGCGAGCAAACTGCAAGAAAGTCCTTTAGTGTTTCAAGTACCAGTTGTGCTGAATCACAAGAAAGTTGGATGTGTAGAGTTTGCAACCATGGCCACTTCGGTGATATGAGAGTTTGTGCATCCTGTGAGACATGGGTGCATGAAGAAAATGGTGGGCTAACCATCGAAGTATCCGGCCTTATTACCCGCCTTTATTTTACTGTGATGGCCTTAATACCTGCCTGGTCTGGTAATAAGGCCAATATGCAGGTACTCAGTTTTTTGTTATTAAAAAAATATATTTAAGTATTTGTAAAATAAGTTTTATTTTGTGTAATAAGCAAATGTTGAGAAATGCATAAGTGTTCATTTTATGTTAAAACCGTTTTTAGTTTCATTAATAAAAAATATTTTCCACTAACACGGCCTTATTACCCGACTTTACCTTATAATTAGAAACCTCTTTTATAGTCTCTTCGTCACACATTTCATGAAAAACATTTTCCTCTTTATCCATTTCACGGCACCAGATTTCCAAATCTTCCGGACTCATCTGTGTTTCAGTAGCGACTTGTTCTATAACTTCCGAAGTAACACTGATTTGTGGAACGTTGCTAGGAGTGGTGACTATATCTGGCCATAACTTTTTCCAAGGCGATTTAATAGTTGATGACGGTAACGCATTCCACGACGGACAAAGAGCAAAAACCAAGTCTTTCATATTAAATTCTTTTAAAGTTTTTTCTGTTGGTTGGTCTTTTGATACGGCTCTCAGAAGTAGGTTTTTCTTATAGTCTTGCTTGACAAACTGAATGATATTCTGGTCCATTGGTTGAATCAGTGCAGTACAATTTGGCGGAAGAAACATCGCAGTGATGCATTTATCCTCAGTTGTTAGTTCTTCTTTAGACCGATGACCGGGAGCGTTATCAAGAAGCAACAACGCTTTTTGAGGAAAATTATGATCTTTTAACCATTTTCTAACTTCAGGTACGAAGCATTCATGAAACCACTTTTTGACAAGGTCTTTTGTCATCCATGCACTTTTTTGTCCGTAATAGTGTACAGGTAAATCAATGTTTTTAATGCCCGTGGTTTATTAGATTTCCCAATGACCATCATCTTAAGCGCGTGTGTACCCGCAGCGTTAGCACACGGTAGTATGCTTACACGCTCTTTACTTACTTTTCGTCCAGGTATGGATTTTTCGTTACAAGAAACGAAAGTTTTGTTAGGCATCACACGCCAAAAAAGCCCTGATTCGTCTGCATTGTACACCTGTGACGGGTCAAAATTTAAATCGTTCACCTTTCGCAAAAATCTTAATTTAAAGGGTTCTATGCAGGTGGCATAGTTAGAAAGTTTATCTCCTGTAATAGTCATTAAACGTATGCCATGACGATGTTTAAAACGTTCTAGCCATCCTTGCTGGCCACAAAATCACCTTTTTTTTGTTATTTCCTTATAAAAAAACTTAGCTTTCATGGCCAACATGGGTCCTGAAATTGGTGCATGCCTATTTCTTTCCTGAAGAAACCACATGTACAAAGCTTCTTCCAGTTCTGAATGTTCAGCTTTCTTGAGTGTCTGTCTCTTGCCGGGCCCGCAATCAGTAGTTGACACGAACTTCTTGATCTTCTCGTGGTTTCTTTTAATGTCATAAATTGTAGATCGGCCGACGCCGTATTCACGTGCTAAACTACTGAAAGTTTCATTGCGATTTAAGCGGTCTAAAATATCACAGTTTTCTTTAATTGTCAATGTTTTGTGCTTTCGCTTTTGAGTTTGTGATGACATTACTAGGTACTATACTTAATACACAATGAATAAATAGTAAACAATGAACGCACGCTAGGCCGTACCGCTATCACAAGTAGTCAAATTCATACTATGTAAAACAATGCTTACGCGTCGAGCACGATAGCGGTGGCATGTCGGATTACAGGGGGCGCCGGATTAGACGGGGGCCGGATTATATATATATATATATATATACAGGGTGACTTTGAAGTTGAGTCATTAATTTTCAGATAATGATTGTAGAAGGAAGATAAACCAAAATATGTGTGTAAAAATAAAAAAAAATTAAAAAAAATTTTTTACCTTGTTTTATAAAGTATCCTCCCGACAAGTATTTCAGTGCGGACCTGTATTTGATCGTGAGGTCTTGGAGCACCGGCATGCAGTCCCCTGTGAGGTCTTAAGTCACCTGATTCACGAGCCCGGTGTACTACATTAACAAAGGCACGAGGGGTTGGTTGCACTCGATTGGGAAACCGATCCGCATAAATATGTGCCATTTTTTATTTCGTTTGAGCCACGCAGCAAACACCACTATTCACTCACGCGTTACCGACTGACACAGACTGAACAAAAACATCGTGATCAGCGTTTCAAATTCTTTCGCTTTTTTGTTTCCGATGCGATGAACCGATAAGGCGGAGTATATCCGTTGTCGCCAAACACGAGCACATAATATTATGATTGAGACAGGGCGGTACTCAAACTTCTAAAGGGCTATAACTTTGTTACTTTAATTTTACCACAAAAATGTTAAAGGAAAAAAACATTTCTTTTGATCAGATCTACTCACTGTTAAAATAAATGACTCAACTTCGAAGTCACCCTGTATATATATATATATATGGCCTGTACCATATACATACAGGCTTTACTCGTGTAAAATAAATGTAAAATTTTGCAAATTCATGTTTATTCAGAAGTATAATGTTATGTTTTTGATTAACGAAATCTTGAACCCTTTGCATACAGATTTTACAATATTTTTGTTATTGAATTTTTGTTGAGTGTATGTGATCGTATATTCGAATTATTATTCAGAAACATCCTATGGGGGTTTCTGATTTTTCATTGCACTATATTGCAAATGCACCACATTACGTACCAGAATAAAGTTATTTTCCTAATTATATTGCTTTATTTATCACTCTTGAACAAACCCAATCACAAATGCACGTGAGGTGTTTGAATTTTTTTTCCTAATGCAAAATTACTTTTTGTTATTAGGAAAACCATTCAAAACTACCAAATAAAGATGATAGATGTGATGAGAAAGTAGGCAACCATGAGAGCACTGCCGTATGTCATTGTAAGAAACATGGCATATGTCATTCGTCGAATTGTTCTGAGTAGGCAGGCGTTCTTTCTGTGTCATATTTGTTCTTTCAGGACGACAATATGGCGGCATTCGTGATTCGTGTTGCTGGTTGTATTACACCACAGCCTTCTTAAACTAGTTTAAGAAGGCTGTGATTACACTGAGTTAGCATTCTTTCAGTCTAAATTTTGTGTTTTGAATTGGGTAAGCTATACTAAGGATTTTTTCGCGAGTCCACGGTGCACTACCGCGACCGGAAATACTGAAATTTTCGCGAAGAACGGGAATAGGGGAAGACGGATGTGACGTTGTCCGAATGTCAAAAAATCACGTGGTACGGGTACCCGCCTAACGTCTTTGAGGTACTATCGGGTGACAGGCCATTTAAAAAACAGACATCTCAATTGAAATTTTAATCAAATTCAAGCGGATAACCAAATGGAAATGGTATTTACCATTTTGGGTTGGTATTTACCGATCCGTTCAAGCGAGTGTAGTTATCAGTTTGGTTATAAGATCCGTGACGTCACGAATCAGCTGTTATATGTCATAGTTATCACCGCAAAATTGTGGTATTTACCCAACTCAAGAGTAGTTTTATATTTCTGGTTATTATTTGAAATGTGACAAGTTAGAATTTTGCCGGGTATTGGATATTGTTATTGTACTTCAGCTTCATTATTGAGAAAAATGATACAGGCTGACTTCAGTTTTACCATAAAGTGGAGCACCTTATTAGTTATACTCATTATGGTTGTTGGGGACACTTTAAATGTAGTTCCAATGCTTAACAAAGTATACTGTGTAGCCATATACCACAAGAATATTAAAATATGGCCATATAAACTCACTAGATGATATCCACCTGTATACGGTTTTGCTAATTTCTTTTTTCATCATTTCTGCTGAATCAATAAATGTTTTCTTTGACATGCGGAAAATTTTAGAGAATTGAAAGTTATCATAGCTACAAAGCCATGGTTCCATCATTAAAAAAAAATCTGAAAAAACATTTCTCCCATGAATATTATAGAAGGTTTCTTATTTAAACTTTCCATATACAGTTGTAGACGAAAAAGCACCGATTATTAAGTGATAATAAAAATAATCAGAGATTATATACGCGCTTTTCTAAAATAAACAACTTGCAACAAAACCGCGGTTAAAACCAACGCGTTCAAGCGATTCGTGTAACTGACGTCATCAACCCGTGTGTCATCTTGAACCATATTATAACCGCGGCACATAACACAAAAATTTTGGTTATTCGCTTGGATTTGATTAATGTCTTCGCAATGCCGAAAATTGAGTTAAATTATTAAATCATAAATGGAGGAACACGTCCACCTGATTTTAAATGACGAGGGAGAAGGTCATCAAAGATATATGAACCGCAGTTGTCATATCAAATGATTGATTTTATTGATATATATGTACATTGCAGAAAAAACGACCGGTCTTTTTATTTCAATGCAAACAAGGCGGCTAAGTTTATCAAGGAGTTTAAATCAAACATTTTGAGCAACATGCGCCATCTAACCACTCCCAGTGTAACTTGAAACTGTCAAAACTTCGAGAGGAAGGGGGAATTCCATCTGTACCCCCTCCGGCTCACTACGGGATTTCGCGAAAAAATTTCTACTGCCTGCCACACGAAAATTTGCGAGGCAAAAGAATGCGGGCAAAAAATACGGGATGTTGCGAAACGTATTTCGTTTCGCGTAAAACATGGAAATATGCGCTGATATTGTGACTGTAATTATAATGAAATATTATAGAGCAAATATTATATGAGATTTATTTAATTTCTTTGGGTAAAAGCAAAGTATTGCAAAAGTACACTCTTATAACTTAAATTCTCTAGCTTTCGAAGAATTTCATCTTCATCTCTGGAGCTGGAAACAATGATTAAAATAGCAACTAATAGCAATTGTTATTTTGGACAGTCTCAAAATTGATAGTAATTGTGAATCCTGTGCAAGGTTATTTTGTTTGGTTGTCACTGAAAAACATCTGTTTGTGAGCATGATCAGGAAAAGCGATTGAAGTATGCAAGTGAAGATTTAATTAACCTGATTGGTCTTGTGGATGAAAAGCTGTATGCATCTTTAGAGCAGCATGGTACAGAAGACCAACTGGAAGTTAAGTTTAAATGGAAGTATCCCTGCATCCTTCTAAGTCACAACTTTTGTCAGCAGCCTGATGTGGCAAAAGGTATAATTGAAAAAACTGGTCCGTTGGGAATTTACAAATATGTAAAGAGAAATTCTTTGAAAAGGAGTGGTGAGACTACCAATAGTCATATATCAACAAATAAGAAATTCAAGACTTCCAGTAACCAAATACTACTGTGATATTATACCTAAACAACATTTTTTTGTTCCATATAGTTGCAGCATCCTTGGGAAGGAGCAGTTGGACGAAGAATAATTATTTAATTTTCTTACTCCCTGTAATGTTAAAGCCGTCAGGAGATTTTGGTTTTAAGTATGAGGAATGTCTTGTTTATTTTTAACATTGATTCCTTCTTTGAAGAAAATTTTCATCATTTTTACACTATAAAAAATTATGTTTTCTCAGATTATATTTTTATTTCAGTTATTTATTTAACTACAGAGATTTATTTTTTGTTGTTTTAGTATGAATGTTTATGTTTCAGTGATAAATATACCTCATGATGGATTAACAATAGGTAGTGCTTGCTAAACACTTCCTTTGATTACTGAGGGTCCCTTTTTATCCTTTCTTATGCTACTAATGTATGATTTGTATTTTTTTTTGAAACAGCACTTATTCACTTAATAATATAGAGAAAGCTCCCAATGTCTAAAAATACCTTTATATATTGTCAATGTACTGTGATGATAAATTATTACTTATTATTATTATTCATATATTTATTTTTTATTATCCCAAAATTAGTTACCAGCAAAACTGCTGAATCAGGTATTTCCTTTATTGAGGATATTTTTTGGATCTATCCTCATAAGGTATTTCTTCAATATGGGAAATAACACTTTCAGCGGATTTTAAATTGTAAACAACCTAAATCCTCGGTACATTCCTAGCATTCCTAATCTCCCGGCGCATTCTTTGAATTCCTTCGATAGTTCCTCCAGATCTCCAGACAAGTAGGTGGCGCAACCATCTGACAAAACGTCAACGGTGTATCCATTTTTTAACGTTCAGCTTCAGCTCCCATTTCTTTAGTCTTATATGTTTTGTGCTTCCAGGCTTCCACTAGTCCAGTGGCTTTCTGTGATGTTTTGTGTTTTGGTTGATGTTGATATTCGTTTGTGAAAATTTCAATATTTAGATATTTCAAATGATCCCCCTATTTTTTTATTCGTGTTCAATTCATGCCTTCAATTGAAGTGTGTTGCGGTGTATGTTCATTTATATATAGGCGGATCGGCCGATACAGATAAAAACCATTGGAGATGAATTCAGGTAAATCCTTATTTGCTATCTTAACAATTCCTTTTCAATATTTGAGAATGTTCATTGATCAGAAAGATTGGTGATATTCTTATGTTAAAATTAGGTATTTTTTATCCGTACCCTAAAAATTGAAGACCAAACAATACGATAGTCGCAAAGTAATACATAACCTCTAAAACAAATATTGGGCAGGGTGACTGTGACTGCTTAACTACCTAAAGTAGCTTGATGAAGCATCATAATATGGAGATATGCCAAAACGATAATTTAGTACTCCAGTGTGCGAACTCTGTGGGTCTGTATTGTCTATCATATGAGATTACAAATCGTCACAGATTGCTAGCAGACGAATGAGAGCAACAAATTTAAATTAGACCAGATGTTGAAGGTACCAGGCTTAGAAGTTAGCCCCAAAAAATCGGAAGCACGAAATTCATTTATGCAATTCATTTCTTCAAAGGTCCAGATGTGTCCACTGGATTGTTTAATTTGGTTTGTCCAACCTTTGTTTTCTCTTGGAATAAAAGGGGCCAACTTCACACATTCTCAAAGTAAATCTCCAGCTTATCTACACCAGCCATTCTTGATGAAAATTCAGACCCTAGTGTGTGGGTGTAGATGAAAGAAATTTGACTGTAAATGACCGCGAATTAGGGGTGTTACAATGAAACTGACCCTAGTGCGTTGGAACATGTATCAGTTACCTATTCCATGCAGCTAATCCCAATAATCAGATATACCTATTCCACCTATTCTACATGGATAAGTGAACCAATAGGCAGATCGGCACATATCAGTTACATGCTGTCATTTTACAGCCATCTCCAAGATTTTACGTTTGCAGCTTGTCGATAACACGTTGTTTACCTTTATCATAAGATTCTTGTATCAAAAAGTTAAAAAAAAGTTCGACTACTTTGCCTTGGTTCAAATTAGGCTGGAGCAAGAGGATAAGAAATCGGTTTTTTAATCATATTCTAAAAACTATGAATACAAAAAGTGTATGAACACCATATGAGTTTTAGTTCCAAAAAACTCGAGAGGAAATTGCATTTAGGTATACAAATTTTGCATGAGAGCTGTTTTAATAAAATATACGGTGAGCACCGAATTTTGTTGATGAGTTCAATATTATGAGAGAGAAGTGGGAGAGGTGTGTAAGGCACATACACTGAAAACAAAATTTTTCTGTTGGCTTGAGTTCAGTGTGTACAAAAGAGAAGTGTGTTAGAAAGATATAGAAGCTGACTGGATAGCAAAGCTCATCGCCACATTGCTTAGGAACGCTGTCGCTGCAATCTGCTGCATTGCCAATATGTTACACCAGTTCCTTGAGTTGAGATGTATTTTTTTATATTCCAACTACCATGAATGCCTAAGGCCTAAACACTCATGGGGTACCGTGGTGCTATAGGGGAAAACAGGGAAAAGGGGGGATGCCATACGGACTCTGGTGAGGTAACAGGTGTGCATGCAACATGCACTCATTCTAGCCCCACCTACGAGATGCAATGTGACCGAAGAACCGATCGATCGAGCGCGATCGAAAACGTTATAATTTGTCATTTCAACATACAACCACGAAATTTAGCTTTAAATATGCGTAAATCGATGCGGTTTTCACGGAATAATGTTTATTTTTGTGTTTTTATGTATTGTGAGAGTATACCCCTCCTCCCCAAGAGGAACTCAAAAATTGGGGGGTAATGGGAAAAAAAACTGAAATGTTGCAAAAATAATAATATACACCTGTGGATTTTAACTTAATCGCATGAGACATCTATACTTATGTCTCTTGTAATCGATGTCGCGCTACATGGCCTACAGCCCCCCACCCCAAAATACCCCCTACTTCAATTTTAATATTAAACACATCGCAAACACGCTCATCATTTTCGAAAATCGACTTAGGTCCAGGATTTTATTGCATGTAGCTCGTAGAGTGATCCTACTCTAGCAGCCCACAAAGTGGCTTTGCCGAGTGTGCCACGGGACATTGTTTTTCAGCCCCTAGGGCACTTTATGTGGTGTATCTATGAAGAAAATCATAATTTTTCAAAATCGAGTTAGGTCCAGGATTTTTTTCGATAAATCGTGATTATTTATCATATTCTAACCACCCACCAAGCGGTTTGCCCCAATGTTGGAAGGCTCCTATCCGTACTTCGCTCAGAATTCGATCAAACACCTGTCATTTGTGAAAATCGACTTAGGTCCAGGATGCATGTATCTCGTAGAATTATGCTACTCTAGCAACCTCCAATGGATTCCGGAAGGCCCCCATCCGCACTTTTCAAAATCGCTTTATGCCCAAATTTTTTTCATGGATAACTGGTCAACTTAATGCGTTCCAATAGACCATGATCGTTCGCTCGAGCGACGTTCGGGATATACTTTTTTAGGGTTAGGGTGGGTTTATACATGGCGTTCTCACTAGAAAATTATATTTCAAAAAAATTTACCAAATTTTTTTTACAATACTCCAGTGGATGACCACCGCCCGCACCAGTCGCCATCTATATACCTTATTGAAGACGATACTCAATTCATTTTTAAAAACAAAGATATAGGGCAGACGTTTTGTTGCGATGTGATCATTTCGGCAATAGGAATTGTCGACTGATGACATCTCAGGTCGATACTGTAGTAATTTTTTTGTTTGTTTTGTAAAAACATCTTGAGGTTTGCGGCAAACAGAGCTTGTCGCATCAAAATGTACAATTGCTCCTCTAGGTGGAAGGACAATTGTCCATTTTACCTGGACATTCCTGCCCAACAGCCCAACAGCACATATTTAACTGCATCCCGTACCTTTGCTGGAGAAACACAGTGATTAGATTAGTATTAGATTTTGATGATGGATTCTGAATCAGCGACCTATTTATACTTAAAGGTTGTCGATAAAAATGAATACACGGATTTAACCAAACTGTCATATTAATGAGGGTCTTTCAACTCTAATGATAAGGCCATGTAAAGAGACTGATACTTTCATCTCACCCTAATCAATACCTGTTCAATGCCTAATGCTGTTTGACAACATCACATCGCCTTCCGATGCAAAACAGAGTATAGCCCGCGTTTATATTTACATACAGCCGTCAATATTTTACATAGGGCAATGTCACGATAAGTATTTTTACAGAACCATCAGTTTCGACTAATCTTTCCATCAATATCAGTAATCTTATACATTAATAATTACTAGCGTCTTAGCTACATAGGTAATAAGTACCACATTACATTTAATTTCACAGTACAGTGTATATTATGCGAATTACACGGATACACACACAAAAAATCGTTATTATTTTACTACATTGTTACATTCTGTATTACAAATATACAAAACCAGTATTGTATACATAAGTTTACTCAATAACATTAGCATCACCCTGAGATGATACAGCCTATTTTGCAATATGATAGGTGTCTGATCGAAATACTGATGTTATAATATGTTAAATAAACATCATTTGCACACAAAAAAAATTATCGGATTCTGATCGAAGTGCGGAAAGGGGCCTTCATTGGGGCAAACCGCTTGGTGAGTGGTTAGAATATGATAAATAAACACGATTTATCGAAAAAAATCCTGACCTAATTCGATTTTGAAAAATTATGATTTTTTTCGTATATACACCGCGTTAAGTGCCCTAGGGGCGGAAAAACAATGTTCCGGGGCACACTCGGCAATGCCGCTTTGTGGGCTGCTAGAGTAGCACAATTCTACGAGATACATGCAATAAAATCCTGGACATAAGTCGATTTTCACGAATGACAGGAGTTTGATCTAATTCTGATCGAAGTACGGATAGGGGCCTTCCGGACGACATTGGGGCAAACCGCTTGGTGGGTGCTTAGAATATGATAAATAATCACGATTTATCGAAAAAAATCCTGGACCTAACTCGATTTTGAAAAATTATGATTTTTTTCGTATATACAAGGCGTTAAGTGCCCCAGCGACTGAAAAACAATGTTCCGGGGCACACTCGGCAAAGCCGCTTTGTGAGCTGCTAGAGTAGCACAATTCTACGAGATACATGCGATAAAATCCTGGATCTAAGTCGATTTTCACAAATGACAGGAGTTTGATCGAATTCTGATCGAAGTATGGATAGGGGCCTTCCGGACGACATTGGGGCAAACCGCTTGGTGGGTGGTTAGAATATGATAAATAATCACGATTTATCGGAAAAAATCCTGGACCTAACTCGATTTTGAAAAATTATGATTTTTTTCGTATATACACCGCGTTAAGTGCCCTAGGGGCTGAAAAACAATGTTCCGGGGCACACTCGGCAAAGCCGCTTTGTGGGCTGCTAGAGTAGCATAATTTTACGAGATACATGCAATAAAATCCTGGACCTACGTCGATTTTCACAAATGACAGGAGTTTGATCGAATTCTGATCGAAGTACGGATAGGGGACTTCCGGGCGACATTGGGGCAAACCGCTTGGTGGGTGGTTAGAATATGATAAATAATCACGATTTAACGAAAAAAATCCTGGACGTAACTCGATTTTGAAAAATTATAATTTTTTTCGTATATACACCACGTCAAGTGCCCTAGGGGCTGAAAAACAATGTTCCGGGGCACTCTCGGCAAAGCCGCTTTGTGGGCTGCTAGAGTAGGATCACTCTACGAGATACATGCAATAAAATCCTGGACCTAAGTCGTTTTTCGAAAATGATGAGCGTGTTTGCGATGTGTTTATTATTAAAATTGGGGTAGGGGGTATTTGGGGGGGGGGTCTGTAGGCCATTAAGTTCAAATCCGCAGGTGTATATTATTATTTTTGCAACATTTCAGTTTTTTCCGTTACCCCCCAATTTTGCAGTTCCTCTTGGGGAGGAGGGGTATACTCACACAATACATAAAAACAAAGAAAATAAACATTATTCCGTGAAAACCGCATCGATTTACGCATATTTAAAGCCAAATTACGTGGTTGTATGTTGAAATGACAAATTTTGTGCACTGCTGCCTTTATAATGTTTTCGATCGCGCTCGATCGATCGGTTCTTCAGCCACATCGGATCTCGTAGGTGGGGCCAGAATGGGTGCATGTTGCATGCACACCTGTTCCCTCGCCAGAGTCCGTGTGGCGTCCCCCCTTTTCAATGTTTTCCCCTATAGCACCACGGTACCCCATGAGTGTTTAGGCCTTAGGCGTTCATGGTAGTCTAATTTAAATTTGTTGCTCTCATTCGCCTGCTAGTAATCTGTGACGATTTGTAATCTCATATGATAGACAATACAGACCCACAGAGTTGGCACATGGGAGTACTCAATGCCTTTATAACTATTTCGATCGCGCTCGATCGATCGGTTCTTCAGCCACATCTGATGGACACGTTGTGAACTCGTTTTGTAATTCTACGTGTTAACTAAACCTCATGAGGCTTCTGTTATCAATGTTTGGTTCTGATGTGTTGTAAAATCTGCTTTAGAGATGGTATTACTGGAGATATTGGCAATGCATTGATGCATAGTAAGGATTTGTGTGCTAATAATATATGTTGATAACTCCATTGGATTCTTGACTCAAATACACTTACTTGAGATTCAAAGCTAGAAATAAGTTCCGCATCCACTTTTCTTATCTATTCTGGAAATTACGTATGCAAATCTGCTGTATTTCAAAAATGAGAGAGATAAGAAATAATTATATTCACTGTACACTGTCGAATTACAAGTCACACACATGCTAACAGTAATTACACACAGTGCGGGCGCGGTAGTGATTTCCCGCAATTCTCAGTTTTTGAAAACACAAAAAACGTAAAAAACATTAATTTTATAACTTTGAACATAACCTGTCTTCAGAAAGGACAACATATAAATAACCGTTCGGGCACAGCTAATAGATATACTTCATTGGCAGCATATTCAGTAATGATTTTCTCACACAGCAAATATCACTGATTTTCTACACATGTAGACCAATACAAACAATCATCCAGATGCGATCTTGCTATTCAACCAACTTCATTCTCAGAGATGAAAATTATAGACTATTGGGCTTCACAAACCATATACAACCAACAGTGCGTATAGTTGAGCTATTCCTCCATAGATGGTCGCTCACAACAACCCTAGTGAGTAAACATGGAATGACTGTGTGCACCCTAAAAACTACCTAGTCTGAAAGATGGCATTTTATAGTTTTTTTTTTGACGTTTTATAGGTTTTTTACATAATACCCGTGCCGATCTAGCATTAATTTACTTAACAAATTAATCAGTTTTTTTAACAGTGTACTATGTTGATCACTGAACAAATGCCTATGACAAAGTCAATATAAACTAAATGCACATTTTCACTATTCTCCATTACTTCGTTTATTGTATCTGAAAGGTATACCTCAACTAAACTAAAATTTGTATAAACAGTGAAGAGGGAGCCAGGCAAAAGACGAATAAAGCCAGTGGAGCATGCCTGTTTGCTCGACTTTGATGAGGAAAGCTCCGATGACAGTGATTTTCGTATTGAAGATCACCCAGAGGCGAGCGATGACGACGATGACGACTCAGGATCTGGCCAAGGGGACACCAGTGGTAAGTATGACATTTAGGATTATTCAAAAGTCAAGAAAGGCTTAACATCTTGAGAAGCAGTCAACCACACATACATACATGATAGAGGAGTTCAAAATCTTGAACTACCATTATGAATTTTATAGAAAAAAAAAACAAAAGCCACAGACTGAGAGATCATGAGAAACTCACTTCCTTTGATGTATCCTCACTGTTCCCTAGTGTACTGATACCAGAAACTTAACAGTGCTTAAGGACATTGCTCACATAATTACGACCAGGTCATTATCAACGGATTGATAACCCTAGCATAGATATATTCGGGTTGAAAAACAGCATAAGCCCCTTTTCGTCACTATTCCTCTTCAGCCAATTATTTTGTAATCATGTGACGAATAAAGGCCATTTACTATTACAAATAATAAGAAAAAAATTAATAATGTGTTGGGCGACCCCGCAGCTGAATACACTCCTGTATACGTCTAGGCATCGACAAAATGAGATGACCAATGTCTGGGTGTAGCACCTCATTCCAAGCAACAATAACTTCGTGGATTAGCTGTGGCACAGTCTGTGGCGGATGGTGTAAAGTGGACAGTCTCCTTCCCATCATATCCCACACATGTTCGATAGGATTTAAATCCGATGAACGAGGTTTCCACGTCAAAACAATAACGCCTTCTTCTTGAAGAAAGTCCATAGTACGACGAGCAATTTGAGGACGTGCGTTGTCTTGATGAGAAAGGACATGTGGATTGAAGATGACATTATGGCATTCTGCTCCAGTGCAAACTGGCTCCAATGCGGCGATAGAGTGTACGCATAGTAACGTAACAGGTCACCTTATTCTCCAAACCATTGGTCAGCGATCTGACGCGTAGTAGCAAAACGCTCTCCTGTTCCTCTACCTTCTTCTATCCATACACGACACACACGCATTACCGTCATTCCAGTACACCAGTCGCTAAAATGGTGATAATTTGGATGTCTTCAAACTCGAGGCATTTTGTTATGCTTAACACTAGTAAATGAAAGGGCAATAACTGAAAATATCTGTACTACTCAGCTCTCAGAAACTGATTTCTTCACAAAAACTAAGAGATAACATTTTAACAAAGGTAAACAAAAACAAAGATAAAACGTTGCCATTGTTGAAACAGCATGCTTTAAATATAGTCATTATGTTGCAAAACAATAAGTTGAAGAAATGTTTTTTTTTCTGGGTGTAACACTTCTGTTAATTTTCCAGTATTTTGAACAAAAAGGAGGAACAGCCATAGGAAACTGACTGTCCCCATACTTAGCCGACTTATTCATTAATAGTTTTGGAGATAGAGTTAAAAGATCACTCCAGGACTTCCCAAGACTAAGATATATAAATTCGGACACTAAATTAAAAATAACGGCTAGTAACCGTTCTTAGATCTTATGGTCAAAAGGAACAACCGGAACAGCTTGGATTTTAAGGTTTATAGGTGCGCTATATAACCAACGATTCAAACCACTGTAACCAAAACAAAATGCCTAGTACCTGGCATTTGTTTGTTGAACAACCGACCTTTTGTTATAGTTTAGTTTTGTATTTTCAAGTCGTTGAATCAATACCGTTGGAAATGTATATACAGGGTCCGGCAGTGAATTCTGACTGTTTTTGAAAGGAGGTAGTGGACGGGTGGTTCGCGTGATGTGGAACGTAAGTAACAATGGAAGGTTGGACCGCCCAACACCGCGCGTTCGCCGTATATGCCTTTTTCGTGTGCATTTTAATGTTCCTCCTCTTGGGCGTATTGCATCAAGGAATACGATTCTTTTATGGGCTCGAAATTTTCGAAACACTGCTTTCGGAACAACCAGAAGAAGGGGAGGCCCCTCAAACTTCGAGGCAGTATGAGTAGCGTCTGAACGGAGTCCAAGGCGTTCCGCGATTCGTCACGCTCAGGTTCTGAGAATGGTTCGGAGTGTTCACCGAATTCTTCATGAAGACTTGCGTTTCCCTCCTTATAAAATTGTTATCGTTGAAGAGTTATTGGAACCATATTTCGCAAGGAGAGTGACTTTCTCAGAGACCATGTTGCAGAGGATGAATGAAGATCCCGGAATTATTATTTTCACCTCCGACGAAGCACATTTCCACCTCAATGGTTGTGTAAATAAACATAATTTTCGTTACTGGGCAGCAGAAAACCCACGAGAGCTCCATCAAGGGCCACTCCACCCCCAAGTGGTAACTATATGGGCAGCAGTTAATAAGTAAATTATGATCGGGCCTTTCTTTTTTGAGGAAAACGGCCTCTCTGTGGCGGTGACTTCGGAGCGATATGTATCCATCATCCAGCATTTTTTTCACCCTAATTACGAAGACGCCTCATTCTTCTTAGGAGGGTTTTACTGCCAGTACGTCATATTTGTCAATGGAGTTGCTGAGAAGGTCTTTAATATCTCCGTGGTGACATTCCATGGCCTGCACGCTCTCCCGATTTGCCCCATGCGATTTTCATCTGTGAGGCTACCTCAAGGAAAACGTTTATCTGAACAAGCCTCGAAGTTTGGAACAACTGCGAGAGAACATCGGTAGAGAAATTCTTGCGATCCCTCAACACACTTTAAAGAGAGTGATGGCGAGCTTCGCCAACCAACTTGAGCAGTGCGTGGAAAATGGGGTCGTTATCTGAGTGACGTTATTTTTTCAACATAATGGTTTTCCCTACTTTTTGGTGTGCATTTGTATTTTCCACTCTTGCTCTATTAAATAAAAATATATATCTAAAAATATGTTGAAAATTCATTGATTATCCCATTTCAAAAACCGTCAGGTTTCACTGCCTGACCCTGTACGAATATAGAACAACGATATAAGTAGTATCATAGTACGTTAGGAAATGTTTATATGACTAGCATGGATGTGATACGCTGTATTCCAGTAGATCAGTTTTTTATTAGGTTCTTATGCTGGCACCACATCTTTTTCATACCGAAACATTGCGTTAATAAAATTTCAGGAATCAAATTCAAGTTGATCGCTTCTATGAGATTTTTGTATTTAAATATTTTAGAACATGTATTTTAAACTTTCATCAACATCTTTCTTTTTTGTATAAGATCCCAAGGATACCAGACATTACTCATTTTCTCAAAGACAAAGCTGCAGCTATTCGGTAGGGTTCATATACATATGTACCTACAACGCCTGCGTATCTGCTAATTCGGATAGTGGGCCGATTTACAGATACCAGGTGAGAAAGGTAAGTAACAACAAGACCAACTTTACTTAAAGATCATCCAGAGTCCGGGCCGTGGCAAATGCTTGTTCCGGAAGTTGTTATATTCAGTATACAACTTCTCCCCGTTCAACTAATTGTACACGCGTTAAGGAATACCTCAGTACCGATTGCCGGTACGAAAACGGGCTACTCGGTCTATTTAACATCATTAACACGTAAAAAGAAGGTGGTAGACAACAACCAGTCGACCGAGGCGGTACCACCTGCTAATTTTTCCCAGGGTGTCTTATAAATGTCCGCATGTTTCCACACCTAAGCTCCTCAGTCGATTATCTTCCCCAACAAAGAAATTAATTATGATGAACCCGCGGGTACTAAGAATTCCGGACGTGAACTCACTCCACTCTCGGAATGTCCGGGTGTAGGGTGGATTTCAGTAACAACATCGAAGGTAAAATTTGGAGGACATACCTTCTCCGAGGGGCTCATGCTTCGGCTGTCTGTTCAACGATAACCGAAATTATCCACGCCGGGATTGAGGAATACATCCCTCACACAGTGAAAGTATCTAAACCAGGGTCCAACGGCTGGTTTAACAAATCGTGCTACACTGCTTCCCAGCAGAAGATCAAGGCACACAGAACCTTCTTGCAAAACTCCACTGTAGAGAACAAACAAGCCGACGTTGAGTCCAGAAACAAATATAACGAAGCGGTTCGCAATGCCAAAGACCAGTATGATATAAAAGTTAGGCACAGGGTAATGTCGCAGCACAATGACAGTCGGTCTTTCTGGACGCTGGCCAATCAGATTGAAAGGAACTTCTCACAGAGTAGCCTTCCATCACTTATGTGTCAGGATGGAACGATTGTAACCGACTTAAAGGCTAAGGCCGAAGTGCTTGCCAAGATCTTTGCTGCCAACTCCACAATGGACGTACCCCCCCCCCCCCCCAACGTCCAAGTGCCGTCGATTCAAATGCACCAGGGAGTAATACGGGTGCTCTTATCGCTCGACATCAACAAAGCTTCTAGTCCGGACTTCATTCCTGCCATTGTATTAAAGAGCTTGCTCCAGTACAAAAAGCGTCCTAGCGCGCATCCGGTTTCGATGGATGGACGAGTTCTGCCAAAGAGCTGTTCATTTCGGCTAGCCGGAGCCCAAATCACCGAGGACTTGATCTGGCACGTACACATCCCGTCAATAGCGCCAGCTGCTGCGAAAAAGCTAGGCTATTTGTTTAGGGCTAAGAAGTACTTTTCTCCGCATTACCAGTGGAGGACTGTTCGACTGATCGATGACTCTTCTCTAACAGACAGTCTCGGGGCCCTTTCGCATAGGCGGACCGTCGGCGACCTAGCTCTCTTCTACCGCTACACCTACGGGCTTTGCTCCTCATAGCTCTCTTCCATTATGCGGTCACGCGATGTGCCTGCCAGACAGACCCGCCCATCCTAACCGTGTCGTACTTCGTACATCCAGAACAGGTCGATTCGACCGCTCCTTTATCCCGGGGGTGTGGAACAATCTACAAGAGAAAGCTCTAGTACTCTTAGGCAGTTCAACAATTGGATTAACAAAGTTTCTTTGGGATTCTCATGGGCGGCTGCTTCGGTATAAAAAATTCTCATAGCTGGTTTTTATATATGTAACACTGCTGGACACCTCCCGTAGTCCATTACTTCGGTCAGACACTTTGAAGCATCCAAAACATTTATTTTAAAAACTACAAACATGAAACACATTCAGCCTTGAGTATAAGTGCGAGGGACTATGATTGTGTTTTGAATACGTATATAGTGAGATGTCTCTATGAATAGATTTTACCCATTAAGGTTAGCCTCAGATCATATCATCTGCGTGGAACCTGAAATACCCCCTTACCGTGTTACAGGGTGTTGAAGCTGTAATTTCGACATAAAAAATGTAGAAAATGGGAAATGTTGATCCGAAGCAAAAGGGAATTATTTTCTACGCTATTGACTAATTTGTGTGCATTTTTAACAATATACATTATCCAACTTTACGTGATTCGCCTCACTTGAGGAACTTTTTATCGATCTACATGTTTTGTAGAGAAATTGATTCAAATATTTGAAAGATAATTGCACTTGCATTCTGACGCATGATTTGCATATGTGTCATTTATTTCAAAACTATATTTGCTTGGCGAGATAAATCGTAAAGGTCAAACATCCCGCCAGACACAAAATACATTCAACCGTAAGTATGACCACCAGGGCGCACAATCTGCCTCAATCTACTACTACTACTACTAAGTGTGTGCGTATGTGGGTGTAACATACAGTATAGTATCGGGTGTAACACAAAAAGCAAATTTATTGATAAGTATTAGTTTGATAAATATTTCATCAATCGATGTTATTTGTTAACCTTTCCATAATGAAATTAATTGTTAAAAAATATTTATTCCTTAAACATAAATATCGTCATTGAAGATAGCATTGGTAAAACCACTTCACAAATCAGTTGACAAAACTTAAACTAAGTGTCTATAGACTTATATAACCTTTGAGTAATTTTGCTAAGAGCTCTGAAAAAGTTTTAAAACGTCGTTTCACACATGTCCTTAAAAAATATAATGTTATATCTGAAAAACAGTTTGGCTTCCAGGAAGGCAAGTGAACGCAGGCTGCAAATATGCAATTAATGAGCAACCTATATAAAAATCTAGGTACAGGAAACCCCCCAGCGTGCAATTCTGTAGATCTAAAAAAGCCTCTGATCATAAAGAAATTGTGGCCACATTCGAGAATTTGGGTTTTGGTGGAAATGCTTTACTGAACATTTTATTTAGCCTTCGTCACGTAACATACTGGGTCCCGCTAAGAAATTTAATTGAAGAAGATTTTGGAATGATTATGGATTTTCTCAATAATAAAAGTTTAACCATAAATCTGGGAAAACACAATATCTAGTTTTTTGTTGCGATGGAAGATCTTGCCCACCTTTTACAAATATTTCCATTAAATTATCATCTAGTACTTCAACAGTTGAAATAAAATCATCCGACAGAGTCAAATTTTTGAGGATAACTGTTGAAAAGCATCTTAAATGGGATCAACGTATCGAAAGCTTGGCAAAACGGTTGAGATGCCTTATTCCAAAATTTAGATTTTTCAAGGATATTTTGAACGAAAAACACGTATGCACTCTATACAATGGGTTGGTACAACCACTCTTATCATTATGGATTACGAGCATGGGGATCAGTTTTGAACTTATAAGAAAATTGAGGTCATTCAAAAACTCATCATTAAGTTAATATTCAATAAACCTCTTACATATACTACAAATGATCTGAATAAAGAGTCACAATTACTTGACTGTAGACAACTCTATTGTGAAAAACTAATAATGCATTATATAAAGAATAAACACCTTCTGAGGCCAGTCAAACACGATCACCATACAAGGGCTCAAAATCTTATTGTACGTGTACCGAAAATTACAAAAAATGTTGGACAAAGAAGCTTCGCTTTTTTAGGTCCAAAATTATAAAATTTAGTTCCTGTACAGTTAAAAGAATGAATCCATATTAGCAAATTGAAAAGAGAATTGATGAGATGGATTTTAAATCAGCCTAGAATTTCTATTCAAGAGATGCTAGATATGAGAAATATTTATTATTTTGAAGGGTGATTGGAAGATATCGTACCATGGCTTTATAATATTAAAGATATAAAATAATTTTAATGTATTTTTTCCTAATTTTTGATCACTCGCCTAAGATTGTCCATTAGGATGTCACAGCCTATGAGAGCAAATAATTTTTTTCCGTTTGACTATAACAACTTAAAAAATAAATAATATTGCGATCGGTCAAACTTTGAATTTGAAAGTGAATAGGGAAACCATGTATGGATTTCAAAGCCTAATTCTTATTGGACAAATAAACCACTGCTTTATGTGTATCTTATATTTCTTAGATATTTATCATAAAAGAACATTATTTGCTAAATTTGCTTTTCCAAGTTTTCTTTTTACAGTCAGTATATAGCTATATGATATATATTTATCATAAAAGAACATTATTTGCTAAATTTTCTTTTCAAAGTTATCTTTTTACAGTCAGTATATAGCTGCATGTGTTCTTGTACGTAACGTAATAAAATTATTTTTGTTACTCATAAGCACTGATTAAGCCATGGAAGTCTTGCATTAACTTGACTGCTCTTTTTGCCGTGCTTCAACCATGGGCAGATGTTTTGTGCCTTTTGACCAACAGTTAGCATATTACATCGAAGCAGTAAAAGAAGGCAAAGGGAAATTTATTGGTCAGACTTATCATAAAGTGGGCCAGAAAGTTCTTCTTTCGATGGGATCGTTTACCGTGGGCTGATAGACTTCTTTGGCTAAATTAGCAACAATTTTTACTTTAGTTTCCTCATCTATGCCGTCGTCAAACAGAGATATATCAGATACCTCATCTGTCAAATACCATGCATACATGTATGTTGGCAGAACTTTTGTAAAGCTGCTTTTGAAATGGTTTTGCCAATTCTCTTGTAAGCCTTCATTGCCTTTGAAAAGCATAAATCCTGGTAAGGTGCTTTTACCGCTAAAGTGCATTGCAACCACGGTTTCACGTATGTTGTCACGATGAACAGGCAGATATCTAACAGAGCTGCCTTATCCTTATAAGAAAGTTTGAGCTGAGAACTCTAACGCTATTTTTAATTAACAGATTGCTCTAGCCATCCATCGAGCTTGAAGCATGGCACCTGGTGGTCGAATCTTAATTTTTTTCCCTGTATCTCCGCCAAGGAATATTATTGAGAGTTCTATTAATTCTCGAGATTCGTCTCTAGCAACTTCTTTAGTCAATTCATGTGGATAAAATTCTAGCAGCTTGTCAGTCTCTGAAAATTCAGGTATGATAGCTTTTCAGTATAAATCTGTATTATCTCGGGATCCGCACTTTTCAGCTCCCGCGAAACTTCTTAAATATTGAAGTGTCAGGGCTTTCAGTCACCTGGTTGATCTGTGATCCAAACTCGCCTTTTAACACCAATTCGTAGATGTAATGGCGGCAAGCAAAAATAAGCACTTCTTTATTATTAAGTTTCTGTTCGGGAAGAACGCAAGCACCGTTAATGCGAGCGGTATTTGAAGCAGTAGTATCACAACAGAGAATTTGAACTTTATCTTCAAGTTTCCAGTCAATAATAGCATGCCTGAGCCTGCTCGCTGCCTGAGGAGTTATCCAATTTGGGCACAGCGATAAGTTGCTCTTTATGTTCATACGTTATAACAATCGGTAGACATCCTTCTTTAGACTAGATTTAAAGGTGGCAAGAATTTGCCATCCCAGTGGACAGTTATAGTATCCGTTACCTCGCTTTGTAAATCAAGCTTTTTAGCTTCTGCGCGCTCCTTCCGCTTTTCGGTACGAATTCTGTGAATGGACGACTTGCTTCAGTATGTCGAAGTGCCTCAATGGTTGCTTCAATAATAAAAACGGCATTTCTCATACTTAACTGACATGAGACACCTATCTAATGCTGCAACTAATTTTGAAGTTGTGAAACTTCTCCTCATTTGAGTTTGATTAGTGTCAACCTGTGCGCTCTGAGTTGGGAGGGCCAACGTTTTTTGTTAATCTTTATCGGAATCTGAAGATGAATTTTCTTGCACTGGTTCGTAAGATGATGTCGAAGGAGTTATGGAAGCAACATATTTAGCTCGCTTTTTTATTCGGTGTTACTAAGACGCTTTCTTTTTTTATGGCTAATTTCTTGTCCATCCCAGCTAAATGACCAAGTCGACCTGGCTCTCTCTGCCGCTGCAAGAAAATCATTTCTTCATTTATTTTCATAGATTGAAAGGTATCGGCATGCGCAATATCAAACAGATTGTCCAAGTTCGTAACAACCTCTTGTCGACGTTGCTCAAACACATATATATCCTGACTGTGAAAAGAAAACTTTGCAAAGAAAATTTTGTAAATAATGTTTTTTTTATGATAAATATCTAATAAATATAAGATACACATAAAGCAGTGTTTTATTTGTCGAATAAAATTTAGGGTTTTTAAATCCATACATTGTTTCCCTATTAACTTCAAATTCAAAGTTTGGCCATTCGCAATATTTTTTTGACACCCTTGTCCATGTAACCAATTTTTGACCTATTCCCCTGAATGTTGAGAACAAACCCCGATACTATAAGAAAATCCTTGATATGTCTTTTTTTAATTGCCATAGGATTTGAACCCATGCACAAGTTATTCAACTTTTTTGTATTGTTATTTGTATATTGCTTGACAATAAACATTATTATTATTATAAACATGGTAATTCATAAAACGATGGCAATATTTCTAGAGCAGAAAGTATTTCCAAAAACAGTCCCTATAAACACAAAAATGAAATTTATCAATTGGACATAATGTTAGTACTAAATGTAATTTTTTTTTCGTTGTTGGAGTTTACTTGAACAGCCCGTACCTTGGTAGCGAGCAATATACGTCTCACGCAGATCATATGACTTTTGAGACTGAGCTTAAGAGGAGTAACTCTATTCAGAGAGCAAATGTAGTTTGAAAATAGCTCCCAATAAAAAAGCGTGAGAAAGTAAGTAAATACCAGCACTTCAACCAACTGCTAAGGGCCATCCTGGCAGAATCGCCTTTTAATTCATTTGTAATCTTGTGGATTTTTACTCCCATAGTGAAAAACCTTGATTCGTTTATTGTTAACTTTATTGTTTAATATTTGTTGCGAGGTAGTTGCTCTGCAGCATTTTCAGGGATCCATATTATTTGTAACACTTTACACTTGCTGAATAACACCCTGTGTAGGGTATTTGTCAGGTCGACAAAATCTTTGCTCTGAGAATTGACTCGCGAAAATCCATGAAAAAGGCGTAAAATAAGATGGAAACAGATCCTGGGGGTCAGCAGGATGCAACTCCTAGTTGCCCCAATATTGGCGAGAGTCAAGGTGCCCAGGCAGACCGAGATTTTCTACCCGGCCAGGATGCCTTCATCAGCCAGCTGTTGGAGAACAATAAAAAGCAGCGCAGACGAAGCTTATTGAAAAGATGTCACTGCAAATAGACGAGTTGCAGAGGCAAATTAATAAATCACTGAAGAAGAGTGAATCGTCAAAGAAACGTCAATATGACAGCGACAACGAAAGTTCCACAGTTAACGAAATGGAAATAGCAAACATGCAAGAAGATAGCATTAGTATCGAAAGAACGCAGATCCAAGAAGAGCTTAAGCGATTTTCCACCACTGCCAAGTAAACCCAGCCAGCTTCTTACTTCATCTTCATCTCCTTTGCCTCAAACAAAATTTTTTACCACTCAAACTCTAACCTCGGCTACTGACTCTAGTCAAAATACAAATTCAGAACCAAGCCCTCCAGGTTCGAGCAGTACACCTTCGAGACTACCTTCATCAAAGAGGGTCACGCCGATAGTACTGTGCGAACCTGGAAAGTGGAAGTTTCTCAATTATGTGTTTCTCTCTGTATTAAAATTGAAAAAGCTGTGGCTGTCGATGCCGGAATTAGAATTACCCCTAAAACAGAGGATGATTATAGAAAACTTGTACGCTTCCTAAAAGAAAAAGGAATAGCACACCATACTTTTCCCTCACTGGAGAAAGAAATATTCACGCGGTCCTTATGGGAATACCAATAACTGCGTAGGAATGTAATATATACAGGGTTGGCCAAACACGTGACGTCATAAAAAAAAATTAGATTCCCCACATCGAGAGGAACCCAAATCACCCCCATATATATGGTCCGATTTTGTTTAGTTTAGGAGTTACGATTTTTTTTCGGATTTTTCGAGAATTTTTGAGTTCTGTGTTTATTTTTACCATAACTTCGTTAATAATTGTGATAAATGCCTGCTTTTTTCACGATTATGTAGCTAAGACCTAAGGCTTAACTATCATATAATCATTCAAGTCATGTAACTAATACTACTTTTTAATTTTTTTCAAAATCTTCGAACATAACAAAAAAGTAAAAAAGTGCAACAACTTTGAACGTTTATAAAAAATTGAAAAAACATGTTCTTACTATTCGTAAGTATCTTAAAAACTTTCTTACGGTATCAGCTATTTACCGTAAAAATTTCATCAACCTAGCTTTACTACATGCTACCGTAATTGTGGCTCAAATAGAACCGAACCCAAAATTGGATAACCCTCTGCTCAATAGAAATTGTTAGTTTCGGAAAAAAAATTTGCAAAAACCACAAAAACACGATTGATTTTTACTGAACAGCAGATTATTATTCATTTATGTTATTTACAAGAGGTTTTCAAAATGTCTGCCTCTAACAGAAATGCACAGTGTACACCTACGTATGAAATTTTGTTTTAAATCTCTAAATGCTTGTGTGTTGTTTTTCAACACATGTGTCGCTTCTTGAATTTTGTTCCTCAATGAATTTTCATTTGCACATTCTTGGGCGAATGTTATGTCTTTAAAATATCCCCAAACAAAAAAATCAATGGGGTTGAGGTCAGGGGAGCGTGGAGGCCATCGTATCGGTCCGTTTCGTCCGATCCATCTGTCTGGGAACCTTTCGTTTAAGTAGTTTCGCACGATCGTTGCGTTGTGGCATGGTGCACCATCATTCTGGAACACCATGTTCCGTCTGGCTTCCAGGCTTGAATCTTCCAGCAATAATGGTAGGCTATTTTCAAGGAAGCTTTTGTAGGCTACCGAATCCAACCTTGACGGCAGTTCAAATGGACCGATAAATTCTATATTGAATATTCCTGACCACATGTTCACACTAAAACGGTGTTGAAATGTCGATGCATTATTATTATGGCGTTGCTCAAGGCAACGGCGCTTTAGCAGCTCAGCTGTACCGGGAACAACTTATACGCCGAGGCGGACCACAACCTGAGCATTACCCAGACCACCGTGTTTTTATTAACACACATAACACTTTCATGGCAGGCCGCATTCCAGGACGAGGAAGCAATGAAGGATATCCTACAGCTGATCCGGATCGCAGAGAAGTAGTACTTGATGAAATTAGCCGGAATCCCTCAACGAGTACGAGATCTATGGCACAAAACCTTAGAATACCACGAACATCGATACAAAATATTCTTCATGAAGAAGGTTATCATGCCTATCATGTTCAAAGAGTTCAAGCGTTGATGCCTTCAGATTACCAGTTAAGAGTGGATTTCTGCGAGACAATGCTGCGAAGACAACGAGAGGATCCCGATTTTTTTGATAAAATTTTATGGACTGACGAGTCACGTTTTGAAAGAACAGGGATATTCAATATCCATAATTTACATACTTGGGCTGTTGAAAACCCCCACCAGTCAAGGCCGTCGACATTTCAACACCGTTTTAGTGTGAACATGTGGTCAGGAATATTCAATATGGAATTTATCGGTCCATTTCAACTGCCGTCAAGGTTGGATTCGGTAGCCTACAAAAGCTTCCTTGAAAATAGCCTACCATTATTGCTGGAAGATTCAAGCCTGGAAGCCAGACGGAACATGGTGTTCCAGAATGATGGTGCACCATGCCACAACGCAACGATCGTGCGAAACTACTTAAACGAAAGGTTCCCAGACAGATGGATCGGACGAAACGGACCGATACGATGGCCTCCACGCTCCCCTGACCGCAACCCCATTGATTTTTTTGTTTGGGGATATTTTAAAGACATAACACTCGCCCAAGAATGTGCAAATGAAAATTCATTGAGGAACAAAATTCAAGAAGCGACACATGTGTTGAAAAACAACACACAAGCATTTAGAGATTTAAAACAAAATTTCATACGTAGGTGTACACTGTGCATTTCTGTTAGAGGCAGACATTTTGAAAACCTCTTGTAAATAACATAAATGAATAATAATCTGCTGTTCAGTAAAAATCAAACGTGTTTTTGTGGTTTTTGCAAATTTTTTTTCCGAAACTAATAATTTCTATTGAGCAGAGGGTTATACAATTTTGTATATACAGGGTGGCCAAACACGCGACGTCATAAAAAAAATTAGATTCCCCACATCGAGAGGAACCCAAATCACCCCCATATATATGGTCCGATTTTGTTTAGTTTAGGAGTTATGATTTTTTTTCGGATTTTTCGAGAATTTTTGAGTTCTGTGTTTATTTTTACCATAACTTCGTTAATAATTGTGATAAATGCCTGCTTTTTTCACGATTATGTAGCTAAGACCTAAGGCTTAACTATCATATAATCATTCAAGTCATGTAACTAATACTACATTTTAATTTTTTTCAAAATCTTCGAACATAACAAAAAAGTAAAAAAGTGCAACAACTTTGAACGTTTATAAAAAATTGAAAAAACATGTTCTTACTATTCGTAAGTATCTTAAAAACTTCCTTACGGTATCAGCTATTTACCGTAAAAATTTCATCAACCTAGCTTTACTACATGCTACCGTAATTGTGGCTCAAATAGAACCGAACCCAAAATTGGATAACCCTCTGCTCAATAGAAATTGTTAGTTTCGGAAAAAAAATTTGCAAAAACCACAAAAACACGTTTGATTTTTACTGAACAGCAGATTATTATTCATTAATGTTATTTACAAGAGGTTTGAAATTTTGTTTTAAATCTCTAAATGCTTGTGTGTTGTTTTTCAACACATGTGTCGCTTCTTGAATTTTGTTCCTCAATGAATTTTCATTTGCACATTCTTGGGCGAACGTTATGTCTTTAAAATATCCCCAAACAAAAAAATCAATGGGGTTGAGGTCAGGGGAGCGTGGAGGCCATCGTATCGGTCCGTTTCGTCCGATCCATCTGTCTGGGAACCTTTCGTTTAAGTAGTTTCGCACGATCGTTGCGTTGTGGCATGATGCACCATCATTCTGGAACACCATGTTCCGTCTGGCTTCCAGGCTTGAATCTTCCAGCAATAATGGTAGGTTATTTTCAAGGAAGCTTTTGTAGGCTACCGAATCCAACCTTGACGGCAGTTCAAATGGACCGATAAATTCCATATTGAATATTCCTGACCACATGTTCACACTAAAACGGTGTTGAAATGTCGATGCATTATTATTATGGCGTTGCTCAAGGCAACGGCGCTTTAGAAGCTCAGCTGGACCGGGAACAACTTATACGCCGAGGCGGACCACAACCTGAGCATTACCCAGACCACCGTGTTTTTATTAACACACATAACACTTTCATGGCAGGCCGCATTCCAGGACGAGGAAGCAATGAAGGATATCCTACAGCTGATCCGGATCGCAGAGAAGTAGTACTTGAAGAAATTAGCCGGAATCCCTCAACGAGTACGAGATCTATGGCACAAAACCTTAGAATACCACGAACATCGATACAAAATATTCTTCATGAAGAAGGTTATCATGCCTATCATGTTCAAAGAGTTCAAGCGTTGATGCCTTCAGATTACCAGTTAAGAGTGGATTTCTGCGAGACAATGCTGCGAAGACAACGAGAGGATCTCGATTTTTTTGATAAAATTTTATGGACTGACGAGTCACGTTTTGAAAGAACAGGGATATTCAATATCCATAATTTACATACTTGGGCTGTTGAAAACCCCCACCAGTCAAGGCCGTCGACATTTCAACACCGTTTTAGTGTGAACATGTGGTCAGGAATATTCAATATGGAATTTATCGGTCCATTTCAACTGCCGTCAAGGTTGGATTCGGTAGCCTACAAAAGCTTCCTTGAAAATAGCCTACCATTATTGCTGGAAGATTCAAGCCTGGAAGCCAGACGGAACATGGTGTTCCAGAATGATGGTGCACCATGCCACAACGCAACGATCGTGCGAAACTACTTAAACGAAAGGTTCCCAGACAGATGGATCGGACGAAACGGACCGATACGATGGCCTCCACGCTCCCCTGACCTCAACCCCATTGATTTTTTTGTTTGGGGATATTTTAAAGACATAACATTCGCCCAAGAATGTGCAAATGAAAATTCATTGAGGAACAAAATTCAAGAAGCGACACATGTGTTGAAAAACAACACACAAGCATTTAGAGATTTAAAACAAAATTTCATACGTAGGTGTACACTGTGCATTTCTGTTAGAGGCAGACATTTTGAAAACCTCTTGTAAATAACATAAATGAATAATAATCTGCTGTTCACTAAAAATCAAACGTGTTTTTGTGGTTTTTGCAAATTTTTTTTCCGAAACTAACAATTTCTATTGAGCAGAGGGTTATCCAATTTTGGGTTCGGTTCTATTTGAGCCACAATTACGGTAGCATGTAGTAAAGCTAGGTTGATGTAATTTTTACGGTAAATAGCTGATACCGTAAGGAAGTTTTTAAGATACTTACGAATAGTAAGAACATGTTTTTTCAATTTTTTATAAACGTTCAAAGTTGTTGCACTTTTTTACTTTTTTATGTTCGAAGATTTTGAAAAAAATTAAAAAGTAGTATTAGTTACATGACTTGAATGATTATATGATAGTTAAGCCTTAGGTCTTAGCTACATAATCGTGAAAAAAGCAGGCATTTATCACAATTATTAACGAAGTTATGGTAAAAATAAACACAGAACTCAAAAATTCTCGAAAAATCCGAAAAAAAATCATAACTCCTAAACTAAACAAAATCGGACCATATATATGGGGGTGATTTGGGTTCCTCTCGATGTGGGGAATCTATTTTTTTTTTTATGACGTCACGTGTTTGGCCACCCTGTATATATTACCCTCTTCATATAATTCGCTTACAAAAGAATGGCGGCAGACCCATGCCTCTTATAGTTGTGGTAGTGCCGAAGGTAGCAAAGTCTCATGACATTTTCAATTAGCGTGAACTCATGGGCTTGGATATCTCTCTGTGGAGGTGCAACGAACTTCTGGAAAAATCGGTCAGAGTCATCGCTGTCAGAGATATGGTCACTCCCAGTCATATTGTACGGCACCTCCCAGGTGCGTAAAGTGCGCCCAAGAGCACCTCACGCATATGTGTCCACTTACAGATCACGATGCTAGGACCTGTGCAAATTGTGGCCAAAATCATCCAGCAAATAGCTTAGGCTGTAAATTTGTCCCCAGAAAAAATATTGAACTTTTACGAGAGCGACAGCAGAGAGCTACTTCTCTAAATTCGAACGCAACGTATGCTGCTTGTGCCTCTTACAGCAACACAAATTCGGACACTTCACAGTCTGCCCCAGTTAATGATTTAGCACCTATCCTGAAGTCACTTGACCAGATTATAGCTCCTTTTCTGCACGCAACACAAGCCCTGGAGGCTGTCTTTCCGCAACCAGTAACAGGACCGTAAATGCCTAGTGAGACAAGGCAGCCATCATTTTTAAAAATTCTATTCTGGAACGCTTGTGGGATAACGGATATCCGCAAAAAACGTGAATTTCATCAAGCCCTGATTGATAGATCTATAGATGTAGCCTTGTTACAAGAAACATTTCTGAAACCGGGCCATAGATTTGTCGTCCCACATTTTGATGTCATTCGAGCAGACAGGTTGAATGGGAGGGGTGGCGGCTTGGCCGTACTTGTGCAGCGCGGTATTGACTACCTTAGAAGCACCAATGTCGAGTTGCAGAGCATTGAGGCAGCTTTTGTCATGGTCAATATGGCGACGGGAATTCCTCTAAAGCTCACATCGGTGTATGTGGGCTTCGGCTTCAAGAGGCAGACTTGGAAGTTCTGCTGGAGTGCTCGGGTCCGTTAATTGCTGCGGGACTCCAAATACTGATCATGGAATGTAAGGCTCAACAAATCTAGCGGTGTTTACTTGTAAAATTACGTCATGCAACATGGATGCCCCATACACTCCACGGAGGAGTCGACACACCATCCATATAACAGTCTGTTAACACCAGACGTGTTTGATTTTGCTATATCCAGAAATTGCAACTTTAGTATTACTTCTCGAGTCCTGTATGATATTCTGAGTGACCAACTTCCAGTCATCTTGGAGGTAGGAACCGAACAAAACAATGCAGAATCTCCTCGGTCAAAGCGTATTGATTGGAAACTGAGTCTATACTTACGACCTTTCCCAATATTCCGGTTATAAGTACAGAGAGCGAACTAGATTCTAGTCGGAGTGAACGAGGTTCATGCAAGATACGCTTACAAGAGCAGCTAACAAAGAATGAGGTCCCCTGATACTCCTTTTCTCCCTGCTGATATTCGCCAAAAGATCAGGGATAAAAGATCAGCCATTAAGATCGCTAAATGCATTCGTCGCCTTGAAGACATTAGAATCTTGTCCATTCCGTTAGGGACGCTTTATTTGAATACCGAAATGAAGAATGGAATAACTTCCTCGAAGGGATGGTAAACAACTCCATCCCTCTTTGGCGCGTTGCAAGGTCCCTAAGTAATGGTTAGAGGGAACAACTGCCACCAATCCACGGTCATGGTGGCATGGTTTTTACCAGCAAGGAGACAGCGGAAGTTTTTGCAGACAGCATGGAGAGACAGTTCTCTCCTAATTACGACTTGGATAACGACCTTGATGAAAAAGAACAAATTCAAAGATTCATTAGGAGATCTTTCAGAGCCAACGCTGGCACAAGTAGCAGCGCAGAACCCCTCCTAGAAGTTCCGCATTGCACTGCTGCGGAACTTCACGGTCATATCAAAGACCTTAAGGTACGCAAAGTACCTAGAGGGGATCAAATCACCAACAAGGCACTGAAACTATTGTCTCCAAGGGCTTTGACATATCTCCTAACAATAATTAATGCTATGCGTAGGATCCAATATTTTCCAAGAGACTGGAAAATCGCTGAAGTTGTGATGAACCGAAAAAGGCGGGACTATCGCCCCACAGGTCTATTGTCTTCTACGTCTAAATTGGCCGAAAAGTTATTCATACTGATCTAGAGAATTACTGTTTTGAACTCCAAGCAATTCCCGACGTGCAATTTGGATTTTGCGCTGAGCACAGTACGGAGCAACAGGAAATGAGACTTGTGGAGACGATAACCTCTGGATTCACTCAAAATCAAAATAGCGAAGTTCTTTTTTTGAATGTTTCAAAGGCTTTCGATAAGGTGTGACATGTAGGGCTGCTTTATGAATTGATCAATAAGAGATTTTCCTTTTGGCTGTCAATATTATATCTTCTATTTCTTCTGGGCGTATCCTCGGCGCTCTTAGCTGACGATGGGTGCCTAGTATGCGGCTCTCCATATACGCATTATGGACGCGTAGAAAAACGCGGTAGTCGGGATATACCGCCGGTTGTGGTCCACATCTTCTAACCACATACTCCCGACACATGCGAGCAGCTGCTCGAGCATTTACTAGGGCAGCACCATAATAGTAATGCATTTCTGCATAGTCTCGCGGAAAATATGACATTATTCTACTCGGATGCCAAACGTTAGATTCAAATTCCGCGCTGGACCATTACCTGGCTTAGTAATTTCGGTCGGACCGAAGATTGAACTCCCGCATCTGGAATGCCAGGTGAATTCATTAAGCTAATTTGGCATTTGCGTAAAAAATCCACCATTTTGATTTTACGAAGTGTTGATACACTGTATCACTCGCACTGTTAGGACGAATCCAACAGTACCTCATATGTCAAAATCCATCAAGTCGTTTGGATTGTAGCTCGTAAAATAGAATTTCTTGTTTACAGGTATAGATACCCACCTGTGTCAAACATACAGATGTTTTACGGTGAGGCACTTATCATAGCAAGCTGAAATTGTGTGTTTATTCTACATGAATTGAAATAGTTTTCACAATAAAATAAATAATGAAATACAAGCTCAATTTTTTACCGCCCTTCAAAGTTGAGGGATGGAATAGATTTAAAAAAAAATGAATTCAAGATTTCTTGCGTTGATTTCTAATAAGCTCTGTTAAAAAGTGACAACCATTGCTAAAACTAACCAATTAGCTCATCTAAAAAAAAATCACAGCCCTAAACCTAATGGTTTAGTTGTAATTGCGATTGAAAGTTCATTATCCCGTTTTTTCGAAATTTAACGAAAATGCAAATATCTCCTGAACTATAAAATTTCGGACCGCACAGATAGGAATTCATTCGGTAGGTTTTGAGGCCATCTATCACCTGACTTACGTTGATCCACTACTTAACATTAAACACTCTATATATATATATATACAGATTTGCAGATTTTGCCCATTATTTTCCTATTTTTGTTATATATATATATAGGGTGGCCCATCCGTGTGTGGACGGAATATTACTCATAAACAAATACATTTTGGGCAAATCTATTTATGGGATGTTATACATGACATTTGAGGGCACGTTCCTAAAATATTGGCCATTATACAGGGTGTCCCAATTTCGGCCTACATATCAAAATTGTGATTGTTCAATTGGATGCCTTAAATTTTATTGCATATTTGGATAAACCAATTCAAAAGAAGAAAATTGATATATGTACTCTGGGGTTTTGATAATTAGCTACTGAGATATAAGGTGTTTTTTCTTGAAAAACCCCCCACTTCGGCAACCCCGAATGCATCACCCTGTATATTTGTGCAAGTTTGGACTCAATTTCTTATAAGCTTTTTTATGCTAGATATATAAGGGTTCTTACGGCTATTTTTTCGGTTATTAGCACGTCTTTTATGCAACGGCTTAATTCCCTAAAATATCGCATCATCCTTAGAAACAAATAAATTGTTGATTAGTTACAAACTGTCAAAATTAGCTTTGTGACAACTGGTGGATTGAGGGGTTGACGAAGTGGACGGTTTTTCTGGACAAAACACCTTACATCTCAGTAGCTAATTACAAAAACCCCATAGTATTCAATATCAATCTTCTTCTTTTGAATTGGTTTATCCAAATATGCAATGAAATTTGAAGCATTCCATCTGAAAAATCACAACTTTGATATTTAGGTCGAAATTAGGACACCCTGTATAATGACCAATATTTTAGAAATGTGCCCTCAATGACATGTATAACATCCCATAAGTAGAGTTTTCCCAAAATGTATTTGTTTATGAGTAATATTCCGTCCACACATGGATGGACCACCGTGTATATATACTGAATTTTCTTTGAAAATAAAAGATGGTTTATTATTATTGTATCGAAACATTAAAAAACAAATTTCTGAATTATAATATTTCGAGTGCAAGTTCCCTATTCGCTCGGCTTTCTTAATGGGAAAGTAGCGGAATCTTAAGCGATTCTTTTCCTCAAGCTGTGGGGGGCTGGGTAGCCGGACGTGCTAGAGCGTCGAGCTGCTGGCAGACCAGCTCAAAGGTTCGCGTGTTCGAATCTCGGTCTCTAAAGTTACATTACGAGCCATGGATGTTGTGTTTATCTATACAGGGTGTCCGCAAAGTTGGGGTTTTCCTTTACACGACGTGTACATCTTGAAAACATAAGCAATTTTTCTTAGTACCATATACACCAATGTCTTAAGGGAACCGAGATAAAGGGCTCTGCAACATTAAAAATATCTGAATACCGACCTGTAGCCGCGACCCGCCGCGATATCCCCGACTGTTACAAGGTCTCAACCCGACGGCAGTACTGGGTCGGGGTCAGTGTGTCAGGTTAGTATGCAACCTTCAACCGACGGTTACGGTCACGCGTGTAGAGGTAAACGAACTCGTATAATCGATTGCGTTTCAGAAAACAACAAGCACTAGAGACGTGGCTAGAGAAGTGCAAGTATCAAAAACTAAAGTGTGGCAAACGCTGCGTGAAGAGGGGCTGTATCCGTTTCACGTCCAACGTGTACAAGCCCTTCAACCTGGCGATTTTCCAGCAAGAGTGCGGTTTTGTGAGTGGTTGTTGCATCAACATGACAATAATCCGGACTTTTTGAAGTGCATATTGGTGACAGACGAATCTACGTTCACGCGTAATGGGGTGAAAAACTTCCGCAACACTCATGTTTGGTCATTTTCAACAAACATTTTCGGTGAATGTTTGGGCTGGCATGGTGAACGGTATGCTCATTGGACCATTTATTCTCCCAAATCGATTGGACGGGATGCAATACCTAGACTTTTCATGCAACATTTTGCCTTCCTTGTTAGAAGATGTGCCATTAAGTGTAAGACAATCAATGTGGTTTCTGCGTCTGCTCGGTAGCGCTTCAGCTGATTTCATTTTCTGTTGGAGCGGTATGATTTCGGGCAGAGAGTGGAGAGTGAGTACTTTTTCCTTTATTTTTTTTTTACTTGGTCGCCCTCGTTTCACTACACATTACCTTTGTTATTTCAAGGGTAGTTGTTTCTGAAAAGGAAAACCCCAACTTTGCGGACACCCTGTATATGTAAGCACCAAATCGATGCAAGATCAAAAAGGAAAATCGCGTTGCTAGAGCTGGTTCATTCAGTAATCGGTTACCAGTAGGTAAGCATGTCGAGTAGTAAAGTGTTGGTACAACGGGGTCGGTAGAAAGGGTCAAAGATGGACTTGTTGCCAGGCTTCGCCTCTCCTCCACTACTATTACTTTCCCGCAGCTATAGCATTTTTTTCTTAAATTTACAGACGATCAAAACGGGTCAAGCGAAGAAGATAAGCATAAAGACCATACATTGGTTGCATTCCAGAATTACGTCTCCAATCACAAGGCGGCTATTTTTGCAGATACCATCAGACAGAATACAAAGCCTCAGAACTCGCAGAAGTTCAAGGTAAAATTTCAGTGCATTTTTATGATGTATTTTATCAAAAGTATGTATGGGTACCCCTTAAAAGAAGTTTGAGAGATATGAGTTGTGATAAAGTTTGGCCATCTGATGATATCTGATCTTTAGGATGGTCTTAATGATTTTGAGTAGGGCCACAATAGGTCTTCTGAAAATATATGATATCTCAAGGGTAAATATGTACAAAACGAAAAATAATCTCCATAAATCATCTGGAACTTTGTGTATAATAATCTTTAGGGACCATGAATGTAATAACCAGCGCTTCGTGTAGCAAGGGGCGGAAGATATCGCTAGGAATAGGTGTACCCTGAGATGTGTTCCCTGAGGCCCGGCCATCGCTTGAGTGGTCCCGGGTTGCGCGAACGGACCGGCACTCGCTCGAGGCTGAGCAAGACTTCCACCCATAGCACAATTCCTGATCAGGGCCCGAAGAGACTGGTCCCTGCTTCAACATCGTAACCTAACAGCCGCTAACTCTATTAGGTTGATTGCGCATTTTCTAACTTTTTTAAATGTCATTCTTACATAATTTGTTTCGTTTAAATGACATTTCAGAAAAAGTAATATAACTTGTTTGGCTAACCGATTTTCACGACCTTGCTTTCATTCAAATGAGCTTGCGCCTGCGCTCCTACTCAAGGTTCAATCTTGTCAAATTAGTTCATTTTGTGGCCCCTAGATAGCGTCGTATGGATGTGTCAATATTTTTTTCTTGAATTATATCGGAAATTTCAAATACGACGGTATACTTTTCTAATATTACTCAGACAGAGCATACAAATTCTATAGAATGGCAGCAGCAGCGGTGGCCGCAGTAGTAGACTCTTCGGTCTCCTGATCAGTCGCCGTGCGCTGTGCGGGTTCGAGTCCCGTCCCAGGAGAAATTTGTCTCTTGGCTATGGATGTTGTGATTGTCCGTAGGTGGTAGATGGTCTCTGACTGTCGAACGCGGAGGTACCACCCGGCGGTTCTCGTAGGCGGAGCCAGAATGTGTGCATGTTGCATGCACACGTGTTCCCTCGCCAGAGTCCGTGTGGCGTCCCCCCCCCTTTCCCATGTATCCCCTATAGCCCCACGGTACCCTATGGGTGCTTAGGCACTAGACCTTCGTGGTAGTTGGAATATAAAAAAAAAATCGCAGATCACTATCTTTATTCGTTATGGAGATAAACAAAATATGCTTAAATTACAATTTTCAAGTACTACTGGATAAAAAGAAAAAAATCAAGGTTTGAATAGTTATGTAAAATGTATCAATATGAAACGATTTCAATATATTTTACTTGGAAGTTTATTTTTACGCTTATTATAACCGATAGGGGTCTTAAGTGTCGCTTGATATATGAAAAAAGTCAGACTTCAATTATACCTCATATTTTAGCTCAGTTGGCTTTGAAATATGAATAATTCATTAAATACCGAGTTTTTACCGCTGGTAATTATATTGTAACAAGAATGAATGTACTACTAGCGCCATCTGTTGACAACCTCTCTAGGGACTCTCCTTCGGTATCAAAGCAAGGTGCGAGACTGACCCCGAAGGTTCTGGAGTGGCCGTTATGTGGCTAACAGAAACTTTCTCGAATTAACGAGTACCTGCGATGCGGAATATATAAGCCGAAGGCTGGGAGAGAGAAAAGTGAATAGCGGCCAATTTGATTCGTAAATAAATAGCCAGACATAAATAGTGGTGTACATGTTCTATCTATTTAAGTTAAAGTTGGTTGTGTTGTGAATAAATTAGTGCATTTCTTTTTGTGGAATCGAGTGTTTTAATTCACACCCAAAAGATCCCAGAAAAACGCTACATTGGTATCAGGTGTGGGGTGTGGATTATTGGACATTCAGTGAAAATAAATCGGACGATCAGTGAAGGCAGAATGGCGCGATTGACTTGAGAATTGTCAATTGAAAAAGAGAGCTAGAGGAAAGAGTGCGACACGGCTTTAAAAAAGCGGAGTTACAAGAACGGCTTTGTAAATCATTGATTGAGGAAGGCGAGGACCCGGATAATTTCATTTTTACCAGTGCAGGGGATATTGGTTCAATGCTGCAAAACATTTCGACCAAGTTAGAAAACAAGCTCATGGACAATTTTTCCGATTTTTTTTGGAAAACTCGACCAAATTAGAAAACAATCTCGTGGAAAATTGTGCCAATCTAGAAGGAAAACTTGAGTTACACGAAAGTACAGCCAAATTAGAAGTGATGTTTTTGGAAAATACCGCCAATTTAAAAAAAACAATTGGAAGATAAAATTATGGAAAAAGCTTGCGAGTTGGAAAAACAGATTTTAGAAACTTTGGAGGACAGAATTCAAGAAGTGCAAGGCAAGTTTGCCGCTTTAGACATCAAGACCATCGACGAGCGACAGCGTTGGAAAAATCAAGTGAGGTGGGAGCTTCTGTTGGGTCAGCTGTCATCTGCGAATGGAACCGCCGCAATTTGATGGTACAACGCCTTGGCCCTGCGAGGAGATGCTGCAGCTATTCTTCAAAGAATATCACCCGAAGAGCAAGAGGTCTACGAACAGCTAGTAGGACATTTGGAGATGCGATACGGCCAGTCACATTTAGATCATGTCTACCATGCTCAACTAAAGAATCGGTTCCAGAAGTCCTTGCAGGAGTTCGAAGCGGATATTGGGCGGTTGGTACGATTAGCATATCCCGATGTCCAGGGAAGGATAATGGAGTGATTGGTAGCTCAAGCATTCCTGGATGGGCTTCGTGATGGTGATATAAGACAAGCTAGTAGATGCGCTAACTCGGGCCTTAGAATTCGAAGCAGCTAAAAACACAAATAAAAGCCAGGTCCGAGTCCGCCAGATGGTACCAGGAGATAACGAGTTCGAAGAGTCCGTCAAGTGTATTGTTAAGGAACTTGATGGTGAACGGCGCCGCCAGAACAGCAAGTTGCGATGTTGGAAATATGGAAAAATGGGGCACGTTAGGAGATGCTGTCCTGAAGGCAATAGTCCTCATCCGGCCAATTTGGAAAACTAAGGGAGGTCAATGTGAAGCGACTAACGTCGACCTGTAGCCAACCAGCCCCATCAGTTAATACCGTCCAAGTCTCCTCGCTTAAACATCAGTCTAATAGTGTTTTTGTCGATGCTTTTGTGGATGGAACTTTCCACACTGTACAGCTGGTTACAGGTGCGACAAAGACTACCATGGTGAAAGCATCGCCGAAGATTTGACCATACAAATGGCGACTACGAATGACGACGTGAGACCGAGCAAACGTGTACGGTGAAGTAAACATCGCATTTGGAATAGGAAAAGCTACATTCGAACATCCGGCGATAGTAGCTGATATTGAGGATGAGGTAATCATAGGAATGGACATCATGGACACAAAGGGCTTCGAGTTGAACTTTAAACAAGGAAGCGTGATAGTCAACAATGAGGAGGTCAGTTTACATCGGGAAAGGAATGGAAACGTACGAATTCTATTACGTGAAGACACCGTGATCCCAGAAGGAAGCGAAGTTGTATTGAATGGCTTGGTAGAATGCCAGACTACAGACGGAGAAATGTTTGAACCTAGGATTGCAAAGGCCCTTTTGCGTGCGAATAAAACTATTCCTGTGAGACTAATGAGTGTCAGTCTCTACCCTGTGTCATTGAAGAAGGTCTCGGAGCTGGGACACTGCTGTTCAGTTTCTGCAATCATTCGAAATATGCCAGCTGTGGAAAACAGGGGTCATTCCTAAGGAACTGGAAGCACTAATATCGTCTACAGGCAGAGATCTAAGACCAGACCAAAGAAAGAAACTGAAACATCTAATACATAGATATCGGATTGTATTCGATACTGGTCAGAAAGGAAGAACCAATATAGTCCAGCACAAGATCAATACGGAAAATGCTCGTCCCATCCGGCAGATGGCACAAAGGCTCCCACTTGCTAAAAAAGAGGAGGCTGACAAGATCGCTGACAGTATGGCCAATGAATGAATCAGTGAACCGTCCAACAGTCCATGGGCCTCACCGGTAGTTTTGGTTAAAAAGAAAGATGGTTCAGCCAGATTTTGTGTGGACTACCGAATGTTAAACGAAGTGACCAAGAAGGACAGCTACCCTCTACCGCGTATTGATAACACTCTGGATACCCTGGTTGGATCAAAAATGTTTTCCACCCTAGAGCTAAAAAGCGGATACTGGCAAGTAGAATTAGCCCCTGAAGATCGGGAGAAGACATCATTCACGGTGGGCACGGGATTATGGCAGTTTAATGTGATGCCATTCGGCCTGTGCCATGCTCCTGCCACCTTTGAAAGGCTGATGGACATGATTCTAAGATGACTATCCTGGAAAACGTCCCTGGTTTACCTTTATGACATTATCCTGATGGGAAAATCATTTGGGGACCACATGAAGAACCTAGAGAAAGTTTTCTTGAGGATACGAGGTTCGGGCTTGAAATTAAGCCCAAAGGAATTCCATCTATTTCAAAGAGCTGTGAAGTATCTTGGCCATGTTGTTTCCAGTCAGGAAGTCGCGGTCGACAAGGAGAAAATCCAGCCTGTAAAAGAATGACCAGTTCCGAAGGACAAACGTGAGCTACGCAGCTTCCTATGATTGTGTACATTAGGGTGGAGCGAAAAATTTGTTTTCGTTATATGGCAATCTAATAGCAAAAATATGGTGCGTTTTAGGATCAAATTGAACCATATAAAATATTTTTTGATTTCGTTTACGGTAACTGCTTCCGCAATGTCATTGAAATTCAATTCAAGTCGAAGGAGAATCAGAGATTTGGCAATACTGTGCCACGACCTCAGTGCGCCTGCGCTTTTGTTTTCGCTCGCAACGATCACGTGCCGGCCATATTTAATTATTGTTATTCTTTTAAAACATGCCGAGAACTCGGAGTGTGTTTAAATGTCCTGTTTTGGGTGTTATTTGTGAGTTAAAATACAATGTTCTACCTACTTACGACGATGTTATCAAGTTATATGAATGGACAAGACATCAACGAAAATTGAGGTTAGAAACTGCCAAAGAGCCAGTTTTTGCGGAAATAGCAGATATAGTGACATCCACGATTGAAAATATATGGCAAACTACATCTATTCCTACAGTAACACGAACAAGAATCATACAAATGTTGAAAGCCTATCATTTAAAATACAAAAATCTACTTAAATCTGTGCAAAGAGTATCTGAAGATAAATTAGAGAGATTTCGGCATAGTGGTAGGTTACTTTTTGATATTTCGGCATGCAAATGCAAAGAATTTATTAAGTGCACCTGCCCAAAGGATAAAAAGGTTCCTAAACAAGAACAAGCCTTCCTAATTGATCAAAGAACCTGTCGACATATGATAATCGGTGGAATCGATCCAATCATCACTAAGAAGTTGCAAAGCACTTTAAAACGGAAACATGAACGAGAGAACCGCCAAAATGTATCTTCGAATACGAGTACATCATCGTTGGCTGTTTTAAATGTTAGTACTTCTTCGGAAACGTCATCAATGTCAGATAGAAGCGAATTCGAAGAAGTTACTCAAAAGAAAAGGAAAAAATCCTCACGCATCGATTTTCCGACGCTCTCGAAGACATGTGACAGGTACGGAGTGTCAGATAGGGCTGCAGCCGCGATTGCATCATCTGTCTTGTTCGACATTGATTCTGATATTGGCGTCATTGACAGGCATAAATTACGTAGACAGAAAACCAAAACAAGAAATAAGTTATTGAATGAGGTGAAAATTTCGGAACTTAATGCTTTATACTTTGACGGGAGGAAAGACAAAACGTTAAAGATCGTTAAAAAGAATGGCAAATGCTACAGGACTTTGACTGTCGAGGAACATATCTCACTAATTCAAGAGCCTGGATCAATTTATCTTGGATACGTGGTGCCTAATGTTGGGACAGCAAAAGGAATAGAAATCTCCATAGCAGAGTTTCTAACACGTGAACAAATACTTCTTCATGAACTTATTGCAATCGGTTGCGATGGCACAAATGTTAATACTGGAAAGAATGGAGGTATAATAAGACTGTTCGAGAGAAAACTACAAAAACCACTCCAGTGGATAGTGTGTTTGCTGCACATGAATGAACTGCCTTTGAGACACTTGTTTCTTCATCTTGATGGGTGTACTTCGGGACCTAAGTCTTTCTCTGGACCTTTAGGAAAAGCACTAGAGACCTGTGAACAACTACCTATTAGAAAATTTCAACCTATTGAAGGAGAAATGCTTCCAGAAATGGCCAAAGATTTGAGTACAGATCAACAGTACTTACATAATATTGTCACAGCGGTTCTTACAGGTATTTTTCCAGAGGATCTGTCAAATAAATCTCCCGGCAAACTTTCACATGCCCGTTGGCTCACACGTGCCAATAGAATATTGCGTTTGTATGTAGCAACCGAAACACCATCAGAGAAACTGCTAACTCTGGCAAAATTTGTTGTTAAAGTTTACGCACCATCTTGGTTCCTTATTAAAAACAAACCCTTCTGCAAGGATGGAACACGACATCTTTTCTTTATAATTTCTGCCTCCAGATACCTGTCAGAAGATCTTAAAAAGATAATCGATCCTGTCATTCAACGGAATAGCTACTTTGCACATCCGGAGAACACGCTTCTTGCAATGTTAACTGATGCCAAGAAACATATTCGAGAACTGGCAGCCAGGCGTGTATTGAAAGCACGTAGCACGCAGCAAACATCAACAATTAGATTATTTGAGTTGCCTTGCATGCTTCTACATACGTTGATTTAATAAATTGGCAGGAAAAAATAACGGAACCCCCTATTTTAAAAATCTTTTCTGACCAAGAAATTTGGCGCGTCGTCGAAACTGGGGATGAGAATCAATTGACCTTTTTGAAGCTTCCGTGTCACACACAAGCTGTAGAACGAGCTGTAAAAGTGACGACAGAGGCAGCCACGTCCCAATGTACGGAAAAGGCACGATTGGGTGCAATAAAAGCCAAACTGGAATCTCGGAATATAATGCCTAAATTTGAGACAAAAAGAAATTTTAAAGGAAAGTAATATATAAATATGTATATATTTTCTTACTATTGTTCTTAAAATGTTACCGTATTTTTAATTGTAGTTCTTCAATAAATATCTTAGATTAATTTTGCAAGTGATTCATCACCCATATATCATTAAACTAAGCTCAATAGTTGGTAAAATGTGTACTAATATTTTTTAGTTAAAATTTAGATTTTGTGGGGTCAGTGCGGAGGCAGAAGATGTTGGAAAAATTAATTGAGAAATTACATATATTTTTACTATAATATACTGCACCAATTGCTCCCTATTACAATTCAATATTTGGAAAAAAAAATTAATCCATACATAAACGCTCCACCCTAGTGTACATATTACCGATGTTACGGGGAAGGATTTGCTAACATCGCAAAGCCATTGACCAGCCTGACAGAAGGGGAACGCAAATTCCAATGGGATCAGGATTGCCAACAAGCTTTTACCCACTTGAAAGAAGCTTTAACAAGCGCCCCTATACTCAGCTATCCACTGTCAGAAACAAAGTTTGTGTTAGACGCTGATGCTAGCAATGTGGGCATAGGTGCTGTATTATCCCAGGTCCAGGAAGACAAAGAAGATAAGGTCATTGGGAATTTTAGCAAAACACTGTCCAAACCAGAGCGTAACTATTGCGTTACCCGGAGGGAGTTGCTGGTCGTCGTAAAGGCAATGGAACATTTCTACAAATACCTCTATGGCAGAAAATTCTTACTCCGGCCGATCACGCAGCTTTAAAATGGCTTCTCCAGTTTAAGAATCCAGAGGGTTATGTTGCAAGATGGATAGAGAGGCTGCAAGAGTGTGACTTCGACATCGAACATCCATGAAAATGAAGATGCCTTATCGAGGAGACCCTGTTTAGAGGATTGTAAGCATTGCCAGCGGGCAGATGAGAAAGACGCCCAAGTATTAGGAACCACTATCGTTAGTGATACTTGGCAAAACGAAGACCTCATTAAAGACCAAGAGGGCGACCCCGATCTTCAAATAATTCTGAACTGGATGAAAGAACAACGGAAACCAACCTGGGAAGAAGTTGTCAAGTATTCCCCTACCATAAATTCATATTGGGCACAATGGAATTCTCTAGTTATAGACGTCGGCCTCTTACGAGTACTGCGTAAAATGTTGGACCACAACGGCAAAGAGGAAAGAAGGCAAATCGTTATCTACAGATGTCGGATCCCGAAGCTGCTAGAAGAAATCCATTCCGGTGTGTCAAGGGGGCCTTCTCGGAGTTACAAAAACTCTGGAAAAAGTGACGGATAGATTTTACTGGGTCAATAGCAAGGCGGACATAAAAGACTGATGCAGAAAATACGTTGTGTGGGCGGCAAGCAATGGACCGCAAAGGAAACCAAAAGCTTCGATGCGCCAATACAACGTGGGAAGCCCCTTTGAAAGGATTGCTATTTCCTTTGCAGAAACTGAAGCAGGGAATAGATATATCATTTTGGTAATCGATTACTTCAGCAATTGGGTGAGGCATACGCTCTAAGAAATCAGGAAGCCTCTACGGTAGCCGATGCTTTAGTAAAGGAATGGATCTGTGTACCTTTATAGTTGCATTCGGACCAAGGGCGCAATTTCGAGTAAAATCTGTTCCAAGATATCTGTCAAATCTTTGGGATTAAGAAGACCCGCAGTCAGATGGAATGGCGGAGCGCATGAATATGTCCATTAATCGGTATTTGGCTAAGGTAGTATCTAGCCATCAAACTGGGATAGTTTTCTTCACCTCTTCGTACTGGCTTACCGATCGTCGATTCATGAAAGCACAGGAGAGGCCCCGGCTCGACAACGGTGGTACGGTTTGGCTTTACGACCCAAAGAGGCGAAAAGGGCCATCAACGATGTTCTCTACATGACTCCAGAAGGCATCGCGCGGTAAAGCCCGAATTGTACATTTCAACCGACTTGCCCCTTATCATGGAAACAACGGAGATGCGGTGGTTGCGGCAAATCCAAGCAGAACCGTACATGACAATTGACCAATTTATGGCCCACCATGCTAATGGCCATAAGAGGCCGTGTGGCGTGACATATGAAGTACAGCAAGATCTGTTTACCACTTCACCAGAGTATGCCGTGGCACACTGTGTGGCTCAAGACTTGCAAATGTCGAGAGATATAGCAATGGTCTTTCTCAGGAAGTTTGGAAGAGTGCCCGAGCTGCGTCAAGTCGGAGAAGTACTGCAGATAACTGAAGAGGGTACAAATCGAAAGATCTTTTATCTGGTTATCAAGAAAGCTTGGTATCAGAAAGCCAATAACGAGGAGGTCTGGAATGCTTTGTGTTCTCTCAGAGAAGTGTTGCTTGCGACCTGAGAAAACTTGCAATACCTAAGCTGGCATGTGTACTGGACAACTTGGACTGGAGAATCATCCGAATCATGCTTGAGGTAGTCTTTCGGTATACAGGCATTCGATATCTGGTATGTTGTCACAGTCCTAGACGGCTACCTCCTGGAAAGAGTGTGGATTGTTACTTCTTCAAGAACTTCTACTGCAAAAAAGGGCAGTCGTGTCCATATCGTCATCCACCACCAGTGATCATTCCGAGACAGAATGACTTTTGGGAGGGGGCAGTGTAACAAGAATGAATGGTACTACTAGCGCCATCTGTTGGGAATCCGCTAGGGACTCTCCTTCGGCATCGAAGCGAGGTACGAGACTGACCCCGAAGGTTCTGGAGTGGCCGCTATGTGGCGTACAGGAACTTTCTCAAATTAGTGAGTACCTGCGATGCGGAATATATAGGCCGACGGCTGGGAGAGAGAAACGGGAGTGAATAGCGAGCCAATTTGATTCGTAAATAAGTAGCCAGACATAAATAGTGGTGTACATAAATGTTCTATCTAGTTAAGTTAAAGTTGGTTGTGTTGTGTTGTAAATAAATTAGTGCATTTATTTTTGTGGGATCGAGTGTTTTAATTCACACCCAAAAGAACCCAGAAAAATGCTACAGTATCTTGTAAGAGTGCAAATTCTGTTTTTTTTTATATCAATTGTAATATGTAGCGGCTAGCGGCTCTTTCTTTTAAAAGATCGTATTAATAAATAGGAACAAAAGATTAAACTAAAATAAATTAGGTCCGTATCGTCAGTCGTTCTTACAATTAGGTAGGTAGATCGCCTTTATGGCTTCCTTGATTTTCATTGATTTTTCTGTACTTCAGATTCCTACTGTTTTGTGCCAGCGCTCTATTTTGAGGTTATATTCTAAGAAATTTCATGCTGATATAACTTGATTTTTTTCACCTGTTCTATCAGCTTGAAATTTCTTGAGATTCAAAAAGAAAACGTAACCTCACATTAGTAAGTAACATTTGTAGACTTTGAAACATTCTGGGAATTATTTTCACAAACTACAATAAGTCAGTAAAATGTACTAATTCTAGGAGATTTCAATGTAACACATTTTGTGGATAATACAATTGTTGTTCGACATTTGACTGCAAACAGGGTTTTTGAATTTTCAGGTCTTTCTCAAACCAATAAATACTATTTTGAATGCTGGACAAGGGACGTTGAATTTGGTGATAACTGACATGACCTGCGAAGCTTATCATAATAATTTGCCGTTAGTCAAGGAACATTTGCATCATCCTTTTCTATTTGTAGTTTGTGAAACTAAATGCAATGCCACTCTTAATTTTGTCACGAATGTAGCAACTCCAACGTACAGCTTGAGGAAATCTAATTCCACTGACCTTTACAATGCCTTGTTGCATGTGTGACTTGTTCTATGAAAATTTTACTTCCTTTTTGGCCCGTACGTTCCGAAATATATCAAGCGTGAGCATCATTATCCAGGTTGGTATAGCTCGGATATTTTTCGAAATTTAAAACTGAAACGTAGGGTCCGTGCACTTGTTAAACAATCTATATCTGCAAAAAGTTGAAAATGATTTGGTTACAAATCCGAATCATTTTTGGTCTTTCATCCAGTCTAAGAAAGGCTCATCTAGGATACCAGGTAGGATGACCCTTGCTAATGAAGATAGTCCTAACCGGATTATCAGTGCATTTGCAGAGTATTTCCAAAGTGTTTATGTTATAGATAATATTTTATGCCAACATACCATTGTTAATACTCAGTATGACTGTTTTTATCTGGGTATCTTCACAGGTGGAGATATTATAAAGGCACCGTGTAAATTACCAAACAAGTTAACAACAGGAGAAGATATGGTACGGAGCTTTGTGGTCCCTGATGCATATTTGTGACGCGTTTAAAGAAAAGTTTTAATTATTCTCTCAGTACAGCAACTTTTCCTACAAAATGGAAACTGGCGAGTGTGCCCTATTTTTAAAGCTGGGGACCCTAGTAAAATCGAAAATTACCGTGCTATATCTATATTGGATAATTTTGGTAAGGCATTTGAGATATCTGTATACAACTACATCTATCCTTTAACCTCGCATCTGATATCTGAGACGCAATATGGATTTATGCGCAATCGGTCTACTATTTCTAACTTAACTGAAATCACCCAGGAAACTGCAGAGGTCTCAGATAATAGGGGTCTGTCTCAGATAATAGGGGTCTGATGGATGTGGTCTATACGGATTTCTCAAAAGCCTTCGATAATATCAGATATATAGATAGATATATAGATAGATCGATGCTTTATTGTCTTCGGATCATAGGTATAATATAAGACTCCTCAGACATTTAAAAATATATTTAAGTATGAATGCATAAGTTTGTCGAAAAAGTAGCGGTTAAAATGGAAATAATCACAGTTAGTGGAAAAAGGACAAAGGACGCACGAATGAAAACACACTAAACAAGCAGATATAAAAAATAAACGGAACAAGGTGTATAAGAAGTAAGTAGAATAACAATAGAGAAAACAAAAGGTACGCATATATAAGTATCATAATGCTAAAAATATATAGTATACAGCCTTAGTTTCCTGTTTAATTTTAGGTACATCACTCTTACGCTGAAAGAAACTCAGCTACTGAGTAGTAGGATTTTCTATTAACAGATTAATCGGCTCTTTCTTGAACCTATTTGGGCAACTAATATCTTTTAGTATTGATTGCAACTTATTGAATACCTTGGTGCAGGCGTAGACTGCTGATTTTTCGAACATTGACAGTGTATGCGAAGGTATACTCAAGTCCTGTTTTGCTCTAGTGTTGTAGTTCGTGTTTAAGTCCTTGTTCTGCAGAATCTGGCCCCTGTGATTGAAGGTGTAGAAGGCGCATTTATAAATATATATTCTCGGAAGCGTTAGCAAGTTATTATGCTGAAATATTGCTTTACATGATTCTCTCATTTTAATGTTAAATATCAGCTTTACAATACGTTTCTGCAAAGTAAACACTCTGGACGCGGTGCAAGCTTGTCTCCAGACGATGGTGTGATTTGACAGATGCGAATACACCATTGCGTATTACACATCTATCAGCGTTGATTTGGAGACATTTGGCTTTAATTTCAATATCGCATAGTAGGACCTATTCAGTTTCCTGCATGCGCTGTCAACTTGTTGCTTCCAATTTAATCCTGCATCCAACTCAATGCCCAGGAAGGTCGTAGAGTCTGAGATAGTACTGTTAATAAGACGTGGAGTACTAGAGTAAAAGTGAACAACTACAGTCCTGTCAGTATGAGCTTTTATGATTCCAATGTTAATAATCAGATCTCCAGGCGAATCTGCAGTTACTGCGGTCGATGTGTCATCAGCGTAGTTCACCAAAGAACAATAGGTAAACTTCAGCATTATTGTAATTAGCAATCATTTAACAGATTTCATCTTACTTGCATGATAGATCTCAGTACGTTTCTTACAATGGTTTCAAATCTTCACCTTACCTGGCCTCATTCGGTTTACCGTAGGGATCAAATTTAGGCCCTCTTCTCTTGCTTTATTTTATCACTGACCTCCCTAACTGCTTAACCTGTCATTCTCTGTTCTTTGCCGATGATTTAAAAATATATGCTAAGATTATCAGCATTGATGAATCATATATTTGAATGGGTTCAACTAATAAATTATTTTTGAATGTTAGCAAATGCAAAACCAGTTCTTTTACCAGGCAAACGAATCCAATAGCCTTTGATTACACACTTGAGGCGTCAGTTTGTTGCGTTGTTCACAAGTAAGAGATATAGGTGTTTTGTTTGATGCTAAATTAGAATTTACAGATCATATTAATACAATAGTATCATCCGCTATGAAAAGTCTCGTTTTTTTATAAGAAACTAAATCATTTGGTAGAGAGACGGCACTTAAGGCTTTATACTGCACCTTGGTGCGTTCTAAGCTGGAATATGCATCAAGTAAGTATATGGGATCCGTATTACCAAATCTATACTAATGAAATTGCAGTGTACAGAGAAGATTTCTTAAATACTTTGCTTTCAAATCAGATGGTGTTTATCCGAATCGTGGGACTGCCCAATCAGCAATGTTGCTCGTATTTGAAATGCATCCTCTTGAGCTGAGAAGAATTTGTAATAGTTTAAAATTCCTTTACAAACTCGTACACAGTGATGTTGATTCTTCAACTTTATTAGCTAAAACTGATTTTCATGTACCGTTCCGAATTACCCGAAGATTTCTCGCTTTTTACTTAAATGGTTTGTTCGTACAGCCTGTTGGCTGATAGTTAGCAAACTGATAGTCCGCGACAAGTCATGACCTAGTTTATTCAGTTAAACCAGAATGATCTAGAATTTATCGTCCAATTACCCGGAAGTGCTTGAATTTTCCGCTAGAGGTAATAACAAGGAACACTTTCTACAAAAAATAAAAGCACCAAAAGATGTCAAGTAGATTTACTCAGTAATTCCCATTCAAGTCTCTTTTAAAAAGTATGGACATAAATTCGGAGGAATGTGATTCCACACATCGAATGACAAGTTGAAGAAGTAGAAAGTAAGAATTCGAAATAAACGTCTGCGATGATTAAACATGAAAAAGGTATTATAAATATGTTTTTATAAAACTAGAATAGTAGGGTTTTGTTTCCTGTTCCCTAACAGTTGTCGCCCAGCCTTGAAGTGTATGCACAAACAGTATGTATATTCTGGCTCCAGTCCAACCCAAAGCTGATCGAGAAAAAAAAATGAAATGACTAATTTTGAAGGTTTTGTGATACAGCTATTTTCAGGGGGAGGGAGGCGGGGTGGCCCACTGCCTTTAAAAATGGGCCAGCCAGGCTGTTAAACTTTAGCATTTTCGTATATTGTACTAAATACAAAGAATTTTCTTAAACTATCCGCCTATATAACGATGATGGCTGGGGTGGAAGTAATGTTTTTTTCTATATGTGCAGATTCTCACTGGAAGAAACAAGTAAAAAACTACAAAGATTTAATAACGTCTTTGAAAAACAAAGGGCAAATATAGACTAAAAAGCTAAAACGGCTGAGTGTGATTACAATTCCCAAGATCTGCTTGCGCACATATCTATAAGTTTCACAGACTTCCCAACATAGAAAAAAAGAAATGGGACTACGAAAATACAAAAACTCATCAAGGAAGATCGTGTCTCAAGTTGCGTGTTTGCCCTTGAGACATACTACAAGCAGAAATACGGATAATTATAAATATCTGAGATGGCAAAGTTGATCGTCATGACAACTATCAACACAGCTAAGAACAAAGTAATCGCGTAATTCCGCATTTTGCAATTGTACCCAAAATTTTTGAAAGCTTGGTGTTCACAAAAAAATCATATTAATTATGTTTCTTGAAAGTTTGGTCCTGTAATCTGGGAATTGCATTTCTGCCATTACAGGGCCAATAAACACAATATTGAGCACGAATCACTTTGATAGCTTAAACTGATTGAGACGGCAACAAATATAAATATTTTGAAATGCTCATTGAAAACAGATAATTTTATATTATACCTTATAGTCCTATACACAACTAGAAATGGGGACAACTATACGTATATGTATAATTGACTTAACAGCGCAACAATACAGAGCCGTCACGATTCTCTTCCATGTCTCTTAGGTCTGATGGATGAATTTTGAGGTGATCATTCTCACGCCAACCTGTATACAGGGTTATCCAAATTAAGTGTCCACCATTAGTAACTTTGTTATTAGTGAAAATACAAAGTTGTTTGAATTAGCAAACTAGTAGCATTTTTAACGCTGGTAAAAATGAGAAATAAAAAAAAACAATTGAGAGTCGTTATTTTGATTTTTTTCAGTAAAATAACATTTTTTTAAATGGAAACCCCTGTATATTATATTTTTTTCTGTTAAAGCATCAAATTTTAAACAAAAAAGCTTACAATAACTTTTCTCCTAGGTTACAAATTGTTGAAGTTATGGCCTCCAATCTGAAACAATTAAATTGTATCGACAAACTTTATTTTCAACATCAACTTATAATCTTACAAAATACAATAACAATTTTTTTTAAAGAAGATGCTCGAAAACACCACCTTGTTCTTCAATACATTTTTGGGCACGTTTTTCAACTGCTCGAACTGTCTTAAGTATGGTCCTACCATCTATCTGGGTTATCTTTTCCCTAACTGCAGTCTTTAACGCGTCAAGGTTATCGTACCTTCGCTTGTAAATTTGGTTCTTTAAGTAACCCCACAAGAAGTAATCAAGTGGGTTTAGATCTGGTGATCTGGGAGGCCACTGTATTGGGCCATTTGTTCCTATCCACTGATCATTAAAAGTAGTACTTAGAAAATGATAAGTACCTCTGGAGTTGTGGGCAGGTGCGCCATCTTGCTGAAAATGCAGATGATGTCTACTTATAAGATCCAATTCGTCTAAGAAATTAGTCAGAATTTCTGACATAAATTCCACATATCTTTCACCAGTTAGGGTTCCCTCATAAAAGAACGGGCCAACAGTTTTTGAACCAATTATACCGCACCAAACGTTGAAACTGAAACGGACTTGTGGGCCTCTTGGATGTACTAACAAAAGATTTTCTCTTGACCAATAATGGTGGTTTTTTCTATTAAACATTCCAGAATTTGAAAAATTTGATTCATCTGTCCATAAAAGGTAACGAAAGTTATTTACATTTTGGCGACAGAAGCTAAGATACCAATGGCAAAAAACAAGTCTTCTCTCTGGATCCCCTGCCAAAAGCGTTTGAACTGGTCGGTACTTATACGGAATAAATTTGTATTTTTTTAAAATCCTTTGAACAGTACCATAACTGAAATTAGAGTCCTTGAGAATATCTGCTATTGAATTCTCACGATAAGCTTCAAAATATCCAATAACTGCAATTTCCGTGGCCTCGCTTATTATGAATTCTTTTTTTGCCCTTGTTTTAGCAAAAACATTTTCGTTGCCCCTAAATTTTCGATAAAGTCTCAGAAAATATCGTTCATACGGTTGAATGCGAGCGGGATATAATTCACTGTAGTATTCTCTTGCTCTCAAGGAGGATTTTCTGCACACTAAATAGCATTCTAACATATCACACTTTTCTTCATGGGAGAACATTTTTCTTTAAATTAATGACACAATAAAGCTTATAAACAAGTATTTACACTAATGTTTGACATTATTTGATTTTATCATTGTTTTCCAAAGCCTTCTAGTTGCCAGTATGTCCAGTTTAACAATTTGTCGCTTATCTTAATGCTGTCAAATCGCGAACGCCATGTTGTTTTCATAGCCGTCTTAATATTATAATACTGCAAATAATTAAAAACATTTATCGTTATTTTGACTTTATTTTTGACTTTAGCGGAAAAGTCATTATGAACTTTTTTGTTTAAAATTTGATGCTTTAACAGAAAAAAATATAATATACAGGGGTTTCCATTTAAAAAAATGTTATTTTACTGAAAAAAATCAAAATAACGACTCTCAATTGTTTTTTTTTATTTCTCATTTTTACCAGCGTTAAAAATGCTACTAGTTTGCTAATTTAAACAACTTTGTATTTTTACTAATAACAAAGTTACCAATGGTGGACACTTAATTTGGATAACCCTGTAGAGTAGCATCCTTTTCTATTAATATTTAATAACGGATCATCCTCTGGTTTTTCAATCTTTATATGGGTTCCATCAATGATATTAACGATTCCAGGAAACCTATTTTTTATTGTAGAAATACCGCTTTGTCCTATCTGTTGGCCATTTTATGATTTCTGGTACAAGTTTCAAGAATTTGGTCATTCTGTATATAACTGCGCTCCTAAGCAAACTTGCATCCTATGGCCTCCCAGAAAAGCTTTGCAGATGGGTGGCTGACTATCTCTGGCCGCAAGATATCTGTCGTAATTGACGAGTATTCCCCTTCATCCCACAACGTCAACGCGGGTGTTCCCCAGGGATCGGTCTTGGCTCCGACACTGTTCCTCTTACATATCAATGACCTCCTTTCCTGCACGAGCAACCCAATCTACAGAGTGACAAGCCTATCTCAGCCGCTGAGCTGAAAAAAAGAAGACTAGCGACGACTTCCTCTCTGACGAGAGACCTGGAGGTTATCACTGCTTGGGGACGCAACAATATTGTACAGTTTAATGCTTCCACAACACAGTACCTTCTTACTGCACCTTGACGAACAAAAAGCGTCAAAGAGCTCATCCGGTTTCGATGGGTGGCCGAGTTCTGCCAAAGAGCAATTCATTCCGGTTGGTCGGAGTCCAGAAGTACTTTTCTCCGCATGACCTTCTCACTCTATACAAGGCCAGATAGGACCTAGCCTCGACTATTGCTCACACTTTTGGGGTGCTGCCGCCCCGACTACATTATTTATGCTGACGCTGTCCAGAGGAGGGCTGTCAGACTGATCGATGACTCTCCTCGAACAGACAGTCTCGGTACCCTTTCCCACCGGCGGGCCGTCGGCGATATAGCTCTCTTCTACCGCTACACCAACAGGCTTTGCTCCTCAGAGCTTCCTTCCATGATGCCGCCGCGCGAAGTGCCTGCCAGACAGACCCGCCTGACTTTGACCTCCCATCCTAACCGTGTCTTGTTGATTGTTCCACAATCTTGACACCATCGGGACCAGTTCTGACTGTACGGGGTTCGACACATTTAGGATGGGAGGTCGAAGTCAGGCGAGTCTATCCGACAGGCCAACTCGCGGCTGCATCATCGAGGAGAGCTCTGAGGAAGAAAGCCATTAGCTTAACGGTAGAAGAGAGCTAGATCGCCGACGGCCCACCGGTGCGAAAGTGTCGCCAGACTGTCCGATAGAGAAGAGTCATCAATCAGTAAATGCCTTTTGCGAAGCAATATTAGTCCTCATGATAGTTTCGACTCATTCTGATACCTGTCACTGTCACTGATTGATTGGCGTTCTCTGAACTGTCAGAAGGTTCTGTATGAACAGCGGACTAGCTGTCGGCAAAAAATCAGAAACTGTACGAACAGGCAACATCTCTCTGATTCTGATTTTGACAGTCACCGACTACTGTACGAAAAAACCATAAAACACCAAATTCTAATGTTATGATTAAGTCACCCGTGTACTTTATGTGCTTCAGCTTTAACGCCATAGCTGATAATTGTGACTTTCATCATGATAAAGTCAGATATATTAGATGTATTCAACGAGTACATTATTCAATTTATAACATTTAAGATATGTAGGTGTAAGTATTCATTTTTTTTTCAGAAACTGGGCGAGCTAAGAGTGTAGTTAAAAATACTGTAACATCAAATTGTATTCATTTACATTGTCCATTGGGCAATAAATATATTATTATTATTAGGATAGCGCTGACACTGGCACGGAACAGTAGAAATCCAGAAATACCCCAAGCCTTTATAAAGGAGAGAAAATGCTATGAAAATCAAGGAGGTTATAAAAGCGTCCTACAATAAATTGTAGGAACGACTGACGTTACGGCCCTTAGCGCGGACGTCAAAACCGTTGAAGTTGCGTCGTTTTCAAGTTGACCTTTGATTTTTTCAAATTGAAGTAGTAGAAGCGTAAAAGTAAATTACCTCAATTACTGACATATTAAGAAGGCAGCAACCAGCTAACGATGACAGCCTATTAAATTACGATAAGACAGAACAGTTAAAAAAATGCACAGAACATCCCGTGTAATACCACATTGCAGAAGAAGCCTGAATCATGACAAAAGCGAACGAAACCAACATTCATTTGAAACAAACAGTCAAACCAAATATTCAAACAAGCCAATATTGTAGAAATTACTTTTCGATTTAAATTCACAACCAACATTTAACGGTACTAGTAGCATTAACCCCTTAGAATTTATAAAACGATTTGAAAATGTTGAAGCATACAACGGTATACCCTAAAACCCCAGGACAAATATTTCAAGAGTTTGACGCACTAGAGCACAACCATCACTCTCGCGCAGATAGACCTTCACACAGGCACAATATAAACGAAAGCACATGACCTTGGTCATACACACAACACGGCACTCTAGGAAATAATTCCCGGAGAGACAGACACTGGCGTGAACCAAAAATATATAATATACAGGGTGTTTCAGAAATAAGGGATCAAACCTCTAGGGGTTATTCAGTGTAACAGTAGAAAACATTTTAGTATAGGGACCCATATCCGGAAAAGTGTCACTGCGGCACTACGGCCCTAAGACGCGTTAAAATTTAGAAAGACGATGAATTGCCTAAATAGGATTTAATGCATTTAATTTTTTCCTTTTGTACATGATATCATCACAACAACTGTTCAAAATGTCTTCCTCCAACCTGAATACACCGATTTAAACGTCGCACATGATTTCGGCGGACTTGACTAAAAATTTGATGCTCGTTTTGAATGACTTCAAATGCTGCTGTAATTCGTCCAATTAAGTCTTGCTCTGTTTCTACTGGAGTTTCGTAAACCAAAGACTTTACATGTCCCCACAGGAACGGTGTATTCAGCTTGGAGGAAGACATTTTGAACAATTGTTGTGATATCATGTACAAAAGGCAGAAATTGAGTGCATTAAATCCTATTTAGGAAATTCATCGTCTTTCTAAATTTTAGCGCGTCTTAGGACAGTAGTGCCATAGTGACACTTTTCCGTTACACTGAATAACCCCTACAAGTTTGATTCTATAGTTCTGAAACACCCTGTAGAAGCATGCAGGACATATACACAGTTAAACAACGAACAGTGCGTTTGTCTAAACTTCATACACTGACCGAACACCCCACTACAAGGACAAGCCACCACAGCAAAGGGAAAGGTTTGTCCTTTCCCTCGTATCGATCAACCTCGTACATACACAGTATGTTTGAAAAGTTCCCGAACTAAATTCATAAAAAGTACAAATTAAAAGATAAACGAATTTATTCACATCAGCCTTCTACATAGGAACCTTCTCTAGTAATAATAGTAATAATAGACTTGTTACAGTGCCGGTAGAGTGCGCCGGAAGCTCTGGAGAACTCCTTTTCTGATATCGCTTTCAGCTCCTCGGTACAAGCCTTTTGGATAGCCGAAATCGTCCTTTCATCTTCAGTTTTAGCTTGGGGACCAAAAAATAGTCGGCCGGTGCCAGATCTGGTGAATAGGGCGGGTGGGATAAGACGGTGATTTGATTGTCATGCAGCAGAGTCCAGCTGCCCGGGACCCGGTAGTCGGGCTAGATCCGACGAATGCGGCGCATCAAGCGTTTCATAACCTCCAAATACAACGTAGAATGTACAGTTTGCCCAGTCGGTACGAATTCATGGTGAATCAGGCCCTTTGAATCAAAAAATGCTGTCAAGTGTTTTCACTTTCGACCTTTGTTGCTTGACTTTCGATGGCCTTTGCACACCTGGACTCAACCAAGCAGCGGATTGACGTTTTGTCTGTGGCTCGTACATAAAAGCCAGCTTTCGTCGCCCATTACAATTGTTTTTAAAAAAATTTTTAAGACAAACGCAAAACTTTATCGTACTTTGTTCCATGTCGCGAATTTGCACAAGGCCACATGGACAAAGTGTACACGGCTGAATATAACTCTAGACTGGAGTGACCAAACGCTGTGAAATTCAGCACACACACACTTCGGACAACCCGCTACATAGTTCCGGGGAAGATCACGCTGCTTGTATCGAATACAGAAATTCAGTTCGCGAACTTTTCAGACATACTGGGTACAATATAAATCATATAAAGACAGAAAACATTGATAGAGTTCCAAGACAAAGACACTACCACGGAACAGTTTTCAAGGAAAATCACGGTTTTCTTCAAAAGACAGTAATGACACAACAAAAAAAAGGGGACATATGCGAATCAATATCCGAATACGGTCCGGAAAACGAATTCATGTACATCACCCACGCTCCTGCGATGTACTTAGGAAGGAAAATGGGTCGAACATGAACTCGGAATCAAGGTACAAGCCAGTATAACACTTTCCGATCCCCATACCAACCCTTACAAAATTAGTCACAGCGGAAATTTCCATCCGTCTAATAGAGAGTTCAAAGTACCATTTGACACCATTTTCATCGATTCGGAAAAAGAAGAGGAACAAAAACACACATACAATACCAATACCTAATGCAGCAGTAGAAAACAAAACTAAGATTCTTGAATTTCTCAGGAATTTTTTGAAATAATTAGAAATAAAAAACCGACCATCATATCACTACCAGTAACTGCGTAAAGATCATAGGTGCCACATGGGAAAAATCAAATATATAACGTTACAGGTGTATCTCAAATTTTCTATTGATGGATTACACATTTAATTTGGTATGTTTGGTCGTAGAAAGTCTTGTGCATATTCGGTATTTATTGTTTTTTATCAAGTTGGAGGTACAATAAATTTTCGAGAATATATAGTCGCTTTCAAAAAACTCTCGGTACCTTCATATATACACTTCAAAATAACAGAGGTAACATATAAAACATAAATAATAGACAACTTACCTACGAAAATAACTTGCCTCTTTAACAAATTTAATACACACAAAATTCGTTTGACGAAAGAGGAACCTTTCAAAGCCAGAGTTTATCCAGTTTTATTATGTTAGCACAAAAAAAGTTGAAAGCAAGCTAGAAGAGATGGGAAAGCTCAACATTATAAAGAAATTGGAAACCCCGTAATTTTTCTTTTGGTCCCAATAAGAAAAAAAGATGGCTCAGTTAGAGTGTGCCTCGATTCACAAGAATCGAAATGAATTATGAATGCCCTAAACCATAAACCCATTGAGCAACTTTTGTATCAGTTTCTCGACATAGCTTATTTTTCAACGATATACTTGACCAGCAGTTTCTTACAAATCTATTCAAGTGCTGAATAAAAAAAAATAATGCTGATTTATATTTGACAATTAGGTTTATGACTTCGTGATAATGCCGTTCGGTCTCAAAACAGCTGTAGCTTTAACGACACGATGTATTAACACAACATTTAAATATTTATCATTCGTAACAGCTTACATATCGATGGTGTAGTGCACAAATGTTGTAAGTGATTTTTCATTGAAATTGACGAAGCATCGCATGCACAAGTGTGGTAGTTGATTAATATATTTATGATGCTTCTAGCGCCACCTGCCAGTAGGTATAAGTAACTTTGAAATGTAGATTTCTATCGCAAACGTCTTAAATGTACTTAACACATTTGTACTTAGTAACCTACATCCACAAGATGGTGTTAAAGGTAATTGCCACATCTGTGATTCACACATTTCTCGTAGGCTGAAGTTTGAGGTTAGAATTTTAGCTGGTCTGGTCGTGATACTAGTGTGTGCGTGATACAAGTGTATGCTGCGAAAAGGCCATGGCGTCTCGATCTGCACTAATTTTACAACTGGCTCTGAAGGAGCAAGTCTGTACAAAAAGTATACAGGGTACGTATAACATGAAACAGGTAGACCTTTTTTTGTTGTGAAGACTTTGAGATTAAGTGGCGAAAAATATGTAAATCGAGCTGGTAAGACAGTACCAGTAAAACTTCCAAAAATAGTAGACTGTTCTAAATGTCGCTATAAATGCAGCAACTTTCTTTCGCAGGATGAATGTCAAATATTATGTAAAGAGTATTATCAATTAGCAGACTACACTAGGCAGAAAATATATTTAAGTTCTTTAATGGAGAATGTACCAGTAAGCAGAAAAAAATGCACTCCACTGACTAAAAACCGTGCCTCTTCTAGAATATACAATTTGAAAAACACAAAGGGTGTTAAGCATAGAGTATGCCAAAAATTCTTTTGTGCTACTTTTGCTATTTCACATCGAGTAATAGAGACAATAAATAAATCTATGAGCAGCACTGGCCTTTTTATCGGCCATGATAAACGGATAGACTCCAAGCCTCATAACATAACTCCCATTGCAATTAAGCAGCAAGTAATGAGCCACATCGATTCTTTTCCAAAAATCGAGTCTCACTATTGTAGACGAGACTCAAAAAAAGAGTACCTCTCACCAGAACTAAACATTTCCATAATGTATCGCCTATATCAGGAATATTGCGAAGATAATGATATGAGTCCTGTATCTAGGTTCGTGTATCAAAGTATATTTCATGAACATGACCCACCGCTTTCTTTTTATAAGCCAAAAAAAGACCAATGTACTGTATGCAATGTTTTCAAGGCATCGCAAAACAAAGAACCTTCACGTGTCAACTTCGAAAACCATAAACGTCGAGAGAAGGAGTCACTAGAAATGAAAGAGAATGATAAAAAACCTGCAGTTGAAAACAAGGGAAGAGAGTTCAGAGCAATCTCTTTTGATTTGCAAGCCATTTTGCCCATTCCCTTTGCAGGTGATAGTCAAGTATATTATAAATCTCACCTCAATGTATACAACTTCACAATCTATGATTGCTCGAACAAGGATGGTATTTGTTACGTATGGGATGAAACACACGGCAGCAAGGGGAGCTCGGAAATTGGAACTTGTCTTTATAAGTATTTGCAAAGTTTACCTCAAACTGTTGAACACGTAGCTACATTTTCAGACACCTGTGGTGGTCAAAACCGCAATAAGTTCGTTAGCGCTGCAATACTATACTCAGTTAATAAGCTGACTAATTTGAAAACCATCGATCTAAAGTTCATGGAGTCCGGACATTCCTATTTAGAGGCCGACTCCATGCATGCCACTATAGAAAGAGCAAGGAGACATAAAAAAATTTATACTACACGTGAATGGTGTCTACTAATATCTGCTAGTAGACTCAGGCCACGACCATACCACGTAAATAACATGCAATATTGTGACTTTCTCGACCTACAACAACTTGTAGAATGCATTGTTAATAATACCTCGTTGAACAATAATGGCGAAAAGGTATCTTGGATCCGTATTAAATGGTTGCGTTTTGAAAAGCGCAGCCCAAATATAATCCAGTATAAATATGACCTATCAGCGGACTTTTTTTATGAAATAGACGTGTCTGCGAATAAACGAAGATCAGGCCGCAAACGGTCATGGGATTCAGTGCAATTAAAAAGAAAATATGCTACCCGTCTTCCTATTTCAGAGAAAAAAAAGTCTGATATCTTGTATCTCCTTAATCACGAAACCATCCCATTGGATTACGCAGACTTTATTAACAACTTGCCTTCAACTTCGGATCTTTCAAAGCTTATGCTACATTCCCAGTCTGAAGATGATCAATAAACTTCATACATTCACCGAGAAATTGGAAATTGTTGACTGACTCCCTTATGTAACTGTTTATTTTATTGTTATCTCTGCCATTGGTGGGCCAAGTTTGTAATGAATATTTCAGTTAGTATAATCAATAAGAAAAGTAGGTGTTAAGTTACAGTGCAATATGATACAAATGTGTTAAGTGATGACAAATAAATCTTTATTTTTTCAAAAATTGTTTAGCGCTTTTCCTACCCTGATTAAAAGGTATGTAATTTACAGAGTAATGTTCAAATTGTCAACTTTGAAGTTCATTTATTTAGTAATAAGCCGCTAATCAATTTTACTTTTGAGTCAAAGCTATTTTATTGTATAGCGCAAAAGTGACATTTCGGTCTTATCACATTTGTGCGCTACACCATCGATATATGACATACTGAAGAAGATCATTACAGACTTTTAAGTATCGTATTTAGGAAACTAAATGATGAGCAAAGGTATCCAAGTGTAAATCGTTTAGGGATTAGCTACCAATAGTTTGACAACGACAATGGAACCATTGAGCAACTTTCCTAGACCACACACCTCTAAGAGCATTTTCAGGCGTTTGTATTTATCATAAACAAATTTGCAAAATCATATACAAATACTGCATTCACTTTATAATTTATTACAAAAACACGTAAAAAGGAAATGGTCATAAGAACATGAAAATGCATTTCAGGAAGTAAAGAAAAGAATCATTAACGCAACTCAAATATTTCATCCAAATCTTAAAAAAGCCTTTTATAAACCATTGCCTCATTGGTAGAAAACTAAGTCAGCAGAAAGAAATGTTAACACAACGGAAAGAAAACTTTCAAGTATAATTTACTGCTATCAGGCCATAAGAGTTTGTCGTTCTTATTAAATTGTCAATTGCTAAATCCTAGACTTTGGAGGTGGTATTTAAAAATTATTAAAAATTCTGTCAACAATAACACATGAAAGGCAAAGAAAACGTAATTGCTAATGTGTGATCACGTTATCCAAACAGAGATTTATGCAACCCAAACAACAAAGACATCATCATAGCAAAAGTGAACGTACTACCTGACAAAGAGCTAATGAAAACATTAAAAAATATTCAGGCTGAAGAAAAATGATTAAACTCCAGGACCACTAAATTATGAAATAAATGCAAATCCATCAGAAATTCGAAAACTATTACTTACACAACAAAACTTTGTATAGCAAAAAAATAATACTACTTGGAAATTTTGTATACCCAAAACACTAGTTGAAAAACTTGTATGGTCATATCACATAAATTACGGGAACTACGGAGTTTGGAAAACATGCAAATCCCTTTTTATAAATTACACTTGGAAAACATGAGGGCTATAATAAACAAAAAAAAAATGCGAATTATGTCTAAAATAAGAATATCAAAATAAACAAATAACAGGCCCAATGAAATCCAGAATACCAACCTCGATAGTGGGATAAATATGTATTTGTAGTACTTAACGACCTCACCAGATATTCTCTTAACGAAGTGAGCACGTTAACACGTTCTAAAAAGTGCTCTGGTATTTCTCAAATTTCATGGGTGTAACACCAGCGATTAATTTATTTCTTTTCTTAGAAGCCTCCCTTGGTGGTGCGAGGAGTGAAGTTTTCGGAAGTATTTGTGTTATGTGCATTTATTTGCGAGAAATTGCAGCAATTTGAATATAATATACGCCACCTCGTTTATAAAAAGTATACCAGGCTACAAAAAGTGCTGTGAATGAAATAGAGTAATTTCTGGTATTTTATTTAGAAGCCTGTGTTATAGTCCGGTGGATTTGGATAAATATGACAAAAGGCAAGTTCAAGACCTGTGAATGTGGTAAATGTAGAAATAATATAACTAAGACGCAATATAGTTTGAAATGTGCTGGGACGTGCGGTGGATGGTACCATAGGACATGTACTGTAAGACTGATCAGAAGTGGTTGTGTGGCAGATGTGGTAGAAACAGGCATTCTTCATCATCAGATCAGTCAGACGCTTCTGATCCCGTACCAATGGATAATCCCAGTAACAAAGACATAATGAAAACTATACAACAGAAATTTTCAGAAATAGAAAAGGCCCTTAATTTTAATGGCGAAGTGATGGAGAAGTTACAAAGAACAATAAAAGTTATATCGGATGAGAATCGTTAGTTGCGAAAAACACAAGAGCATCTTAAGAATCGTGTTGCTGAAGGAGGTAGTAACTTTGAAGAAAAAGGTTTCTAAAGATGAAGATGAAGCTAGGAAGAAAAGGGTGATTATTACAGGAATTAAAGGAAATCAGAATATTGATGAAAACGTCAAAAAAGTCTTTTTGAAAATGGGTATGGGGGAACCCAACTATAAGGTGTTTGTTCTTTCTAAGGCTGAGGTGGATCCTACTGTGGTGGCTGTGCAATTTGATTCAATGGAACAACGTAATACGGTTATAGCAAAGAGAAAAAGGCTATCACTGAGCAATCAAAACTGCAGCATCTCTGATTCACTAGCTAGAATATTTATTAATGAAGATCTTCCAAAGGAAACTAGAGAAATTTATAAACCGGCAAGAAAATTGAAGATTTCTGGGTTTAAATACGTTTGGTGCAGAAATGGCCAGATCTATGCCAGGAAGGCTGATGGGGAAGTTGCATTGAGGATCAAAACCTTAGAAAATTTTAAAAAAATGAGTGTTCAATTCTATTTGTTAGTGTTTTTTTTTATTGAATCCATTACCGTTTAATGAAAGATTTATCATTTGATTTTATTAATGTAAGATCGCTTACAAATAATTCCTTTGAATTTAAACAGTTTATGTTAGAAAAGAAATTTGATAGAGTTGGTGTTTGTGAGACGTGGTTGCATAATGGGATTCCCAATTTTAGTATTCACATTAATGGTTATAGATTTTTTAGATTAGATAGAGCGAGTAGAGGCGGTGGTGTAGGAATTTACATAGCAGAATATGTAAAATGTAAAACAATAAACATTCTCCATAGTGAAGCAGTAGAACCAATTTGGTTAGAATTTTGTATAAATAAAGAGAATTTCAACACACTATAGGCCACCAAGTAAAAATGTATGTGACTTCTTACTTAATCTTGAAGCAAATCTCACTGAGCTTTATCTAAATTCTGGTACTATCATTTTTGGTGGAGACATCAATATTGATTGTTTGAACTTTCAGAACAATCAAGTTGAGGCCTTCGTGACAAGGTGTTTCGAAAATTTAAAAGCACCGGTTTGCCGGAACATTGGGATTATTATAAACAAATGAGGAATCTCAACACCAATGCTGTTAGGGCTGAACAAAAATCATATTTTAAGTATTCGTTTAACAGCTGCCGAGGGAATTCAAAGGCTATCTGGAAGAAATTGAAAAGCCTAGATATTGCTGGCAAGTCTAAAACGCCAAATTCCTGATACATCCGCTACTAGGAATTTAGGCTTGATTATGGATAGTGACCTGAGGTTTTCAAAGCATGTTGATAAGTGCATTGGCTGTGCTTATGGTCGGCTTAAAATGTTATTTCCACATCGTCATATCTTTTCTACCGAACTTAAGGCATTGCTTTGTGACACGTTTGTTCTGTCATTATTCAATTACTACGACTCAGTTTATGGGCCTTGTATAACAAGGTATGATGTTGATGGTATACAGCGTGTCCAAAACTCTTGTCTTAGGTTTATTTTTGGAGTGAAAAAATTTGAACATATTTCTTATAAGTTACCTGTAATAGGATGGCTAAATATGGAAGCTAGGAGAAATCTGCACTCTGCAGTTTTGTTTCATAAAATTATTCTATATAAAACTCCACCTTATTTATATAATAAGATCACATTTCGAAGTGATGTTCACAATATCAATGTTCGGTATCGGAAGCTGATTTCCCAACCACGTCATCGTACATCTATGTTTACCAGATGTTTTTCTCATTTTATCTACCACTTGTACAATCACGTCCCCACAAACATTAAGTCTGTGTCTGTGTCAGTTTTTAAAAGAAGTTATAGAAAATTTCTATTAGATGAATTGTAGTGTTTACTTTATATTGATCCTTTCCTTTTTATATTTTAAATGTTTTTTTTTGTTGTTAAATCTGCCTAAAATGGTTTGACCTTTTTCGTTAAATTATATTTTTATATAATTTCTTTATATACATATTTTTTTTGACGTGTATAATTATTATTTATTTATTATTAATATTAATTTATTATTTATTATTTTTAGTTTTTCTTTCTCTTTGTATTTTTTGCTCTGCAAATAAACGCTATTATTATTATTATTATTATTATTATTATTATATGTAACGCTATATCAAATTGAATCACCGACTGTCCGAACTCTGATAAATAAACTAGAGAGATGAGACAACCAAAAATTATTTTAGCAGACAATGGCACGCAATTCATCTCAAAGCTCTGGTCAAATTTTCTAGAAAAATATAACATCAAAATCTTACATTGCAGCATCAGACACTCGGCAAGTATCCCAGCGAAAGGGTTATGCGAGAATTAGGTAGATTAACATATGAAGGAATTCAAATTACTCATCATAGTTTAATCGTTTCCGCGAAATAATTGTAAGGTCTAGTTTTATTGATGCAAGAAGTTAAGAGGTTATTTAGAACATGGACGCATAAAATGGATACATCATTTATTGTGGGGAAACTTTTCATTCGACAACAAAGAATGAGAAAACGTGTTTTTTGGAATTCAATCAAAAGTGTTGGCAGGAAGGAAAAAACTCTTCAAATAAGATTTTTAGGTATTTATGCGACCCACGGTACCCAATGGGTGTTTAGGCCTTAGGCCTTCGTGGTAGTTGGAGTATAAAAAAAACCTACGTAAAAATATCCGCATAATAGTAAAAAAGTTATGGCCGAAAATCTAGGCAGAATGCAAGATTTGGTATTTGTTGGTAATGCGACGATAATTTCACGCAGCTGCTTGAAATTCTTTAAATCCGTAGGCTTCATACTTCTAAATAACCACAACAAAATTGGAGTCGATTGGTCAAGTAGTTTTTGAGAATGTCTAATTGCTTATCCCTGTCTTCCCTGTCTTCCGGCCATCAGTACTAGTTTATTGAGTAATATACAAGGTTCGTTCAAAGGGCATTTTATAGCAAAATACACGGATTTACCTTGCCGACATGAATCACAAACCATGGCGAAAGATAATTGTTATTTTTATCCGAAAAACGAAGGGTTACGTTTTTTTATGTTCCAAACAAATTCAAATATTTCGCATTCGTGAGTAATTTAACACATTCGCTACGATATTCGAAAAACATATGTTATTATACACATTTCAAAACAAAGCAGATGTGTCTTATCACCTTTTGTTGCGAAGAAAAAATTTAGTGGCTTTCAAGAGTATTCTAATTGTTTATGACAGATTTGATATGTCTCCAACATTCACTTGACATTTTTCAGTGTCAAGTACAGTTGTATAAAGATCCAGTAAACCAAGAGGCGTCGTAGTGTAATGGGAAGGAATAACTATTAATTTGGAGAAATAAATGCTTTTCCACATTGTGTGTACTTTAGTATATATTATAGGAGAAAGATTCTTATCGGTAAAATGGCTCTGTCGTCCTTTCGCTGGTGAAAGCTTGTTTAATGGACGACAAGTTAATTATCTCAAGTTAGTGGTTAAACACAATGTGCAGATAAAAATTCGAAGAAATAAGCAGCATTATGGTAAATTGGTAAAAATAAGTAATAAAATGCAATAATTCAGGAGATAAGAATTCACATCAGTTTGATTTATACATTATTCTTTTTTCATTTTGAAGTTTCATTAATTTTGAAAGAGACTTCCGCTTTCAGTAGTAATAGATATTTTTTATATCCATCGCTGGATGAATCTTGAGCATAGGCTGGACCAACATCCACAGTCTTAGATGCTTTTTCATAGCTTTGGTACTTCTAATATATTTTATCTGAGGGTGTATTTAGTTATATATTTTTGTCCATAGGAAAGTGAAACTTCTCTGACCTATGGTTTTGTTAGGCTTCGGTGTGCGTACTGAATGATCTTTGGATCTGGTATGATGGTCATGCAAGACGAAATTTAATAAATGCTTGTGTTTTGTAGGATACCTGAACACACTCTCAAAATAGAGTTGCCTACCATCACATATCTGGGATAATTTATATATCATATTGGTTGGATAGGTGATAGTTTTGTGGAACATGATTTTACGAATCCATTTCTGAGTTATTTCTATTTTCCTGTAGTATTTATTCAATACCGATACCCATACCAAAATTCCATAAGTTAACAATGTTTGTACTAACGTTTTGTATATGGTGCATAGGTCTTTATCAGAAAGGATTTCCCTAAAAAATTAAGTTTTGGGATAAGACACCTTATTATCTTCGTTAAGCTTTCTATGTGCTTGTCCCATTTAAGATGGCTGTCTATGATGGTTCCTAGGTATTTTATATAATTTGCTGGCTTTAGGACTACTACTTCATCTATGGGTAGTAATATGATATATATGTTGGTGAATGGGGACTGTTCCTATCATCGCATGAAAAAGTCAGATCTAAGGTTTTTTCATAATTGATTGTTAATATTTTATTATTGAAGAAGCTCATAATGTCTTTGAAATCATCTTCAATAAGAGTTTTTAAGGTATTCCAAGATTATTCACCAGAAAACACAGCCGTATCATCTGTGAACCCGATAATTTTACCGTGTGTGTGTGTAGGTTAAAAAGATCATTTAGATATATGTTGAACAGGATGGGTCCTAAGACTGTACCTTGAGGGAAACCGTATGTTACATGAAATTATTGACTTTCACACACTGATTCCTATCTGTCAGGTAGCTTTTGAGTAAAGTGTTTTGCCACGAATTCCTTGATTCTCTGAAGTAGTTAGTAATTCTTTGTGTTCAACAGTAGCAAATGCCTTCTTTAAATCAATAAAGACACAGGCCGATGGGGTTCCTAAGTCTATATTAGTACGAGCCCCTTCCCACTTCAGTTGGCCCAACTATTTAAATCTTAGTTTTTTTCTTATCAAACACAAATAATAAAAATGTGGCAGGGTGTTACAGGTTTAAAATATTAACAATGAATATTTTCGTAATATATAGTAGAAAACACCAACTTTATCACTCCCTAATCAAATGTGCAGCATAAAAATAACACATGTTGCAATTACAGCATATCAATCTATTTTCATTTCAATGCAAAATAAGTCTATAACGCATAGGTAGGCTGTGAAAAATAAAAGCCATGACAATTGTTTTTATTAATCACAGCTGTCCGAATACGTTTAAAATAGTTTTGGGTAGTTAATGTTTTCAAAATGGGTAGAGGAAAGGTTATTCGTGAGAAAATTCGGTTACTGATAATTAAATTTTTTAATTCTGGGAAATCAAACTCGATAGAAGATATAACGTAACTGGTTCAGTTAATATTAAGCCACGATATGTGGAAAAAAGTAATATCACAAATGCCAACCGAAGAGCATTAAGAAGAATAATCGTGAAAAACAGGCGTGCCAATTATTTACAATTAAGTGCTCTGTGGATTGACGCTGTTGGAAGGAGAATTTCGAGGTCCACAACTCATAGAGAGGCCCACAAACTGGGAGTTAGCACTTGCAAGGTAAGTTTTCTTATAAAAAAAGTGAAGTAAAAACCCTAAAGTTGCACAACTTGTTTATAGGCCAAAGAAAAGCAACTATTAACTCGACTGCAAAAGAAAAATCGGTTTAGATGGCCTAAAGAACATAGACAATGGACACCTCGACAATGGTGTGCAATACAATGGAGTGATGAGGCCCGATTCGAAGTTTGTGTTGGTGACAGTCGCAGTAGAGTTATTAGCAAAAAAATGAAGCATTCCATGTTGGCTGTCTGAAGAGAAAAGTGAAATTTCCAGCATCCATTATGGTCTGAGGCAGTATGTCATCAAAAGGAGTAGGAAAACTTCATTTTATTGGTAGAAATGTGAATACAAATATTTGGCAATTTTAGAAGAATCGCTTTTACCAGTGATGGAAGAATGTTTGACATCCGGCCAAGATTTTGTGTTTCAGCAAGATGGTGCAGCGTGCCATACCTCAAAAAAGGTTATAAAATGCATGGAAGAAAATAATGTACCACTTTTGAAATGGGTTTCTAGCAGTCCAGATCTGTCACCTATTGAAACTTTGTGGCACGAGATGAAAAAGGCTCTACGAACTGAGACAAAAGCTTCAAGAAATATGGGATTGCTTTATACCAAATTTTTGCCAAAACTTGGTTAACACTATGCCCCAAAAAATTTCAGCCGTAATAAAAAATAAAGGTGATGTTACCCAATGGTAATCTTTCAATTGTTGCTTTGTTAACTTCGCGCATTTATTCGCACATTATTTGTTCAGATGTTCTATTAGTTATAGGTCTAAGTGATTTCAAATATGTATGTTTTACGACTAGAGTGTATCTAAAATGTTTTTGAGAAAATAAATTGTTTTAGAAGTAAATAGTTTTGTCATGTTTAGTTTATAAAGGCATATTTTGGTACAAATCTTGAAGTGGGCCAACTGAAGTGGGAAGGGGCTCGTATACACGTTTTTCATCAAATCTGCAATTGCATCCTGCGTGAATTTCTGTTTTTGGAAACCATATTGCTGTTTAGAAAGAAGTCTATATTTATCAATAAAATTAGTAAAACTTTTTCAAAAATCTTTGAGAAAATGCTCAATAGTTTGATTGATCTATAAATAGAAATGTGTGTCTTTGCTCCAGATTTGTGTAGTGGCTTGACTAGATGGAGTTAGAGATAGGGGTCTCTGTGCCAATATTTATTTGTTGCCTTCAAATGTCACTGAGTATATTTTTACTTTGGTACAGCCTAAAAAACATACGGTGCCGTAATTGCTGAAGGATGGTGACCACGCTTATCTCATTTTCCGTCTGCCAGAGTGCAAGCGGAAGTTAAGTTCCGTGGTCTTAAATAGACAGTTATACGTCTTATATTATTTTGAGTGGCGATTTGGTACCTGTTCAGTTCTAGGACAATTCACGCTTCACGTGCATTGAACATTCACTTTATTGTCTTTGTATTTTTTTGGGGGGTTTTGATTAAAATGTGAAACGAACTCTGTATTTCTTTATTTGCATGCAAAACTCTTGCATGAACTATGAAGGGTCGCCTTCAGCACCATTGACCCGTTACACACTCGAATTTTAAATGTATCTGGTGCAACAAAAATATTGAAACTGAGGATCAGCTTAGGTTAAATTTGACCTTAGTAAGGCGGTGCATACAAGTCCTGTAAATTAAGTGATGAGACTGGCAACGTAGCGTACGATCTGGTAACACTGGAGGCGTCGGGCTTGGAGGGCAAACAGGGGAACAATTGATCCGCTGTCAGTACAAGTTTGAACTTACTTGAGTCAGTTGGTTATCCGTAGCGATTTTTTTTTTGGAACAGTTTTTCGTATCGTGTTCTTAGAATGAATGACATCAATGAGCAAGAGTTCAATTTGACTCAAACCACCTTTCATTAGATCAAGAACAACTGGGTGTTGCATCACGATAATGCTCCTTGTCACACAGCAATGTCAATAAATGAGTTTTTGACCAGTAAAAACATTCCTGTGGCTCCTCAGCCTCCTTATTCACCTGACTTCAGTGGTTGTGACTTTTTTCTCTTCCCAAAATTGAAAAATCACCCTAAGGGTGGGACAGTCGAAAACATTCAAACGGCTGTAACCGACCAGGGGCTAATCCAGTACTATGGATATATTTTTTTTAAATTAGTTGAATCACTTAATTTACAGACCTCGTAAGACTGAAGAGGCGTTTATAAATATGGGCTTGTATGTTTAGCTGGACGAGAAGATTGCAGCGGAAATTTTAATTTGTGCCGGTTGTTTGGGAGATCAGAGTGATGGTGTCAACGAAATCGTTGAGTGCGACGGCTGCGGGATAACTGTACATGAGGCCTGTTACGGAATCAGCGACACTGCCAGTTTGGATAGCACCGATTCGCTCTCCCCTACTACGCCTTGGTTCTGTGAAGCTTGCAAAGCAGGTATGGAAAACGATCTTTTACCAACGACTAGGTAGAAGGAGCAACCAGGCGATTTGTTTTTAAACCACCATAACCTAGTCAGTAGTCAGGATGCAAGTCGTTCAGCCTCAAGTTGCCAATTTGACAGTTGCTGACACTGACCGTTAAATCGGATTTTGTTTTTTTGCGAAACCAACAAAAGTGCGTAGGTTTCAATACAGTTCTAGTATTCCAGGCAATTGTCAAAAATAGTGAAGGTTCTTGTGGATTGCAAAACAGTTTAAACTGAATAAAATCAGATCTTTTCAAGTGTTAATATAGGGTAGTCATCGGCCTTACGAAATGACATCTGTATGAATGATGGGGTTTTACTTTTTTCCGTCCGGTTCTTTTTCTTTTATTCATGATTCCCAGCCTAAGACTTGCTAATATAATTTCATGCCTAATAGAACCTTGAGTACTGAAAAAGGCCAACTAGAACTTTAACTTTGAGCTTTATCTATATTCGTTTTGATTATGACAGCTCTTAGAAAAAGTATTCAATTCCGCGTTATAATCAGTAATTTCACGGTTTCTCATTTTAGGAGCCCAAAACTGTTAAGGAACCGCAGCAGGGCCCAGAAAATCGACTACATCAAACTAATAATAGTAATAATAATAATAGCGTTTATTTGCAGTTAAAAAATTACATAGGATACAAAATAGGGAAAAACAACAAATTACCGTTCCAAAAAAATCTGCTTGAGCTTGCCACTTAGTCTAGACAAAAGGATGCATTAAATCTATGTTATGTTGCTGGCACGGTCTCGAAAATATATTCTTGTCTCCTTCTTCCTTCTAACCTATTCGAACTCTGTAGCTATTTCAACTGCACGCTTGAAGTGCCTAATGTACATTTGATGCACTCATTTCAAGCACTGTTGCGTTGTGAATATACACATTACTCAACACCTATGTGAATTTACGCATGTTATTTTATTAAACGGTTTTTGCAACATTGGCCCCCTTGAAGCATTTGACTGTTGTTAATTGCAACTATTCATCAGCAATTTTTCATCGAGTGCTGTTCTACTCATCAGTCAGTACCTCAACTGTTGCTACCAACAGACCGACAGTTGAGGATAATATCAAATAATCAAAACCCATGAGTATGATACATCTATATCAGCATAAATCTTTTTTAATCATCTTTGATATGTGGGTAAAATTGGCACACGCTGAATGATTGAGACTATTCTAGAAATGTAGCCCTCTCCCGATACAATGTATAATAACCGCTGGCATGTTTTTTAACTTTTGTTTAGAATCAATGTTTTGTTTCCACGTCGATGGGCCACCCTGTAAAGTAGAATTCCGTAATCGGTAAAACTAAAATATTGACCTTGAGCCCTCGAAATAAGACAGCGCAAAGTGCCATCTATTACCAGAATCGACCTCTTCGAAAAGCGCGTAGCTGCTATTAGTTGAAAGTGTTAAAAATCTCAGTTCACGTTTAACAGCCCAGTCATCACGTGACTGCTAGATGGCTGACGATTCTGGCTGTAAAATAGATGTGGCCCACTTGCCATTGAATAAACTAAACATGATCCTTTCGTCCGTCCGACCAAAAAGACAGTCAACCATGGACAGCTGTTTCGTGCTTCCGTATCGTCAGTCGTTCCTACAATTGTACGTCGCCTTTTTGGCCTCCTTGATTTTCATAGTATTTCCTCTTCTTCAGAAAGATTTCTACTGTTCCGTGTCAGCGTCAATGCTCTCCTATTTCCAGGCTATGTTTTCTTCTTCAATTGTAGGATATTTCAGGCTATATAACAGACGATGTAAATCAAAGGCATGAACAATTTGATGCAAATGGATATTTGTAACACAATCTCAAACCAGAGAGCGCTGATACGGAAGAGTAGAAAACTAGGAAAATCAAGGAGGCCATAAAGGCGTCCTACAATTGTAGTAACGACTACATATCAGCAAGGTCTAGGCTTGATCTCTTGTCCAGCATCATGTTCAGTTTTTTTAGACCACATCTACTTTACAACCAGAATCGTCAGCTATCTAGCAGTCACATGGTGACTGAGCTATTAAAGTGAACTGAGATCCCTAACAGTTCCAACTAATAGAGGCTATGTATTTTCCGCAGTGGTCGATTCTGGTGTGTTAGATGGTCGGTCGGACGAAAGCATCATGTTTACCTTAACCCATATTTGTTATGAGTAGGCTTTCGTTAAGTGGATTTTTATTAGTTCAGAATTTTGACCTCTATTCGTATTTTCGACAGGTGTTAAGCAACTAGTATGTGAGCTGTGTCCAAATAGCGGTGGAATATTCAAAGAAACTGACCTAGGGAAGTGGGTGCATCTGGTTTGTGCTCTCTACGTACCTGGAGTTGCCTTTGGTGAGGTAGGTGTTCCAAGATCCTCGTCTATTCACAGATTGGGTCAGATACCATATAGGGTTACATTGTGTACGAGAAGAGCATGCAACACGTATGTTAGAAAGAGTGCGCCAAACAACTGTAGTCACCATGAAACAACAGAGATGAAGGTCTGCGGAACGAGGCTGAAACTTGCCTCGTTGTCATATGTTATACCACCTTCTTATATGATGCATGGTGGAAATAAGCTTTAAAGTTATATAGTTAAGACCCGGAAATCCACCGAACCCTTTTTTTACGCCGACGTAGCCGCGCAGGTAGAAGCCCAAATGCCAGAACACCGCGGCTGCTCTCAGGATCCCAAACAAATTTTGTTAATCTGATTTTTGAACTGTCTAATGTTAGTATAACTGGGAAAAGCTTCCTCTTGTAGATTGTTCCTCAATCTCAACAAATTTTTGCTGGAATGAGATTGGCATCGGAAGAGTGAGTACTCATCAATACTTCACATTTAAGAAGTGGTACCCAAGTGGCATTGAAGGGGGATCGATCTACAGGGCGTTGTATATCTCGCAGATGAATATTCGCGATATCTATGTTTTGATGTATTCAGTCGTCTCTAGTAATTTTTCATTCATATTTAAGCTTCAATTTGTTGCCGATACTGTCCGTGTGTGTCGAATCAAAACTCGCCAAGTTGCAGTTGAACGAATGGTCTACATTATCTGGGATATTTTCCAGGGTATCTGAGAATACGAAGAAAACTAATCATAGAGGAAGTAGAAAAGTGGTACTCAAGTGGCACCACTTGAGGATTCTGGGGGGGCGTGGTTAGGGGGTAGGGAAGGTGTTGCATATGTCGTAGAGCCAATTTTGAGATTTTCTCTATTCTGTACATACTATCTAAGTTTTGAGATTAAACCCAAGCGCCCCATATTTCCAGTCATTTTCCAGAACAGCTTAAAATACGAAGAAAACAGCGCGTGCATCACGAGGGGTTATGTATCACAGTGCCAAAATGACCAATATTTCATGCAAGGACATAATTTCTATTGCAATTACTCTTCCATAATGATTTGCATTTGCAGTAGACGAGGGTTGTGATGGTTTTGGACATTTTTGGTTTCGTCGTCCATACTTCCCAGCCTAGGTCGGATCGTGTCCAGCCGAACTCCTCTGCATCCCATCCGCATTCGCGAATATTTTGCGGATATGAATATCAGGAAAAGAGAATATGAAAATAATACAGGAAATGAAACAAGAGATATCACTTTTTTGTTGCTAGACAAGCATGTTGTAATAGACAAATATATACTTCTTTAGTAACCTTACCTGCGTACCGAATCATCATTACATTTAATATTTAACCAATACAAGATAATGTATCAGTTTAATTAGTGATTCCGAAAACTTCAATTGTCCGCCTTGGACGATAGTATGGGTGACCTCCATCTTACATTTACTACGGCACCTTGTATGGGAAGTCAGAGTCAGTCTATGTGACGCAATTTTTTGAGATCCTTGCAATACTGAAACAGAATTGGTGAAGTGATTCAGTAAAGTTATGCTACAGCATACTTAAGTAATATCATCAAATATAAGTCAGTCTTTCGTTTATTCTACAGGTTGACCAATTGGCAGCAGTTACATTATTCGAGATGCCATATAGCAAGTGGGGTTCCAGAACCTGTTGTCTGTGTATTGATGTCAGGTTCGCTAGAACGGGTGTTTGCATCGGATGTGACGCCGGTATGTGTCGTACTTATTTCCACGTTACTTGGTAAGTGTAAATTGTGAAAAGAAAATAATGTTTATTAGGTAATCATATCAGAATTGAATTTATCAAATTATGAACTGAAAACTTCTTGATAAATCATACACAGGGCTTTTCATAACGTCCCCCCACTTATAAGACTTAACGTTCCACTTATATCCTCAAGACCGCTGCAAACCACAACTAGCATACTCTGTATACCATACGTAAGAGGTTTATCGGAAAGACTTATAGGTGTTTGCAGAAAATTTAATATCAGAACTGTGTTCAAAACAACTAGCACACTAATATCCCTACAGTGCCACACAAAACCTACTTATGAAAATATAGACACATATAGCAAAGGAAGAAACCTCAAAATCAGCACTAAGCGAACATGTGTGGGAAACAGGACATAGGGTAAAATGGGAAGACGTCAATATTGCTCAAAAAGAACAATTACAAAAGGAAGGTAAAGGAATCAACCTATATAAAATTGAACAACAATTCGTTCTATTTCGTCTATGGACTGTCACTCATTTTAGTTGAATATCCGTGAAAGAAAGATCTAGTTGAAATTCTCCAACCTAACTAATGGACCATGAAATTTTTATCCAGGTTTTTTTTCTCATTGTTTGTTACTGGATTTCAAGCGCGCAGATATTTAACTTTGCAATCTTAAGGGTAATCTGTTGTGTTATATATTATTTTCCCTCAAGAAACAACACAGTTCCCTTTAAGTGTCGAGATGCTATTTCTCGCGATGCAGATCCGTAAATAATACAGTTGCAACATTTTAGTCAAATATTGCACAAAGAACAGGTGTGTTACAACAACAGTTTTGGGTGGGGTTTCGCGTTTTTTTAAGGATTTTGGCATTTTCGGAACGATGGACGAGGGTAACGTATCTGGTACATTAAAAATCGACAAATAACCTTATAATCGCTTGTCGTTTTGGGGTGCTAGACGTCCTTTTGGGAACGGGGATGCCTACCCCAGGCAATCCTAGTCTATGCTAATTTTGCGTGGTGTCCTCCTAAAATTTGGAATGATGGATTCGCGCAATCTCGTCATGTTACAGACCGTTCAGACTATCATAGTAGATAAATAAACTATTGTCAAAAGTGTCGTGTGCTGAAGAAGGTCACCGTTGTGACCGAAACGAAAAAATAATTCCAAATATACGTGGTTTTGTTGGCTAGACAGACATGGGAGATTATAAGCCTGAAAACCACGGGATACGTTTCAGATGTTACATAAAAAGTCGAATTTTCCAGCATTTTTCAACCAACTTACTTAACACGTTAAAGGCCATGGCGGTCCCATGGGACCTCTTGACAAAGGGCCCAACACGCCATGGCGGTCTGTATGGACCGCTTTGTATTCAATTTCCTACTAAATCTAATCGACAATTTTGACAAAAACAAACAAGATTCCAGTGAAAATGCATCATATGTAAAATAAGTTATGATATAGGGATACAAAATATAAGATAATTTCATTTATTTATGACTTGTTCCGAAACAGTGAAGGCAAAAGTGGGGATTTCCTTCACAACTGTCACAATATGTAGTAATTTTTGGAGTTTTATTTTCTGATTTCACTCCTTATTTTTCATTATAACATCCTTTACAATACCGTCTGACTTCATGTGATTTTCCTTCTTTTTTTCAGTACATGCCGTTCCCGTCTTGTGTCAGCTTTTGACGCAGACGGTAGATTAGACACATTATTTGTTGGAAACATAACTTTGGCGCTTTGGCCTGATGGACATTTTGCTTGGCGTTTAACGTGTTAAAGAGCAAGTTACAGCAATTGGCCGATAATTTGACGGTAGTTCTTTACTGCAATCTATGTGCAGAGGGATAACAATCGTCTTTTCAAGAATACTTGAATAAATGCCTGATCAAGTAGATATGAGGTACTAAAGCTTTATAACTTAACTTGATTATCTCATTTGAAATATTGTCAACCGAGTTCGATGTTTTGTTTCTTAATGAATTTATGATTTTTGTCAATTTTAATATTAATAGACAAGAATGTAAAATTACAGAAATTGGATTGAAGAAAAATATGTAACCGAATCATTATACAAAATTGACATTGTAGCATTAATGCTAAATGAATCTTCAACAAACAAACAAACAAATCACTCTCATCTAATATAATCTATTAACAATATCACATATTTTACTTTCGATATCACATGTTTGATTTTTATTGTGGAGATAATGTTCTAGACTAGATATAAAGTCTTACTTATTAATACTGTGGCAACGGAAAAACCCTGTTATACCAATATTGACATTATTTTTAACTACCACAGACTTTGCAGGTATAAGTATTTTTTACTTCAGCACTACAGTATATTCAGATAAGAGATAGACCGGATGTAAACAAAAGGTTCGGGTGATTTTCACGCTAACGCCGCCGTCTCGACGTAAAACAGGAGCCCTCATTGGTCAATTCGCAATTAAATGCCTATGCCGAGCGGCAGAGCAGTCGTATCAAGGCAGAGTCACATTCAGGTTCAGACGTGTTACGTATGTCGTGTGCATCATTGCAATTTGATATTTCTTTGGACGTTTTCGTTTGTTATCTTATTAAGTTGTTGAGTTTGTCGTTGTTATTGTTATACCTTGTTATTGATTGTTATTGTTATCAACTGCTTGCGCAAAATGCCCAGTACTACAGATACTGCCGATGAAGTTGTAAACCTAGGACACGCTCTAAAAAAATACACCTGAGTGCAGAAATGAAAGAGGTCATTTTGAATATATATAAGATCGAGCGCGAGTTGAACGAGGCATCAACCATCAAAGAAATTGTTGTGAAGGTTTCTCACTAAGTTAGGGTGTGTAATCACTCTTTATATAGAATATAAACCCTTCACACTAACTTATTGTTCCAGCTTTCATTGTAACACCGTTGATATCATGGGATGGTCAAGTGCTGTAGTTTCAATCTGACATTATTTTTTTCTGATAACTCAATTACATCACTTTTGAAAGTATAGAAGATACGAAATTAACGTATAATTTATCCAACAAACCTACGGAGTAATAAAACAAGTGACAGGGGAACCCGATTTACACCGCACAACTACCTGCAAAACTGATGCCAGTGGCATGTAGGTTTTAAAATTAATTGAGGTACCATTTAATTTATTTTCACTGTTTCTTCTATCTTTTCATTACTTTTAAGGTGCTATAAGGTTAATTACATTGATATATTAAATATGCTGGCCCAGTTTACTTACCGAAAATTAAGTTCCTTCATTAATGTAATCAACGTCGATGTTTTGAAGTCTGGCAAGTTGCCGTCGTTTTTTGATAACAAAATTTTGTCCAATGTGGGAGGTTCGCTTCGGAAGAAAAATTCAACGATTGTTCTTCGGATTAATGCCTTAGTTTCTTGTGAAACGTTGTCCAAAACTACTCTGGCTCTATGGTAACCTTTGGGAGGAGAAATACTGTTGCTTCTTTTGAGCTCTGTCAAAATTTATATGCACTGCTAATTGATGCTCCCGAAAACAAACTAATACATTTTGCATATATTATATATACATGCATTAATAAATAATAAAAATAATTGAAAATAAGTGCAATAGAAGTAGCTATCATATTAGTGGGTAAGATATTTAACAGAAAATTACTATTATTTAGAATAATACATCAAACTACAAAACATTTTAAACTATATTTCAAAGCTAAATCCTCACCTGATACTCTTGAAACAAAGACTACATGTTCTGTCTGAGTTTCATTTGGATAGCACTCCCGAGAAGCTATATAAATATTTATAGTTTCTTTTTCAGAAACCGACAAAGCTTTTTTAGTCCGTGCTCTTGGTAATTGGACCTCGTCTAATAAGGCACTCATGTCGAAAAATCCATTTAAAAGTTGTCTCACCAAAATAAATGAAGCACACAAAAAAAAATCAACCGCACGCCACAGACCTTCGGAAATTCTTAGGAAGTGCTATTGTGAACTTGGCGGCTTATCTATCAAAAACGGACCAATAGGAACGAGACGCGTGCCGGTCAGATTTATTATTCCGTACGTTCGTTGGATAGATCATAGTGAAGTTAATTTGCCTTAGCTGTTAGGAGAAAATATCCTTGAATTTCTTTGGGTAGAAGGCAAAGTATTGCATAATCACACTCTCATAACTTAAACTCGAGCTTTCGAAGGCTTATACCTTCATCGTCTGGAGTAAGTCGGCGAGATTGTTGCTGAAATTGTTTTTAAACGACAGTGAAGGGAACACATAGTCGTCACATTATCCAACACGTGCCGGTACGAGGTTATCATTATGAAAAAAATGAAATCTGGAAGGAATTTTCAATAATTGATAGTTTTTCAAATTTCTTCCAAAATCAATCAGTGTTTAAGTGAAAAACCTTTTCAGAAATTAATAAATTAATAAAATAATTCCGTCCTAATCGAACCTCATCGGTCCAGTTTTTTATTCGTCGACTATGTGTTCCCTTCACTGTTCGAAAGCTCGAGTTTAAGTTATAAGAGTGTTGTGCTTATGCAATACTTTGCCTTCCACCCAAAGAAATTCAAGGATATATATAAATTAATTGTTAATTGGGAAATTGGCAAACTTTTTTAGGCTTTAGTTAATTCTTTTGACGGTAATCTCAAGCTTTCGGCAATTCTCTATGGAGCCTTCATCAGGAGCTGAAAACAATTATGATGCTAGCAACCAACACGGGAAAGATTTAAATTGTCACACAACTTACTCGTCGTTGAGGTTGCAGCCAAAAGGTGTTTCAAAACGAACGTAGAGATGAGAGAACTGGTTACAAATATAAAAACAATCGGACGGAGACATTGGGCTGGTTTATGTGTTAAAAATATCAATACACCCGAACATATTAAAAATTATTAATCATGAGAAGACATTTTGGGGAAACAATCGGAATGCAGTTTCTAACTTCCTACTTCCGCTACACGTGGAGAGGGGGAGGCAACGGAAAGATAATGCGTCGACAGATGACATGTGATTGACGCGACGGAACGTGGAACTGTAAACCTCATTGTCCAATTTGGGTATGAAGTATACGAGGGACGCTCGGTAAACCTCCACCCAAACTAAACTACTAAAATGCTGAATTAATTTGTGTTGGAAAAGTGCGTGGCTCATATGAGTGTACGAATGTGAGATAGTGATACACACTTGAAAAGATGGGTTATGTGAATTTATATTAAAGATTGTGAGTGAGAAATTTCAATTAACAGGAGATCAATTGGAAATGTATTCTAATTTTGGGACGACGTTGGATCGATTTGGATATGTAGCCGTTCTAGCTTTTCGCAATTCAACAGGTAGGAATAAATGACACTAAGCTGCTTAACATTAGCCTTTTTATTCATGCAATGATCTGTCATGAAAATGTGGGATATTTCTAAAAATAAACGTTTTGAGAGTCTTTTTTTCTTTATCAGTAACCTCAATACTGCCATAATTCATAGAGTGACCTGTGTTGTTAATATGCGATGCCAAAGCACATGTAATCTGGCGTCACTTTTGTGTGAAGTTATCCTGCCGTTCAGTGACCTTGAAATTTGGCCTATATAAACTAAATTACAGTTGGTTGCAATTAATGCGATAGACAGTGTTGGTTGAATCAAGCAACTGAACCTCATGCTTCGTTTTGGACAACAAACTGTTGACTGTGAGCACTGATTTACAAGCCCAATGTCTCCGTCCGATTGTTTTTATATTTGTAACCAGTTCTCTCATCTCTACGTTCGTTTTGAAATACGTTTTGGCTGCAACCTCAACGACGAGTAAGTTGTTTGACAACTTAAGTCGGTCCTGTATTGGTTGCTAGCATCACATTTATGTTTTCAGAATCATGATGAAATTTCACCAGTCGACCTGAGGGGCTCCCCTTTGTCACCCGGCAAAATTCCAGAGGGATGACCCAGATCGTGTTTTTGCTTAATTTGGGTACCGTAGTTCCGGGCTTTGCCGCGCCGATTTGGTGGACTCACAGTCGCGCGGGTATTCAACCCGTATATTTCCAATCAAGTCTACAGTGGATAGGTCATCTGCCGGGTATTCAGTATCTAGATTGTAGCTTTTAGGTCCTCCTTAATATTGGCATCGCTGTATTAGGCATTTATTAGAATTGTTTTGCAAGAGGATTGGATTTTCATCTTCCTACGTCTGATACGGCCCAGTTCGCCGTCAATTATTACACACTAGCGGCCGTGAGCGGGAGTGCCGTAATGCAGCGATGTTATTTGTTCGAATGTAATGCTCAAATCCAAAATTCTATGGAATAAAATGAAAGATGTTATTTTTGTTTTGCGATTTAAGACAGATGATGCCTTGACTTACCGCGCCTATTAACAGGAATTATTGTAATCATAAAAAAATCTGCTTTAGGTTGCTGTTATGCCATGCACAAAGAGCCTTGAATATTCTCGGAAATCGGTGGAGTAACAAACGAAGAAAAAATGGTCAAACCTCGTTTCCGAATGTTTCAGACATTCCTCCAAGAAAATTTTAGGGCTGTGGATTTTGGTGGCGGGGGTTGCAGGCAGCGGAGCTAGTATTAAACAACGATAAAACTAAAAATCGTTAAAACTATTTCTGAATATTTTGGAGCTCCCTAATCGTTTTTCGAATAATTTTTGTGGGTAAGGGGGCTGAGGGAATGGGTTGAATCTCGATTTGGCTAGGTGTTAGTTATTATCAATAAACCTTCAGATCGACTTCCTGAACATTAAATACCCCGCTTCAGAGGTAGTTCTTATCTGTGATTTCAATGCCCATAATGAGCTTTGGTTGGGCTCAAACAAGACCGATGCAGCAGGTCGTGCAGTCGAAGCGTTCGCTCTTACTCAAGGGCTGACCCAGCTAGTGACGAGCCCTACTTTTTTCCCCCGCGTCTTGTCACACGCCAGTAGCCTGCTGGATCTCTTTCTGACCACGCATCCTGTCCCTTACAGCACTGCTGTCCTGTCCCTCCTGGGTAACTCAGACCACGGTGTTGTGGAGGTTAGGTTTCGGTCACAACCCGCTGTGGCAGCAGAAACTCGTACAGGCCGCAAAACTTGGCATCACGGACATGCCGACTGGGAGGGGCTCAGAGACTTCTTCTCTAACTTTCCTTGGAGAGATGTCTGTTTCACTGACGCCGATGCATCTCTCACTCAGTGAAAGTGCCTAAACCAGGGTCGAACGGCTGGTTTAACAAATCGTGCGACACTGCTCGCCAGCAGATCAAGGCACACAGAACCTTCTTACAAAACTCCACTGTAGAGAACAGACAATGCGACATCGAATCCAGAAACAAATATAACGAAGCGGTTCGGAATGTCAAAAACCAGGACGATATAAAAGTTAGGCAAAGCGTAATGTCGCAGCGCAATGGTAGTCGGTCTTTCTGGACGCTGGCCAAGCAGATTGAAAAGAACTTCTCACACAGTAGCCTTCCACCACTTACGTGTCAGGATGGAACTATTGTATTCGACTCAAAGGCCAAGGCGCAAGTGCTAGCCAAGATCTTTGCTGCCAACTCCACCATGGACGTCCTTCCCGACGCCTAAGTGCCGTCAATTCAAAGAGTTCCCTACACTATGTGGGAGATAACAATCAGGCATAAGACCGCAAGGCGAGTGCTCTTGTCGCTCGACATCAACAAAGCTTCTGGTCCGGACGTGATTCCCACCACTGTACTGAAGAGGTGTGCAGCGGAGCTTGGTCCAGTTCTTTCGTGTCTCTTCCAGATATCTTATGAATCCGGCACCTTCCCAGAAAACTGGAAATTTGCTCATGTCCAACCCATCCCAAAAAAAGGATCTAAGACCGACCCTTAAAACTACAGGCCTATAGCTCTGCTTTCTGTTATAAATAAGGTTATGGAGAGGTGCATAAATCGCGAGCTTCTGGACTACCTCGAACGCCACAGGGGACCTCCTAGCTTACGTCACGCAATTGTGAAGTAAACTCATCCAGTCTTATGGTGAGGCTCATGTCGTTGCTCTTGACATCACGAAAGCGTTCGATCCGCTGTGGCACGCTGCCCTCTTAAGCAAACTTCCATCCTATGGCCTCCCAGAAAAGCTTTGCAGATGGGTGGCTGACTTTATCTCTGGCCGCAAGATATCCTTAGTAATTGACGGGTTCTCCTCTTCATGCCCACAACGGGGTGTTCCCTAGGGATCGGTCTTGGCTCCGACAGTTTCTCTTACATATCCACGACCTCCTTTCCAGCACGATCAACCCAATCCACAGCTTCGCTGATGTCAGCGCTCTACATGCAGGAATTCAGAGTGACAAGCCGATCTCTGCCGCTGAGCTGGAAAAAAGAAGACTAGCGAGGACTCCCTCTCTGACAAGAGACCTGGAGGCTATCACTGCTTGGGGACGCAACAATCTTGTACAGTTCAATGCTTCCAAAACACAGTACTGTACTTTGACGAACCAAGAAGTGTCCTAGCGCTCATCCGGTTTCGATGGATGGCCGAGTTCTGCCAATGACCCATCCATTTCGGCTGGTCGGGCCCAGATCACCGAGGACCTGATCTGGCACGAACACGCTCAAGCTAGGATATTTGTTTAGGGCTAAGAAGTACTTTTCTCCGCACGATCTTCCCATTCTATACAAGGCCCAGATAAGGCCTAGCCTCGAGTATTGCTCACACGTTTGGGGTGCTGCCGCCCCGACTACATTTTCCATGCTCGGTGCTGTCCAGAGGAGGGCGGTCCGACTGATCGATGACCCTTCTCTAACAGACAGTCTCGGGACTCTTTCGCACCGGCGGGCCATCGGCGATCTAGCTCTTTTCTACCGCTATACCAACGGGCTTTGCTCCGCAGAGCTCTCTTCCGTGATGCCACCGCGAGATGTGCCTGCCAGACAGACCCGCCCGACTTTGACGTCCCATCCTAACCGTGTCGAACTTCGTACATCCAAAACTGGCCGATACGACCGCTCCTTTGTCCCGAGGGTGTCGAGATTGTGGAATAATCTACAAGAGTAGTTATACTAACCTTAGGCAGTTCAAAAATCGTATTTTCAACATTTCTTTGGGATCATTATAGCAGCCGCGGTGTTCCGGCATTTAGGCTTCTGCCTGCGCGGCTGCTTCGATATAAAAAACAAAAAAAACCTTTGATATTCGTTATCCTCCGGAATCTTCATACATACATGAGACATCTGAATTCAAAATAGAAAATTAGGATAAGGGCTCTATCTCATTTTATGTCTATAAGACGGCTCATCAAAGTATGGCAAATGTAGATTTAAATTACTTAACACGATAAATCAGTTGATTCGTTTTTATGATATGTATGTAAAATACATATATTTTGCTTCGGAAACGACAAGCATGCGGTTATAGGAGCGAAGGATACACCCAAAAAATATCAGTTTAAATTTTAGTTACGAAGGTAATCATACATAACTGAATATATAATGTTGAAAAAATAAAACCACTAATACCAGAACAGAAGGTTTGTGATCTACCATACTAAAGATTCAGAAAAAATAGTGACATTCGTCAGCTGTAATTTAAAATTACTTCGTTTTTCAAGCAACAACGGTTTTACAATGAGATGAAGGGAATTCTGTTTATAAACGTAAATTTTATCACAAAAGTATGACAATGTTTCCACTTAACAAAATAATTGTCTTTAAAGTTCTAATATTCGTTGAGTCATGACATCAGCTTTTCAACCCGTAAATAACAGTTTATTCCATAATTCATCATTTTCCAATCGCTTTCCACTGAAAAATTTTTTAACGTTTGGGAAAGTTAGAAATCTGTTGGTGCTAGATCAGGGTTGTATGGCGCATTTTCGAGTCAATGGATTAGTTCAGAATGCCGTGCCATACAGTCCCAACAAAGCACCAATCGACATTTTTTCTTTATTTTATCTATAACAGAAAAGTTTAAACATTTCTTAGCGAAAGGCGATTCGAATGATGCATGAACCTTTTAGCATTAATGTGATTTTGAAAATGAGCTAAGACTAGATGTCTCTGGTCTTTAGTCCAAGGAACTACAACCCTGGTATTTTCATTCGGAAAAATTATATACACTTGTTGAGATTCCGAATCTGGATACGGTCCTTGGATATCTTCATATTGATATAGAGGTTCTAGGTGATTCTTCTCTTGCTGTGCTTCTGATATCAAATTCTCGTCTAGATGCAAATTAGCGATTTTCTTTTGTAAAATGACCGGCCTCGCCCTTCTCCATCAACTTCAGATTCTTGGAGAGTCTAGCCGTTTGGTAGACATCATCTGGTAATCGGTATGATGCACGGTGTACCAAGTGTATGTCCCATAAAAGATGCGAGTTGTTCCACGTCATTTTTTGACATGTTGAACAACTGGGTCACGATTTCAAGTGCTTTCTCAGACGTGTGCTAGTCAGAGCATGCGGATTTTTTGCTTGGTACACTCTTGAGTACACAACAGATTTGCATGTCCATGAATTCTCAGAACATAGATGAAAGATAGACATAGTTCTATCCTACTCGGAGGCATCTGATTTATGGACGGAATGGAATTCAGGTGATCGAGAGACCGATATGACGCGGTTCAGTTAATTCGGGTATTGTGGAGGACTCAGCACTGCTGTCTAACACTGATCTAACAGTGTTTAGTAAATTCGAGTATTTTGGGAGACTCAGTGCTGTTTTTTGTGAATCGAGGGTATTTTGATGGGCGATGTATCATACGGCTTTTGGTTGGCGTGTCTATATAGTTAATTCCGAGCTACTAGAAAAAATCAAGTAAAGCTTGATTTCCTTATCCAAAAATAACGTCACGTGATGGCAAGCGAGGAGGAAAGTAATTCGAGTATTTTCGGAGACTCAATGCTGCGAACCGGAGGGTAGTGAAGTATTTCAATTGCAAATATTCCAAGTTTGAAAGTACGTTTTTAAGGCTTTATATCTATATCACAAAAAGCCATGTTTTTCAATTCCGTCGGTTTGTCTGTTGGCGATTTTATTAGCGCATAATCCCAGTAGCATCTGCGCTGATTTCAATAGCAGTTGGAGTGATGAGATGTAAACAAGTGATAGGAAATTATGGATTCTTGTTTATGTTTGTTGGGGGTATCGTCATGTTCAGTTTTTCTTTAGGATGGGTTCGACAATTTTTGAAACTCAAAAACGTTTTTTGGCTTTTGCTTTTTAGAAGGTATCCTTGATTTTGTGGGCTGCTCGATGTTCCGATAAGTTCAGTGCATAGTCACAGCATTTTTTGCATGAGTTACAAATTTACGAAACAAGTTGGGCATCCTTCATTCGCATGCTAGCGATGTTTTGTATAGTCTCAATCGAGTAATTAGTGTACTTAATGTTGCTGAATGGAGATCCTTGGAAGGTAATAGAATAATAGAAGCCCGAGTTAGGAGACTTCAATTGTATTATCTTGAGAGAAATAACTGAAACTTGGCACCACTACACGGAGGGCTTATTCACTGGTGTTTAGATAATTTGAGTATTCTGGAGGACCTAATGCTGCTTTGTTATCTGGAGGGTATTCCGGTAGAGGACACATCATACGGTTTTTGAAAGGGAGACATATAGCGGACTTTGTATGGAAATCCGAAATGTTAATGTATAGTTTTTTTAACTGATCTTGGATCAACGTGTCTTGGTGTCGGATATTCACGAATTAAATTTGATATATATTCAGTATTTCTGGTGGGTGACTTATTGCTGGTTTATGAAAGGAGGACCTATCCCCGTGGAGATGTAAATATATATATATATGTGTATATGTATGTAAATATATATATATATATATATATGTATCTACATACATACAGATTCCGATAGTTAGGTTCTCCACTTATTGGATTTTAGAGTCGATAGGTCCTCCATATATGGAGGACCTATCGCAAATTTCACCAGTCGGCCTGAGGGGCTCCCCTTTGTCACCCGGCAAAATTCCAGTGGGATGACCCAAATCGTGTTTTTGATAAATTTGGGTACCGTAGTTCCGGGCTTTGCCACGCCGATTTGGTGGACTCACAGTCGCGCGGGTATTTAGCCCGTATACTTCCAATCAAGTCTACAGTGGATAGGTCATCTGCCGGGTATTCAGTATCTAAATTGTCGCCTTTAGGTCCTCCTTAATATTGGAATCGCTGTATTAGGCATTTATTAGAGTTGTTTTGCAAAAGGATTGGATTTTCACCTTCCTATGTCTGCTACGGCCCAGTTCGCCGTCAAGTATTACATACGAGCGGCCGTGACCGGGAGTACCGTAATGCAGCGATGATATTTGTTTGAATGTAATGCTCAAATCCAATATTCTATGGAATAAAATAAAAGATGTTATTTTTGTTTTACGATTTAAGACAGATGCCTTTACTTACCGCGCCTATTGACAGGAATTATTGTAATCATAAAAAAATCTGCTTTAGGTTGCTGTTATGTCATGCACAAATACCCTTGAATATTCTCGGAAATCGGTGGAGTAACAGCAGAGTGGTTAACAAACGAAGAAAAAAATGGTCAAACTTCGCTTCCGGATGTTTCAGACATTCCACCAAGAAAATTTTAGGGCTGTCAATTTAGATGGCGGGGGTTACGGGCGGCGGAGCTAGTATTAAACAACGGAAAAACTGAAAATCGTTTAAAGTATTTCTGAATATTTTAGCGCTTCCTAATCGTTTTCAGAATAATTTTTGGGGGTAGGGGGGCTGAGGAAATGAATCTGGATTTGGCTAGGTATTAGTTAAAGGTATTCTATTATCAATAAACCTTCAGATCGACTTCCTGAGCATCAATCACCCCGCTTCAGAGGTAGTTCTTCTCGGTGATTTCAATGCCTATAATCAGCTTTTTTTGGGCTCAAACAACCGATGCAGCAAGTCGTGCAGTCGAAGCGTTCGCTCTTACTCAAGGGCTGACCCAGCTGATGACGAGTCCTACTTTTTTCTCCTGCGTCTCGTCACACGCCAGTAGCCTGCTGGATCTCTTTCTGACCACGCATCCTGTCCCTTACAGCACTGCTGTCCTGTCCCCCCTGGGTAACCCAAGACCACGGTGTTGTGGAGGTTAGGTTTCGATCACAACCCGCTGTGGCAGCAGAAACTTGTACAGGCCGCAAAACTTGGCATTATGGACATGCCGACTGGGAGGGGCTCAGAGACTTCTTCTCTAACTTTCCTTGGAGAGATGTCTGTTTCACTGACACGGATGCGTCGGCTGCCCGTTCTTCGATAACAGAAATTATCCATGTCGGAATGGAGGAATACATCCCTCACACAGTGAAGGTGCCTAAACCAGGGTCCAACGGCTGGTTTAACAAATCGTGTGACACTGCTCGCCAGCAGAAGATCAAGGCACACAGAACCTTCTTACAAAACCCCACTTTAGAGAACAGACAAGCCGACGTCGAGTCCAGAAACAAATATAACGAAGCGGTTCGCAATGCCAAAAACCAGCACGATATAAAAATTAGGCACAGGGTGATGTCGCGGCGCAATGGCAGTCGGTCCTTCTGGACGCTGGCTAAGCAGATTGAAAAGAACTTCTCACACAGTAGTAGCCTTCCACCACTTACGTGTCAGGATGGAACTATTGTATTCGACTCAAAGGTGCAAGATCTTTGCTGAAAACCCCACCATGGAAAAAAGAACAAAAAGCGTCCTATCGCTCATCCGGTTTCGATGGATGGCCGAGTTCTGCAAAGAGCCATTCATTTCGGCTGGTGGCAGTCCAGATCACCGAGGACCTGATCTGGCACGACCACGTTTCGTCAATAGCTGCAGCTGCTGGGAAAAAGCTAGGCTATCTTTTTAGGGCTAAGAAGTACTTTTCTTCACACGACCTTCTCATTTTATACAAGGTCCGACTGATCGATGACTCTTCTCTAACAGAAAGTCTCGGTACTCTTTCGCACCGGCGGGCCGTCGGCGATCTAGCTCTTTTCTCCCGCTATATCAACGAGTTTTGCTCCTCAGAGCTCTCTTCCATGATGCCGCCGCACGATGTGCCTGCCAGACAGACCCGCCTGACTTTGGTGTCCCATTCTGATTTTGTGAATTGGAGGGTATTTTGATGGGCGATGTATCATACGGCTTTTGGTTGGCTTGTCAATATAGTTAATTCGAGTATTTTCGGAGACTCAATGCTGCGAACCGGAGGGTAGCGGAGTATTTCAATTGCAAATATTCCAAGTTTTTTTTTTATTCAATAAAAAAAAATACAATTGCCGCATCGGCCTGATGGTCATTAGCGGCGGAGCAGTACACAGTGTTACACTAAATTTTATGAGCATAGTTGGTGGCACAATGTTTAAAACAGAGCTATTGAGTATTGTTGCTCTGTACATAATGCTTCTTAATTATATATATATTTTGGTCGACAGTTTATATTTCTTTTGTTTATTCCTATTCTTAAAATAACTGCTTTTTTAGAAACAAACCACCTAAAATATACGTGATTGATGAATTGGCGGAACAACATGGGCACAAAGTTCTTCGTCTGCCTCCTTACCATTGTATATTTAACCCTATTGAGTTAATTTGGGGCATAGCAAAAGGTTACTATAACAGATATATTGGTAGAGATGGTAACAGTGAAAAAGACTGTTTGGATATGTGGAACGAGGCTCTACAAACGGTTACCCCAGACATGTGGAAAAATAGTGTTCGACATACTGAGCAAGAAATTTTTAAATGGTATGAAAGAGAACGAATTTTTGATCGACCAGACATCGAACCTTTAATAATCAACTTTGAGAGTGATGAAGATTCAGATTCAGACAGCGCTGAAGAAAGAAACTCCGACTAACTTTATTGTACAGAAAAAGCTTACACCAGTAGCTTACCTAATTTTAGAATGCATTTTTCTGTATGAATTCTGTAAAATAAATACCATGCATAAAATTTGGAGGACCCCATTTGGATTTTTATTCAGTACCTTTAAGCTATCAATTAAATATGGTAGTTTCATAGTGTCATCTGATCAATAATTATCATACTTAATGATTATGCAAGTACAGATCTATAATTTTATTATACTATTATTTTTGTTCTCATTTGAGGTTAATATTGCTTATAAACCTAGATATGTAAATAATAAATTTTATTATTTTACAAAAAGTTTGGCAACAATGTAAATTTTTCAACACACCCACCTTGATGACGTGCACGCCACTTTGTTTGGCGTTGACTATAAAGATGTAGTAGTAGTAGTAGTATACGTTTATTTTTCTTCATAATAAAATGTGTTAATAAATACAAATGCTAACTTCAGTACAATAATAAACGTAAAATAAAACATAATACCTGACTTTCACAAAATAATCTTGAGTTAACATGTTTTATAAGTCACAGAAAATTATTAAATTGTCCTGTAAAGCCCATTGAAACCAAAATAGTTTGTTGTGCACGGGCAGATTTATTTATATTTTTTTTATATAATTTTGATAATAAATTTTGCTTAGAGCAGGATTTTATGCAACAAAAGCACATTGTAAGTATGGAAGGTAAGGAGGAGTAGCACTTTATAATAGTTTATTCCACTAACTACAGAAATATTGAGGATGAGGAGGAGTAATACTAGCGTAGTACGATTTCTAGTAAATAATTTCTACTAGATTTCGTCTCTTGTCTGCCAATTAAAAAAATGTATTTTTTAAATAAAGATTTTACCAAAGACAATGAGTTTTATTTTATCAACATACGTACGGTACATGTAGTATGGCAAACAATTATAAATTTTACATGATAGGTAGGTGTGGCATCCCAAGCTTACATTTCTTTGAAAAGTTTGTATTTTTGAGTTTTTTTTTCTTTATATCTGGTACTATAAGTATGGCTAGTTTTATTGAAGTTGTTTTTGTGTTTGTATATGAATTGAATTAATTCATGCAGAAACAGTTGCCTTAGGTCAAACACTCCAGTCTCTAAAAATAATTTATCAGAAGGACAAGTAATTTTTTTGCCAGTTATTACTTTCAACATTATTTTTTGCAGTATATCCAGACGCTGCAAATGACAATATGCGGCACCTCCCCAGCTCAAAATAGCGTATCGTAGACGACATGTGCCATGATACATTTTGTTTCTTTTAGCGCTCAACGTGAAGGATTCCTTTCGGAAGCTCATACAGAAGAAGTTGATCAAGCCGATCCCTTCTACGCGCACTGCAAGCTACATTCGGATTCAACATTGGTGAAGCGCAGGCGCAGGAACTTTCTGGCGCTGACTGCGCGCCATCATTTACGTAAACGCCAGTTGGATGAAGCATGGGCGGCTGTAGCTGCTGACGGTATAATGGCTGATGGGAGGCAAGTTTCAGAAGAATTAAGGAGGGTGCGCAGGAAGTTGGAGGAGCAAAAGAGACATTATCAAGAACGAAAACAGATGAGACCACAGCCCTGGGGTAAGTAATCTGTATAGCAAGGTTGGCTGTTATTGTTATTATTCCCTCTCCATCTTCGTTTCCTTAGGTTACACCCGTATCCGGAAGTATGGGCATGTGTATCTACTTTTGTAATTGCATATGTGTATTCATTTCCAGCCTGATGAAGCCAACAAGTAGAAATACTATTGCTCGGGTTATCTATTCTATTTTCTGCTCTAATCCACTTTCCCTCTTTTTGCGAATTTTGCCCATTATTTTTTCTGTTTGTTATATACCTTTCTCCGCATGATCCTTTACGTATATATATATATATATATAACAAATAATAGGAAAATAATGGGCAAAATCCACAAAAAGAAGGAAAATGGTCTCGAGCAGAAAATACGATAGATAACCTGAGCGATACGTATTTCTGCTGGTTGGCTCCATCAGGCCCGAAATGAATGCACATATGCAACTACTCAAGCTTTCGACAGACTATGCTTACATCATCAGGAGCTAAAAAACAAATTAAAAATAGTAAAATAGCAACCATGCTCAATTGATTAGAAATCTTTTTACTTACTCCGTCAGTGAGAATGATGCTAGTATTCGATGTTAAACAATGTAAAAGAGGACACACGGTAAGGTAATCAAGAAACCGAATCTACGTCAAAAAATGATGCAGCAACATGGCTGTGTTTTAATACTCCGCTGTAGAAGGATTTGGACAACAATTGGATATTTTTTTTCATTCAACTTTTCAAATTTACATTTTTGAATAACCTAAAAATGCTAGCGTGGTCGAGAGGTCAGAAATCTTTGTGTGAAGTTGGTATCATTTTCGTTCAGGCAGCAGAAGGGGAACAGGCTTTTTATTCAAAAAACAAAATGAGTGTTAGTTTTAGTACAAAACGTAACAGAAGTTCGAAACTTATTGTGAAAAAATTATTTTTCTTAAATTATATTGTTGATGTAAAATTGAGTCACCACTTGGAAATTGGTTGATGTAATCAAAGACTTGCCCTGGAGAAAAAGGAAGAGAAAAATATCATTTTATTAGAAAACCTGTTGGTTTTACCTATTGTAACTGTTATAACTGTTTTGTGACAAATCAATATTGGGAGAAATGTATAATCGTTCCAATTTCTCGCAATTTAGCAAATATGAATAGATAAGACTAAGTTGCTTGACATCAGCCTTTTTGTTCATACAACTGTCAGTCATGAAGATGTGTGACATCTGTAAGAATAAACGTTTAGAGAGATGTTCTTCTTTATCAGGGACCTTGATATTGTTATAGCACATCGAGTTACCTGTAGTGTTTACATGTGACGCCAAATCACATCTTTCTGGATGCAATCAGGAATCACTCCTGTGGGATGTTATGCTGTCCTTTAGTGATCTAGAAGTTTGACCTATGTATATGAAATTTCAACCATTACAATTAATGGAGTAAACAGTATTGGTTAAGCTAAGCATCGGAACTCTATCTTTCATTTTGGAAAACACATTATTGATTGATTTACAGGTAATTCGACAAATTAAAGTGCTACAAAGTTTGGCGAGTTTTGGAGTGTAATCTTGAATGTATGGCGATGTGACAAAATCATTTCTGAGATTTGATGGTGTATTGGCATTATTATTATTATGAGAATTGCTTGTAATGTTGTTGGAAGGGGTGGAATTATTAATATCATTGTTTGGATTTGGCACAATACTAGAAGGACAGCTGAACAAGATTCTGTTAATCAAGTACCTTGGATAACCATTGTTCATGAAGAGTGTTGAAAGTTTTCTTAGATTCGAGATGTGGAAAGTATTGTCAGAGATGCCAATTACCCTTGTTTTCATTTGATTCACCAAATGCACCTTTATTTTTATGTTATGGCAAGACCTGAAATTTAGAAACCTTCCTGAGGATATTGGTTTCATGTACCAGTCTACCAATAAGATGTTGATGTAGTTTCGGATGACTCTTGAGTCCAAAAATGGGACTGATTGATTTTCATCTTCTTTTTCAATGGTGAATTGAATGTAGGGGTCATAGCTATTGCAGACTTCGACAATATCATCCACTTGTGACGGAAGACAGATAATGATGTCTACATACTTCTTTATGAAACATAGGTTGTAAGGTAAGACTTGAACAGCAATATCAAGCAGCTCATCCATCAGATATTCTGCCAAAATTGGTGATAGTACTGAGCCCATTGGGCAACCGTGTTTTTGTGAAAATACTTTATTATTGAATGTAAAATAATTGTTATGGAAAAGGTATTCTGAAATAGAGAAAAATGAATAGAGAGTTAGATTGCAGCATTGACATATTTGATCCCAGTGTTTATTCATGGATCTAATGCAAGCATCTAGGTAAACATTACTAAAAAGTGAAACTACTTCAAGACTGGCAATGACTTGACTACGTGGTATTTGTCGCCTATTAAACTATTGGGAGACATCCAAAGAGTCTTTAATGTATTATTCACCTTTAACATGGGCTGACTTTTAAATATCCGAGATCAATGGGGATAGAGCTTGCGTGGCTGAACCAATTGAAGCAACTATAGGTCTTACTGGTAGAACCGATTTATGTATCTTAGGAAGAGCATACAATTTTGAGGAAACACAATTATAAGTGGTTAAATATTTTTTTTCTGGTCTTGATTGATTTATCCAGTGTTGAAGAGTTTGGCAACAATGTCATTACAACCTTTTTCTACTCTTGGAGTAGGGTCTCTATTGAGTTCAGTATAGGAAAGATCATTTTCAATTAAGCTGTTACATAGATCAAAATATTGTTGCCTTAACATTATTTCTGTGACATTGCCTTTGTCAGATCTTGTGACAATTAGATCAGGATGTTGTTTCAGGAATTTTCTCGTTTTGGTTAAAAGATTGTGGTAGAACAAGGATTTTTTGTTATTATTGGAGTGATAGTAATTAGTGATAATGTTAGTGTAACGAACTGTAAAAATATTTCTGTCTGTCTCATTATTGCTGGAAGAGGCTATTAAGTCTACATAAGCTAGAATGGACCTAATTGGGATGCCCTTGTTGACAACTGGTTCAACACTAAGGTTCTTAATCCAGTTAGACTGAGTGTCAAGCAAAGTTCTCACAGTCATCTAATAATCTGCCAAACTTGCGAATGTTAGATCTTTTAATGTCGTGAAACAAAGTATTATAATGTCTCAACTGCATGGCTTGAATATTGTTATAAATTAATGGGGTTGTGGAAGAAATGATATCATTTTTTAGTGATTTTAGCGACGAATGAAGTAATTTCAACTGTTTGTGACAGGAAGAGATCTCAAGTGACAAAAGTCTTGCACCTAACCTTTGTATAGAAGAATTAAGCCCCTCTTCTGCCAGGTGGTTGTGTAAAATGTGATTGATGGATCTTAGATGATGGGTGATATGTGGTGGATGATTCAATTTTTTCTGCACTTGATTAGGAATATTTGTCTGTTAAGTTCATGTGCCAACCGCTTTCTGCCGTAGGGATGCTCGATGTTACGGAAGAAACCCAAATCTGTGGATTGCATGCGGTTGATAGTTATTGTCGAAATAACCAGTTAAATGGAAGACTTTGTCTTTGGGATATCGACAAATTATGCTAAGTGCACCCTTTTGACTCACAATACTCAAGCTTTTAACAGACTATCATGCCATCATCAGGAGCTAAAATACAAATAAAAATAATAAAATAGCAACCGAGCTCAAATGATTAGAAATCTTTTTACTTACTCCTTCAGTAAGAATGGTGCTAGTATTCTTTGTTAAAAAATATAAAAGAGTACACATGGTAAGGTGATCAAAGAACTGGATCTACGTCAAAAAACGATGCAACAACATGACTATGTTTTAATACTCCACTGCAGAAGGATTTGGACAACAGTTGATTATATAATTTTTTTTTCACAAAAAATTTTCTAACCTTTCGACCACGCTAGCATTTTAAAAAGAATTATCTAATTAATTATTGTCCAAATCCTTCTGCAGTGGAGTATTAAAACACAGTCATGCTGTTGCATCGTTTTTTGACGTAGATCCAGTTATTTGATCACCTTCCCATGTGTCCTCCTTTACATTTTTTAACATCGAATACTAGCACCATTCTCACTGGCGGAGGAAGTAAAAAGATTTCTAATCAATTGAACATGTTTACTATTTTTAATTTGTTTTTAGCTCCTGATGATAGCAGCATAGTCTCTACACTTGGCATAATTTGTTGATATCCCAAAGAAAAATTCTTCCATTTAACTGGTTATTTCGAAAATAACTATGAATCGCATACAATCCACAGATTTGGGTTTCTTTCGTAACATCGAGCATCTCAACGAGATTCACACGGTGAGGATCATGAAGGACTGGATCAACGGCAGAAAGCGGTTGGCACACGAACTTAACAGATGAATATTCCTAATCAAGTGCAGAAAAAAATGGGATCACTCCTCCACATATCACCCATCATCTGAGATCCATCAATCACATTTTACACAACCATCTGCAGAATACGGGCTTAATTCTTCAATACAAAGGTTAGGTGCAAGACTTTTGTCACTTGAGATCTCTTCCTGTAACAAACAGTTGAAATTACTTCATTCGTCACTAAAATCACTAAAAAATGATACAATTTTTCTTCCATAACCCCATTAATTTTTTGAAAATTTTCAATCCATGCAGTCAAGATAGTTAAATTTGGCAGATTATTAGATGACTCTGTGAGAACTTTGCTTGGCACTCAGTCTAACTGGATAAGAACCTTAGTACTGTTGACATTCCTGTGTAAAAAAAGTTTACATAATACTTAATTACTTGTATTGAAAAAGTCACCAAAACTGAGTTCTGTCATGTGTAGTCAAATTGTAGATGTTGTCAGATAGATGTTCATAGTTTCTGGAGTTCTCGAGTTTTCTATAAATTGATCGTCACATGTCACTACGACTATGTAGGATATAAGGAAGTGTGTAGTGGTAAGTTCCGGGAAAGTTGGTTTTGTGAGTTTTTGAATGAATAAAACGGCAAGAAGTGGTTATTGATGACAATTGATGTCGAGAAGTGAGATTTTAAGTACATCCACGAACTTGAAGCTACAAGTGGTCAGAAGTTCCTCAGAAATCATTCAAGCAGTGAGTTCAGTAAATGCTGGTTACCACCAGAACTATGGCTTCCCATGTGATCGCTATGATGCAGATGCTCTAAGAAATGAGCGCAGCCATTAAGACTAATCACGAACAGACCGCATCTTTGATATCATGGTCAGCAGCGGTGGCTGCAGTGGTAGAAGCTCCGTCTCCTTAGATATTTTTCTCTTAGCTATGGATGTTGCTATTGAACGTAGGTGGTAGGCGGTCTATGACTGTCGTACGCGAAAATACTACCCGGCGGATCTCGTATGCGGGGCCAGAATGTGTGCATGCTACATGCACACGTGTTCTTTCGCTAGAGTCAGTGTGGCGTCCCCCCTTTTCCCCTGTATCCCCCTATAGCCCCACGGTACCCCATCGGTGTTTAGGCCTTAGGCATTCGTGGTAGCTGGAGTATAAAAAAATATTCAAAAAAGCAGTTTCTAGATTTGTTTCGTCAGATCCAAAGTTTAGTGTTGAACCAGTTGTCAAGGACATCCCAATTAGGTCTATTCTAGTTGATGTAGACGTAATAGCCTCTTCCATCAACAATGGGACAGACAGAAATATTTTCACAACTTGTTCCACTAACATTGTCATTAATTACTATCACTCCAATAATATCAACAAAAAATACTCTTTCTATCACAATATTTTAAACAAAACGAGAAAATTCCTGAAAGAACATCTTGATCTAATTGTCGCAAGATCTGACAAAGGCAATGTCACAGTGATAACGTTAATGCAACAATATTTTGATCTATGTAACAGCTTTATTGAAAATGATCCTTCCTATACTGAACTTAATAGAGACCCTACTCCAAGAGTAGAAAAAGGTTGTAATGACATTGTCGGCAAAACTCTTTAACACTGGACAAGTGAATCAAGACCAGAAAAAATCTTGAACCACTTATAATTCTGTTTCCCCAAAATTTTATGTTCTTCCTAAGATACATAAACCGGTTCTATCAGTAAGACCTGTAGTCGCTTCAACTGGTTGAGCCATGCAAGCTCTATCCCGATTGATCTCAAATATTTTAAAGGAATCTCATGTTAAAGGTGAATACTACACTAAAGACTCTTCCGATGTCTCCCAACAGTTTAATAGGATACAAATACCACCTGGTCACGTCATTGCCAGTCTTGACGAGTTGCACTTTTTAGTAATGCTTACCTAGATGCTTACATTAGATCCATCAATAAATACTGGGATCAGATATTTCAAAGCTGAAATCCAACTCTGGATTCATTTGTTACCATTTTAGAATACCTTTTCCATAACAATTATTTTACAATCAATAAAGTATTTTCACAAAAACACGGTTGCCCAATGGGCTCAGTACTATCACCAATTTTGGCAGAATATGGATGACCTGCTTGATATTGTTGTTCAAGTTATACCTTACAAGCTATGTTTCGTAAAGAAGTATATAGACGACATCATTGTCTGGCTTCCGTCACAAGTGGATGATCTTGAAGTCTGCAATAGCTATGACCGCTACATTCAATTCACCATTGAAAAAGAATATGAAAATCAATCAGTCCCATTTTTGGAGTCAAGAGTGTCATCCGAAACAACATCAACATCTTATTGGTAGAATGTTACATGAAACCAATATCCTCAGGAAGGTATCTAAATTTCAGGTCTTACCATAACAAATAAAGGTGAATTTGGTGAATCAAATGAAAACAACTTTAATTGGCATCTCTGACAATACCTTCCACATCTCGTATCTAAGAAAACCTTCAACACTCTTCATGAACAATGGTTAACCAAGGTACTTGATTAACATAATCTTGTTCAGCTCTCCTTCTAGTATTGTGCCAAATCCAAACAATGATAATAATAATTCCACCCCTTCCAACAACATTACAAACAATTCTCACAATAATAATGCCAATACACCATGAAATTCTCGAATTAGTTTTATAAAATAACCATACATTCAAGATTTAACTCCAAAACTGGCCAGACCTTGTAACACTTTAAATTGTCGTATTACCTGTAAATCTCTTCTAACAGATATCTTTTGCAAAATGAAAGATCGAGCTCCGATGCTTGGCTTAACCAATACTCTCTACCGCATTAATTGTAATGGTTGTAATTTGATATACATAGGACAAGCTTCTAGATCACTAAAGGGCAGAATAACATCCCACAGGAATGATTCCAGATTGCATCCCTAAAGATGTGCGTTGGCGTCACATGTAAACACTACAGGTCACTCGTTGTGCTATAACAATATCAAGGTCCTTGATAAAGAAGAACATGTATCTAAACGTTTATTCTTAGAAATGTCACACATCTTCATGACTGACAGTTGTATGAACAAAAAGGCCGATGTCAAGCAACTTAGTGTTATGTACTCATAATTGCTAAATTGCGAAAAATTGGAACGGTTAAACATTTCTCCCAATATTGATTTGTCACAATAGCAGATATAACAGTTACAATAGGTAAAACCAACAGGTTTTCCAATAAAATAATATTTTTCTCCCCCTTTTTCTCCAGGACAAGTCTTTGATTACATCAACCAATTTTGCTAAGTGGTGACTCTTAATTTTACATCAACAATATAATTTAACTAAAATAATTTTTTCACAATAAATTCCGAAACTTTTTTATTACGTTTTTTACTAAAACTAACGCTCCTCTTAATGTGTCGCACACATTTTGTTTTTTCAACAAAAAAACAGCTCCAGTTCTACTGCCTGAACGAAAATGATACCAACTTCACACAAAAATGTCTAACCTCTCGACCACGCTAGCGTTTTTAGGTTATTCAAAAATGTAAATTTGAAAAGTTATTTGGAAAAAAAATATTTAATTAATTGTTGTTCAAATCCTTCTGCAGTGGAGTATTAAAACACAGTCATGTTGTTGCATCGTTTTTTGACGTAGATCCAGTTTTTTGATCACCGAATATTAGCACCATTCTCACTGACGGAGTTAGCAAAAAGATTTCTAATTAATTGAGGATGGTTGCTGTTTTACTATTTTTATTTTATTTTTTAGCTCCTGATGATGACAGCCTAGTCTGTCGAAAGCTTGAGTATTGGAAGTCAAAAGCATAATTAGCATAATTTACTATATCCCAAAGAAAATGTCTTCGATTTAACTGGTTATTTCGACAATAACTATGAACCGAATAGATACATATATACAGGGTGTCCCGAAAAAAGTGTGCAATATGCTACCAGCTGTTTCTAGAGCTCAAAATAGGAAGAAAAGTTTATATAAACATAGGTCGACAAACGTCCCCTAAGTGCGCTACGGTCTTTTTTTTTATATATACTCCAACTACCACGAAGGCCTAAGGCCTAAGCACCCATTTGGGTACCGTGGGGCTATAGGGGGATACATGGGAAAGGGGGAACGCCGGGTGGTACTTCCGGCTTCGACAGTCAGAGAACGTCTACCACCTACGGACAATCACAACATCCATAGCCAAGAGAAAAATTTCTCCTGGGACGAGACTCGAACCCGCAAAGCGCACGGCGATTGATCAGGAGACCGAAGAGTCTACTACTGCGGCCACCGCTGCTGCCTGTCTTTTAAAGGGGCTCCCCTGAAGATGGTTTTTCCTTAATATTTCCGAAACGTGTTGAGATAAAGTCATAAAATTTGGTATTCTAACCTAGTTGTTTATGCTGGATTTAAAAATATTAACAATTTTAGACAGTTTTGTTTGGAAGCGTATGGTAACAGGGACGGACTCCGGTTATTTTCGCCCCAAAATTTTTGTGTGATTCTATTTTTGAAATTCAATTTTAGAATTTGAAAATTTAGGGTCTTCTACATAAAAAAGGTACTCTTATTGAATATCGATAAATTGAGCCATTTTTGAATAAAATCAAACTAAAAAATTTGTCACATGATAGGAAATGTACTGCGAATTTAAATGAATCGTTGATTATACATACTTAGCCATGACTGCAAACAAAAGTTGTTTTGATTTGTTATGACGTTAAGCTGACATTGTTAGCAGTGTAAAATTACTAGATTTAAATCAAAATTTTTATTAAATCGATTTAACATGCCAAGATTTACAGACAGAGAACTGACTGACATGCATTTTGTGTACGGGTTTTGCAATGGCAGTTCATTGGCAGCCGTAAGAGAATATCAAAGAAGATTTCCCAATCGCATAGTACCTGGACGTCGAATGTTTACTGATATTCACCGGAATTTGTCAAACCATGGAAGTTTTCAGCGCATGCAGGGCTCAGGAAGGCCACTGGGAAATCATCGTATGGATATTGCTTTAAATATGTTTGAAAATAATCCGCAAATAAGCATACGAAATGTTTCAGAAATTATGGATATACCTCGATCAATAGTAAGAAAAATTTATGAATACCTATTTGATAGTTATCCTAAAAATAATAATTTTAGATAGGAAGAATGACAAGAATGCAAGGATTACATCCTTATCATTTTAAACGGGTGCAGCATTTAACGGAGGCAGATCTTTTACCACGAATCGAGTTTTGCCAGTCGATATTAGCAAATGAAAACACTATTCCTAGAATATTATGGTCGGATGAGTCAATATTTACTATGAATGGTGCTTTTAATTTCCATAACATGCATCACTGGTCAGTTGGAAATCCAAAAGTTGTTCGCCGTACAAATTTCCAACATAGATTTTCATTGAATTTATGGGCAGGAGTAATTGGGGATCAAGTAATTGGGCCTATTGTACTTCCCAATCGTCTTAATTCAGAGGTGTATCTGAACTTTCTTCAGGATGAGCTCATGGATATAATACCATTGGATGTGCGCCAGCAGTTTGAAGAAAATATGTTTTTTCAACATGATGGCGCCCCTGCACATTTTGGTTGAATGTCAATTTTCCAGACAGGTGGTTAGGCCGAGGAGGTCCTATAGCGTGGCCGCCACCTAAATCGATTGGATTTCTACTTTTGGGGATCATTAAAAGACCTAGTTTACTCGACTGAAGTAAATACTCAAGAATATTTACTTCAAAGAATCCATCAGGCTGCAAATGAAATAAGAAGAAAAAGGTTTTCCACTTTTCGGGCTACGCAATCATTAGTTCGTCGAGCGAGACTCTGTATCCAACAAAATGGGAATTTATTTGAACACTTATTGTAAAGCTAGTTTTAATTATATCCAACTGTATGTCTTCTTTTTTAAACAAATTTCAATTTCGTTCGTAGAAAAAATTTATTTCTTTTGTTTTTGCCTAAATGTTAGCTATATTGCAATAGAAATATGTATTTATGTAATATTTACCAATTCTTAAATTAGTTTTTTCGTTGCCATGGCTAATTATTCAACAATTCATTTAACTCCGCAGTACATTTCCTATCATGTAACAAATTTTTTAGTTTGATTTTATTCAAAAATGGCACAATTTATCGATGTTCAATAAGAGTACCTTTTTTATGTAGAAAACCCTAAATTTTCAAATTCTAAAATTGAATTTCAAAACTAGAATCACACAAAAATTTTGGGGTGAAAATAACCTGAGTCCGTCCCTGTTACATACCCTTCCAAACAAAACTCTCTAAAATTGTTAATATTTTTAAATCCAGCATAAAAAACTAGGATAGAATACCAAATTTTATGTCTTTATCTCAACACGTTTCGGAAATATTAAGGAAAAACCATCTTCAGGGGAGCCCCTTTGTCGACCTATGTTTATATAAACTTTTCTTCCTATTTTAAGCTCTAGAAACAGCTGGTAAAATATTGCACACTTTTTTCGGGACACCCTGTATATATATATATAATTATGAATTGGGAAATTGGTAAAATTTGTTATCCTTTGGTAAACTCTTTTAACGGAAATCTCAAGCTTTCGGCTCGCTATGGAGCCATCATCAGGAGCTGAAACACAAATATGAAGCTAGCAACCAATACGGAAAAGATTTAAATTTGCAGCCGAATGGTGTGTCAAAACGAAAGCGTGGATGGGAGCACTTGTTGCAATTATAAAACCAAACGGACGGACACATTGGGTTTTTTGGTAACGACGGAAACCATAGTTAAGTGTTAACACTATATATCAATACACCCGAACACTCGAACACTTTAAAAATTATCGAACTGCAGTTTTGAGAGAAAAACATGGCAGAGTCCCGTCTAACCTCCGACATCTGTTTCACGTGGGGATAATGACCGGTGTGAAGTTAGCAGCCAAATTTCAGTAGACAATTTCCTGAAGTTACCCGAACGAACAGTGGCGTCGGTCAGAAGGAATAAATCTTATAACACTAGTATGGGACACAATTATGGCCAGAATAGAGCAGCTGAGAGAACCTTTAGGGATAGCAGCCAAAAACAAGATAAATAAAAAATCGATTTCAACCCTTAGGGAATGGGTGTCCTTAATAAAATGTAACTCGAAAAATTACTTACATATTAAGACAATTTATAGGATATATTAAATTTACTGAGCTAACTTCTAAAGCGGTAGCAGCCAAAAAAAAGATAATAAAAAAATCGATCTCAAACCTTAGAGAATAAGCGTCCAGAATGAAATATATCTCGAAAAATCACTCAGATATTAAGAAAAGCCAGATCAAATTTACTGAGGGAACTTCTAAAGGGGTAGCAGCCAACAACCAGATAATAAAAAAATCGATTTCGACCCTTAGGGAATAGGTGTCCTCGATGAAATATATCTCGAAAAATTACTCATATATTAAGACAATTTATGGGCCAGATCAAATTTACTGAGCGAACTTCTAAAGGGGTAGCAGCCAACAACCAGATGATAAAAAAATCGATTTCGACCCTTAGGGAATAGGTGTCCTCGATGAAATATATCTCGAAAAATTACTCATATATTAAGACAATTTATGGGCCAGATCAAATTTACTGAGCGAACTTCTAAAGGGGTAGCAGCCAAAAACCAGATAATGAAAAAATCGATTTCGACCCTTAGGGAATAGGTGTCCTTGATGAAATATATCTCGAAAAATTACTCATATATTAAGACAATTTATGGGCCAGATCAAATTTACTGAGCGAACTTCTAAAGGGGTAGCACCCAAAAACCAGATAATAAAAAAATCGTTTTCGACCCTTAGGGAATAGGTGTGCTCGATTAAATATATCTCGAAAAATTACTCATATACTAAGACAATTTATGGGCCAGATCAAATTTACTGAACAAACTTCGAAAGGGGTAGCAGGAAAAAACCAGATAATAAAAAAATCGATTTCGACCCTTAGGGAATAGGTGTCCTCGATGAAATATATCTCGAAAAGTTACTCATATATTAAGACAATTTATGGGGCCAGATCAAATTTACTTAGCGAACTTCTAAAGGGATAGCAGCCAAAAACCAGATAATATAAAAATCGATTTCGACCCTTGGGGAATAGGTGTCCTCGATGAAATATATCTCGAAAAGTTACTCATATACTAAGACAATTTATGGGGCCAGATCAAATTTACTGAGCGAACTTCTAAAGGGATAGCAGCCAAAAACCAGATAATATAAAAATCGATTTCGACCCTTGGGGAATAGGTGTCTTCGATGAAATATATCTCGAAAAATTACTCATATATTAAGACAATTTATGGGCCAGATCAAATTTACTGAGCGAACTTCTAAAGGGGTATCAGCCAAAAACCAGATAATAAAAAAATCGTTTTCGACCCTTGGGGAATAGGTGTGCTCGATTAAATATATCTCGAAAAATTACTCATATACTAAGACAATTTATGGGCCAGATCAAATTTACTGAGCAAACTTCGAAAGGGGTAGCAGCCAAAAACCAGATAATAAAAAAATCGATTTCGACCCTTAGGGAATAGGTGTCCTCGATGAAATATATCTCGAAAAGTTACTCATATATTAAGACAATTTATGGGGCCAGATCAAATTTCTGAGCGAACTTCTAAAGGGATAGCAGCCAAAAACCAGATAATATAAAAATCGATTTCGACCCTTGGGGAATAGGTGTCTTCGATGAAATATATCTCGAAAAATTACTCATATATTAAGACAATTTATGGGCCAGATCACATTTACTGAGCAAACTTCGAAAGTTGTAGCAGCCAAAAACCAGATAATAAAAAAATTGATTTCGACCCTTAGGGAATAGGTGTCCTCGATTAAATATATCTCGAAAAATTACTCATATATTAAGACAATTTATGGGCCAGATCAAATTTACTGAGCGAACTTCTAAAGGGGTAGCAGCCAAAAACCAGATAATAAAAAATCGATTTCGACCCTTAGGGAATAGGTGTCCTCGATGAACTATATCTCGAAAAATTACTCATATATTAAGACAATTTATGGGCCTGATCAAATTTACTGAGCGAACTTCTAAAGGGGTAGCAGCCAAAAACCAGATAATAAAAAAATCGATTTCGACCCTTAGGGAATAGGTGTCCTCGATGAAATATACATATCTCGAAAAATTACTCATATATTCAGACAATTTATGGGCCAGATCAGAGCGAACTTCTAAAGGGGTAGCAGCCAAAAACCAGATAAAAAAATCGATTTCGACCCTTAAAGCTGCTACACACAGTGCCGGCGGCAATGCCGCCGGGTTTATGCCGAGCGGTTTTGCCGCCGGCACAAGCCGTCAAGCATCATTCCGGTTGTGAGTCACATAGAAAGCTAGTGAAGTGCTGCATTTCTGGGATTCCATAATATATCATTTTCATGAAATTTTTCAATTAAGAGCAGCACAGCTTCGTCGTCCCAATTAAACGACATTTTAATTTGTTTAAACACACAAACCGCACAACACTACCGCTCGAATGCCAGGAACGAAGTGACGCCGGCAAGCCGCGTAACCCGCCGGCACACCACGGCGGCTCTTTTGCGCGGCAAGGCCGGCGGCGTTGTATGCCGCCGGGTGTACGGCGGCTTGCCCGGCGGTCCTGCCGCTGACACTGTGTGTAGCAGCCTTTAGGGAATAGGTGTCCTCGATGAAATATATCTCGAAAAATTACTCATATATTAAGACAATTTATGGGCCAGATCAAATTTACTGAGCGAACTTCTAAAGGGGTAGCAGCCAAAAACCAGATAATAAAAAAATCGATTTCGACCCTTAGGGAATAGGTGTCCTCGATGAAATATATCTAGAAAAATTACTCATGTATTAAGACAGTTTATGGGCCAGATCAAATTTACTGAGCGAACTTCTAAAGTGGTAGCAGCAGGGGTATGCTTATTCTAAGGAATAACCATTATGTCTTGTTGATGTTTCTTGCCAAACAAACTATGACATTTATAGACTCCATGGGGAATGAAATTCTCTTTAAAAATTCGTACTGTGAAAAACAGACAAAATTTCTGAAATTTAAAAATACAAAGAGACGGGTATAACTGTGGAGTTTATATAATACATTTTTTTCCAAAAAATCTGCAAAAATGGAAACCTCAAAGATTCAGTAGACATAGATGAACAACGGATAAATTATAAATGGATGCTAATCTGTAATAATTCCAACATAACCCATATCTGCCTCTTCTGCGGCGGTTCCACAGCCAATGAGAAAAATGTTATTGTATTTACCTATAGGTTGTGCAACCGGAACATTCATGCAAAATGCCTACTCACGGCCACAGAAATAGAACATAATGTTAACAGCCATGAAAAAACAATTAATAATATGTGTGACCTCTGCCGCACCAACTAAAAAACCAACTTCTAATAATCCTTCTAAAAAGATTCCATCAAAGACAATCATTTACCGGATATTGTTTATTGTATAATTTCTTCCCGTCATAAATCTAGATATTTGCTTATTAACATAGTCTATTGATTGTTTCTATTATGAGTAATTTTTCTACATACATATCATCGCCAGCAATAATTCCCCAGTTGCAGAAATAGATTTTTGTCTGCTATCCCCTTTGAAGTTTTCTCAGTGAATTTGAACTGCCTAATTAATTGTCTTGATATATGAGTAATTTGTCGAGATATAGTTCATCGAGGACACCTATTCCCTAAGGGTCGAAATCGATTTTTTTATTATCTGGTTTTTGGCTGCTACCCCTTTAGAAGTTCGCTCAGTAAATTTGATCTGGCCCATAAATTGTCTTAATATATGAGTAATTTTTCGAGATATATTTCATCGAGGACACCTATTCCCTAAGGGTCGAAAACAATTTTTTTATTATCTGGTTTTTGGCTGCTACCCCTTTAGAAGTTCGCTCAGTAAATATGATCTGGCCCATAAATTGTCTTAATATATGAGTAATTTTTCGAGATATATTTCATCGAGGACACCTGTTCCCTAAGGGTCGAAATCGATTTTTTTATTATCTTTTTTTGGCTGCTATCCCTTTAGAAGTTCGCTCAGTAAATTTGATCTGGCCCATAGATTGTCTTAACAAAAAATAACCATCAGAATAACTAGCTGGTTTTATAGTCTAGATATCCAGGATCATATCTCACAAATATCTGTTTGCATCAAATTTTCAGACTTTTGATTTAATCATCCTACAATTTTAAAAAGAAAACATAGCCTCACAATCATAATAACCATCCCAAAACAGAATCCTTAATTATAAACAAGGATGGAGGGCAATGAACCTGAAGCCGAGGTATGCATCAAATGTAAAACAGAATTTCATGGAGAAAATGGTTACTATAAATGTGATTCATATTTTGGGAGCGTTCATAAGGATTGTGTCAATTTAACATCTTCGGAAGTGCGATGTATGCCACTACAGAAGAGGGTGCTTTTGTTGATTTGTGATGAATGCAAGCAATTAATAGCAAGAATGCCCTATATGGTGAAAATGATGGAGGAAATCAAAAGAGAATTAGCAGATTTGAAAGCAAACTACAGAAATGACACTTATGCAAATGTGTTAAAAAATACAACATCCGCGCCGGATTCCATTAATAAACCTAGTCTGCCTACCATAATAATTAGGCCTAAAAGCCAACAAAATATAGGCAAGAATAAAGAGGAGGTGCAAAGGTTGATAAATCCATGCGAAATCAATGTTGGAATTAGAAATATTAAGAAAACTAAGAAAGGAAATATTGTACTAAAGTGCGACACAGAACAGGAGCTAGAAAGACTCAAGAAGTCAGCAGAAAGTAAACTAAAAGGTAAATATGAAGTCAATTTACCAAAAAAGATGTTACCGAAAATTAAAATTGTCGGATATGTGGGTAATAAGGAGATAGAGGATCTTGAAGAAAGTATAAGGAAGCAGAATATATGGATGCAGTTGAACGGACACTTTAAGATACATTATATTAGAAGACATAAAAATAAAGATACCTCCACAATTTATGCGGAATGTTCAGGAAACTTATATTCTAAAATAATGAAAAATGAAAAAAATTATATAGACTGGAGCGTCTGCCGGTGTATGAGGATCTGATTCTATCTAGGTGTTTCAAGTGTCAGGGATTTCAACACAAAAGTAACCGGTGTCTTAGAAAGCAAGTCTGTGGAAACTGCAGGGAGTCACAATACCACAGAATGTGAAAGTCAGGAGAGGACGTGTGTGAACTGTGACTCGGCCAATAAGCTGTATAAAGCTAAGTACGCAACAGATCATAGTGCATTAAGTGCAAACTGTCCTTGTTTAAAATACCAAATTGGAATCTTGAAGTCCAGAACTGACTATAGTAAATGAGCATAATGGTAAATCACATAAATGAGGAAATTCTAGATATAATTAATGAGGACGATGGTTCTTTGAGTGAAATAATGGACAGTGAACAGATAAAAACCTTCTTGTCACATAATGCACATTCATTGGCTGTAACTGTGATTCATGTTAATATAAGAAGTTATCAACAGAAATTTGGATAATTTTCTGGCTTATATAGAGTCATATAAGCTAAATAGCTTTGACGTTATTGTTTTCACGGAAACCTTTCAAATTGTGTCTATTAAGAACTGTAATTTACCTGGCTACCAAGCTTTTTATAATGAAGGTAATTACAATAAAAATGATGGGGTTATTGTTTTTGTTAGGGATGGTATTAGGGCGAATTTCTCCAAGTGCCAATTAAGTATATCAAGTGCTAGTTTAGGTAGACTCACGTTTGAAAGGAATGGGGTTTTGTATGGTATAACGTGCGTTTACAGACCACCTCCAATATCAAAGAAAGACTTTACTCATGATTTGCACACTTATTTGGAGCATAATAGTTCTGCTAATATTGAAATATTTCTGGGGGATATTAACATAAATATTCTGGATAATAAGGACACTCTGGTGACAGAGTATCTGTCAATGATGTCTTCTCTTGGCTTTAACGCATTTATCAATAAACCTACTGACTGTCTTCGGGAACTTGCCTGGACCATATATTTGTTAGGCAAAAATTAAAAACCAATTGTTTATTATTAAATTCTTATATACTCAATGAGGAAATAACGGATCACAGTCCAACAGTGCTTTGTATAACTAATAAAGCACGACCTTCTGGAATTTTGGAGGTTGGGCAAGTTGTAACACGAAACAAACTAAACATAAATAAATTTAAAAAGTTTTTGAATGATTGTGATTGGAATTTGGTAACTAGTGTGAATGATCCAGAAATAGCTGTAAAGTTATTTTTGACTACCTACAGGGACTTGCTGTTGAAATCAACAGAAACAATTGCCACAAGAGTATCAATTCCAAAAAAAATAAAACCATGGGTAAGCAATGGAATTATTGTTTCTTTGAAAAAAGGGATAAAATGAAAAAGAGACTTCTAGCAAATTATAGTTTGTCTTTGGAAAATCAGTACAAGGATTCTCGTAATAAACTGAATAAATTAATACACAAACAAAAAAACTGTATGACGTCATAAAGGATGGAACGTACGAAAAGAGTTACAAAGGTCAATCTTATATATCTATACATGATAATGATGGCAACCAGTTTACTGATTCTATGGAAATGGTAAATTTTTGTAATGAATATTTTATTGATGTGGGTGTTAACATGGCGCGGACAATTCCCACTCCTCAATCTGAGTGTAAATTAGCGCACCCCGTCAAGAATTCTATTTTTTTAAGTCCCATTACAAGGAATGAACTAATAAAACATATCGCATCTTTGAAAAGTAATAGTGCTCCTGGCTATGATGGCATACAGGTTGAAACTATAAAGCAAACTCATTTTGAAGTTTTAACACCTTTGTTACATATTTACAATTTAATTTTGGTAACTGGAATTGTCCCAAAAGAGTTTAAAACGTCAATAGTTATCCCGATACATAAATCGGGATACTACATCCATTGGAAATTACAGGCCTGTAAGTTTAATAACAAATTTTGCAAAGTTATTTGAAAAATGTCTTAAAACTCGATTAATGGATTTTCTTAAAGCTAATAATGTATTATCAGATAATCAATTCGGGTTTCTGGAGGGTTACAGTGCGGTGGATGCTATGCAGAAATTAATAACTGAGATTGTCAAGAATCTGAATAATGGCAACAAGAGTATTGCTGTTTTTTTGGACCTTGCCAATGCTTTCGACACGGTTCCTCATGATAAGCTAATCGAAATTCTTCACAGCAATGGTATAAGGGGGGTGGCTTATGATTTACTGAGGGATTATCTTTCAAACAGACCACAACTGCTAAAACTAAATAACATAACAAGCAATGAAAAAATAATAAAGATTGGTGTCCCGCAGGGTACTGTTTTGGGACCGCTCCTTTTTATAATTTATATCAATAAGATGCTAAAGCTGGACACGAGGGGTTTAACTATTTCTTATGCTGATGATACTGTGCTTCTTTTTGCAGGTTCTAGTTGGGAGGATGTAAAGTGTAAAACAGTGTATGGTCTAGGTATGGTAAAAGACTGGTTACAAGAGAGTAAACTAACATTGAATTTATCTAAGGCAAACTATATTGCGATTTCGTTGACCAATAAAAACAGACCAAATTACAGCACTATTATGTTGGATGATAATTATTCTGTTCAGGAAGTGTCTCAAACTAAATACCTTGGAATCATTATTGACCAACATTTGAAGTGGCAGCCGCATGTTGATTATGTATCGAGTAGAGTTAGAAAATTAATCCATAAATTTTATCTACTGCGTGACTTTCTCGACAAAAAAAAATTTAATAACAGTTTATAAAGCATTTGTTGAATCTATAATTAGATATGGGATATTAGTATGGGGGGGATTGTACAATAATGCTCTACATAAACTCATTATTATTCAGAAATATATTATTAAAATGATTTTTAAGAAACATAAAAGATTCCCCACTAATAAACTTTTTACAAAGGATGTGTGTAATATTAGATCCTTGTACGTGATGACAGTATCTACTTTTATTTATAGAAATGAAAAACTACAGAAACAAGTAAGTAATAAATACTGTACTCGTGCAAATGTGGGCAGGCAAATAGAAATTCCCAAGAATAACAATAACCTAAACTTAAGATACATAACGTATATAGGGCCAAAGATATATAACATTCTGCCAGAACACTTGAAAAAGTTGAAAAATATTAAAACATTTAGCACCAGCTGCAGAGAATAGATTTTTGAGAATACTGCACAATTTGAAAGGTTTTTCTAATGATTGTTTGTATCATGGTATGATTGAACTATTGTTCGGGATATTGAGGTCCAATAAATAGCATATTCTTCTAATTTGTAAGTCCGGATGATGAAAGCACATACAGGTGGTTTGAACCATCTAGGTGCATCTTTCTGTCATCAGGATGTCCTTGATGAAGAGGAATTATATTGTTGTGCTATATATTTATGTGTATTTATAATTTTTTGTATATGGTCTTTGTTGGATGTTATTGTTATTAAATAAATAAATAAATAAAAATAAAATAAATAAAAACATATGAGTAATCTTTCGAGATATATTTCATCGAGGACATCTATTCCCTAAGGGTCGAAATCGATTTTTTTATTATCTGGTTTTTGGCTGCTACCCCTTTAGAAGTTCGCTCAGTAAATTTGATATATCCTATAACTTGTCTTAATATCTGAGTAATTTTTCGAGGTACATTTCATTAAGGACACCCATTCCCTAAGGGTTGAAATCGATTTTTTATTTATGTATCTTGTTTTTGGCTGCTACCCCTAAAGGTTCTCTCAGCTACTTTATTATGGCCATAATTGTGTCCCTAAACTAGTGTTATAAGAGCATATTATTCCTTCTGACCGACGCCACTGTTCGTTCGCGTAACTTCGTGAAATTGTCTGCTGAAATTTGGCTGCTAACTTCACACCGGTGGGATAATGAGCGAAACTTTAAGAGTGATGCGTCGATAGATAACAGATAACTGTCGCGAAGGAATGTGGAAATGTAAAAATCATTGCCAAATTTCAGGTATAGTGTATACGAGGGACGCTCGGAAAAAACTCATCATATTTCCCAAATTGCTGGATTAGTTTGTTTTGGAAAAGTGTAATTCATATGAGTGTAAGATGGTGATACATGATTGAAAAGATGGGTTGTATGAATATATGTATATTAATATTCATTATTGCTGTGAGACATTGGAATTTTTTATGTTTCAATTAACAGCATCAATTATTGGAATTTTGTATTAATTTTGGAAGGGTGTTAGATCAACTGGAATATGTAGTCGTACTAACTTTTCGCAATTCAACAAGTAAGAATAAATGACACTAAGCTGCTTAACATCAGTTTTTATTCATGCAATGATCTGTCATGAAAATGTGGGACATTTCTAAAAATGGACGCTTTGGGAGTAGTTGTTCCTTGTCAAGAACCCTAATACTGCAATAACTCATAGAATGACCTGTGGTGTTAACATGTAATGCCAAAGCACATCTCTCTGGATGTAATCTGGCGTCACTTTTGTGGAGATTATCCTGCCTTTCAGTCTCGATATTTGGCCTGTGTAAACTAAATTACCAGTTGTACAGCTGCTTGATTCAACCAACACTGCAAGCGTGTATAACCATCTTACACTCATATGAATTACTTTTCCAAAACAAACTAATCCAGCAATTTGGGAAATATGTGTATTTCTGAGCGTCCCTCGTATACACTATACCTGAAATTTGGCACATTTCCACATTCCTTCGCGACAGTTATCTGTCATCTGTCGACGCATCACTCTTCCGGTTTCGCTCATTATCCCCACGTGAAACAAATGTAGGAGGATAGAAGGGACTCTTCCGTGTTTTTTTCCCAAAATTGCAGTTCGATAATTTTTAATGTGTTCGAATGTATAGATATATAGTGTTAACACTTACGTATGGGTTCCGTCGTTATCAAAAAACTCAGTGTGTCCATCCGTTTGGTTTTATAATTGCAACAAGTGCTCCCATCCACGCTTTCGTTTTGAAACACCATTTGGTTACAACCTCAGCGACGAGTAAGCTGTCTGAAAATTTAAATCTTTTCCGTATTGGTTGCTAGCTTCATATTTGTGTTTCAGCTCCTGATGATGGCTCCATAGCGTGCCGAAAGCTCGAGATTACCGTTAAAACAGTTTACTAAAGCCCAAAAAATGTTGCCAATTTCCCAATTAATAATTAATATATATACAGGGTGGCCCATCCATGTGTGGACGGAATATTACTCATAAACAAATACATTTTGGGAAGATCTATTTATGGGATGTTATACATGACATTTGAGGACACATTTGTAAAATATTGGCCATTATACAGGGTGTCCCAATTTCGACCTACATATCAATGTTGTGATTTTTCAAATGGAATGCATCAAATTTTATTGCATATTTTTTGGATAAACCAATTCAAAAGAAGAAAATTGATATAACATATTATGGGGTTTCGGTAATTAGCTACTGAGATGTGTTTTGTCTAGAAAAACCCTGCACTTCGGCAACCCCTCAGTCCGCCGTTTTGAAATTTGGAGTGCTGAATTTTGTATCAAAAAACTTAACCCACCTCAGCTTAAATCTTATTTGCTACTTTTTCGAATTTTAATTTTTGCTCATACAGGGTGGTCAAAAACGCAACTTGTAGTTTTTTCAAAAATTTCAAATGCATCACCCTGTATATTTGTGCAAGTTGGGATTCAATTTTTTATAAGCCTTTTTTGATACTAGACACAAGGGTTTTTACGGCTATTTTTTCGGTTATTAAAACGTCTTTTATGGAACGGCTTAATTCCCTAAAATATCGCATCATCCTTGGAAACAAATAAATTGTTGATTAGTTACAAACTGTCACAATTAGCTTTGTGGGCATTATAATAAATACGTGTTTGAAAATGAATTTTTCTAAAGAAGAAATGGTGAATATGGTGTTCGTTTTGGGCGAAGCCCAAAGAAATGGTTTCCTAGCATCTCGCATGTATAAACAACGATACCCTAATATGCCGGAAACATTTTCCACACTTCGATAAAGTTTTGAATCAAGCGGAGCAGTGGAATATACTAAAAAATGTATAAATAATCCAAGTGTCAACAATGGGACGGATCAGTTGTAGGTACTATTAAAGTTACGGGAAAATCCCCATTTAAGTGCACGGAAAATTGGAACAGAAACTGATATATGCAGAACTTCTGTCCAAAGGATTATTCACAAGCATAGGTACCATCCATATCACCTATGTCAAGGCCTTCGTCCTCAGGATTTCGCAGAGTTTAGTAGAATAACGCTAAATAAAGTGAGTGAAGACACTGCTTTCCTGGATAAGGTTCTTTTTAGCGATGAGGTAACTTTTAACAGCATAGATGTTGTCAACAGGCGTAACATGCACTATTATGCGACGGAAAACCCTTATTTATTGGCTTAGGCAAATAGATTTCCAAAATAAATGGAGTTTGAATGTTTAGAGAGGAGTTATTGGCAGACAAGTTATCGGGCCTTTCTTTTTCGACAACAGATTAACAGGCACAGAATACTTGAATTTTTTGATCGAGCATTTGTCTTTGCTTTTGGACGATGCATGTGTACTTCCAACATGACGGCGTACCTGCGCATTATCATAATCGTGTGCGTAACTATTTGGGCACCTGGAGTAACAATCGGTCGTGATGGGCCTATATCTTGACCTCCTAGATCACCAGATATGACACCGATGGACTTCTTTCTATAGAGCTACGTTAAGCAAGATTTTTATAGACATCCACCATCTACCCCGGAAAATATGAAGGAAAGGATTAAGGATGCTTTTCTGAACATAAGAGAACACATGCTGAAGGAGGTCTTGAGTAGTGATAGTTGTTTGTTCATGTTGTTGTTATAGTTGTTTTTCTCTATTTCGCTTTTATTTAGTTTTTACGTCAAATCTGTAATCTTAGTGGCAATATGGAACTAGCCCACTGTTTGTCTTTTGTTTCCATGGATGATGTGATTTTCTTCCCTAATTTTGATGTGTTTTTCTATTAAAAGCTCAATAACTCTAAATCAAGTGATTTTATCTGAATCAAACCTTATACCCAAAAAAAGCTTATAAAAAATTGAATCCAAAGTCGCACAAATATACAGGGTGATAGATTTGAAATTTTTGAGAAAAAGTACAATTCGCGTTTTTGACCACCATGTATGAGCAAGAATGAAAATTCGAAAATAACAAATAAGATATAAGCTGAGTTTTTAGTAGCTAATTACCAAAACCCTATAGTATTTAATATCAATCATCTTCTTTTGAATTGGTTTATCCAAATATGCAATAAAATTTGTTGAGCCATTTAAAAAATCACACTTGAACTCGAACTTACGATGGTCTATGCCATCATCGTCTGGAGCTAAAAAACAATTTTTTTAAAAATAGCAACAAGAATTAGGAGGAAAATAATTACTTACTAAGTCGGCGAGATTATTGCTGGAATGGTTCTTAAACGACAGTGAAATTTTTTATATTTATTAAAAAATGGCAACACCATAGCCATGTCTTTCAAAACACTGACTGATTTGGAAGAACTTGAAAATTTATCAACTATTGAAAAATCCTTCGAGATTTCATCTTTCCTAATAACCTCCACATTATCTAACACGTGCCAGTCGACTGACACTCTCCAGTGGTATGTGAAGTGTGACCTTGAAGTTATTGAACCTCTATCGAACGTTTCGTACTTGTGATGAGTGTTGCCTATTATGTAGGAAGTTCCGTAAACTAGTGCGAACGGGTGTGTTTTGTTATCCGATGAAGTTCAGAGTTATTTTCAAAATTAGTAAATGTTATTGTGGAAGGAGTGTAATTTGGATGCTATCCTACCACCGAGCTAGGTAATACAAAGTAAATTTCAAAACTTGAGGAAAGATGATTTGGAGCAAACTTATTTTAATTTTGATTATAGATAGTGAACATTTATGTAATTAGAGAGATTATTTAGAAAGGTCGATGTTGGGATAGATATGGTGTTTTTCCAATGTTTCGCAGTGCAACAAGTATGCATAAATAACGCTAAGTTGCTTGACATCAGCTTTTTGTTCATGTAACTGTATGTGATGAAGATATGTGACATTTTCAGGAACAAACGTTTTGATAAATGGTTTTATCTGTCTAGCACCTTGATATCATTGTATCCCATTTGATGCCCTGTGGTGTTGACATGTGATGCCAGAGAACATCTTTGTGGATGCAGTCTGGTATCACTTTTATGTGAGGCTATTCTACCCTTTAGGGATCTTGAGGTTTGACCTATATAGGTGAGATTGCAGTTATTGCATTTTATGGGGTTAAGAGCGCCAGTGACTCAAGACGGATTAAGTCACAAATTCCCGAGATTTTAGACGGAACTTGTTTTGCTTGACCACCACACCAAGAAAAGAATCTAATACTAATGATGAAACCTAATTAACTGTATACAGAGAGCCAAATAAAACAAGATATCTAAAAAAGAATCACAATATATTGCCAAAACAAGCAGCACATATGCACTGGAATGCAAGTTAAAAGAAAAGATATTATTTAAAAATACCTGACAATAAGAATAATAGACCGTGATAACTAACCATGCAAAACGTTTACCAAGGTACACGTACGAAGGCTTTACAAATATAGGCCTTACAAATAGTTTAACGCCTAAACCTAAACTTATCTCGTTAATGGACTTATCTGGATAATAGTCTTCTTCCAGTTACAGTTCTAGGTACATCTGAGATGTCCACAGCTTACAAACGCTCAGGTCAAAAATCAGTGGCCAGTAGTGAGCAGTGACGTAAGGAATGTCACAAGGTATTGGCTGCTTGCCTCGTTTCCAAAATGTATGGTATAAAAAACCCTAGAGTGAGTAAGACTATTTAAATATCTACTCTCTACTCTATGTCTGAGGTAGAACTACACATTTAAAAGACTCAAACTTGAAGAAAAATTCATGTATATTCTCTGTTGGTAGAAATTTACTTTTTCTGCAAGGACATGAAAAGATAAAAATTTACAAAAGTGATACACCCTCAGAAATGTATCATTTGTTCTAAAACAAGTTATGGCAGCTCAAAATTCAAACTCATGATCAACGTAATGTAAACAGCGCAAAAGACGGTGACATGTAGACACTACCCTATATTTGAATACGTAAAATTCCAAACAAAATCAAGAACACTAAGAATTTCAGTTAGCAACAATCAAAATATTAATATCTATAAAATACCCAATTAAAATGGTATGTTTTACCTGTTCACTTCAGGGTTTTTTGTCAAGGGGAAGAGATGGCTTCCAACAAAATCGGCTGCGAAACAGCTACAAGGCACCTATAAAACAAAGCTGGAGGAGTGTGAATGGTGGTTCTCCACAATGGCCTTCCACTAAAAGGAATCAGATATTGAACAAACTTCTTTAGGACAAGCATTAATGGACATAATCCGATGGTATACAAAAGAGAACTTACTGCTGCAGATTAAAATCCCATTCGAAGATGGACGGGGTAGACCCAAACCAACACAACTAAACGTAAGGTACAAAATAAAAGGGTACTACTCCATAAACTGGTGTTTGGGGCGTTAATATCCCAAAATCTGAAGGCTAACGAAAAAACTCCCGCACACAACCAACCAAAACTACAGCAGAAAGAAATTGGCGCTGGACCGTCTGCGCACGCAACCCCCTAAAAGAAGGTATCTTGATAGTAAATCGCATTTCAAAAGAAGGTAACTTGATGGTAAATCAAATTTTAACAGAAGGTATCTTGATAGGAAAGTAAACATTAAAAGAAGGTTAAATCAATGGCCTTGAAGAAGGTATTTTGATAGAACGAAATATCCCTATAGGCTAGTACGTGTAAAGTCTCTAGGTGGCGCGCTGGTTACCAATGGGCAGACTGTAGGAAGAAACAAATCTGTCTACGAGGGACCAACAATATTTCATCAGGAAATTTGTAAGATAGTCGTTAATAATACTATAAAATTTGTGTCCAAAAGAATTCAACACAATATTGAGTCGCTGAGAATAACAGATATAATACGTGATAAATTCTACAATCATGTACCAGTCTACCAATAAGATATTGTTGTTTCGGATGATCTTTGAGTCCAGGAATGGAACTGATTGATTATCATCTTCTTTCATAGAAAATCATCATCCGAAACAACTATATCGTATTGGTAGACTGGTACATGAAGCCTATGGCATCAGGCAGATTCCTGAACGTCAGGTTCTACCACAAACTTAAAACAAAGATAAACTTGCTGAAAAAAATTAAGACCAGGGTTATTAGCATTTCTGACAGTGCTTTCCATCTTTCAAAGTTACGCAAACTCGCAACACTCTTCATCAATAATGGTTATCCAAGATACCTGATTAACAGAATTTTGTTCAACAATCCCAACCGTTCCATCAATAACAATAACAATCATTCTAACAAAACAGATATTTCCTCTAATTCCAGAACTAATTTCGCAGTCCTGCCGCATATTAAAGACCTAACACCAAAGCTTACTAGATTGTGCAACACTTTGAATTGTCGCATTGCTTACAAATCCTCCGTCTCTATTAACAATGTTTTCTCCAAAATGAAAGATACCTCTGCTTAGCTTATCCAACATTTTCTATTCCATAAAATGCCATAACTGCAATCTCACCTATATAGGTCAGACCTCAAGATCCCTAAAGGTTAGAATAGCCTGACATAAAAGTGATACCAGACTGCATCCAGAAAGATGTGCTCTGGCATCACATGTCAGCATCACAGGACACCAAATGGGAAACAATAATGTCGAGGTGCTAGACAGAGAAAACCATCTATCAAAACGTTTGTTCCTGAAAATGTCACATATCTTCATGACAGACAGTTGCATGAACAAAAAAGCTGATGTCAAGCAACTTAGCGTTATTTGTCCATACTTGTTGCACTGCGAAAAATTGGAAAAGCACCATATCTCTCGCAACATCGACCTTTCTCAATAATCTCTCAAATTACATAAATGTTCACTATCTATAATCAAAATTAAAATAAGTTTGCTCCAAATCATATTTCCTCATGTTTTGAAATATCCTTCGTAAAACCTAGCTCGGTGGTAGGATAGCATCCAATCCACACTCCTTCACAATAACATTCACTAATTTTGAAAATAACTCTGAACTTCAACGGATAACAAAACACATCCCCTCGTACTAGTTTACGGACCTTCCTACATAGTAGGCAACACACATCACAAGTACGAAACGTTCGATAGCGGTTGAATAACTTCAAGGTCACACTTCACATACCACTGGAGAGTGTCAGTCGGCCGGCACGTGTTAGATAATGTGGAGGTTATTAGGAAAGATGAAATCTCGAAAGATTTTCCAATAGTTGATAAATTTTCAAGTTCTTCCAAATCAGTCAGTGTTTTAAAAAACATAGCTATTGTGTTGCCATTTTTTAATAAACATAAAAAAATCCGCCCTAATCGAACCTCATCGGTCCAGTTTTTTGTTCGTCGACTATGTGTTCCCTTTCACTGTCGTTTAAGAACAATTTCAGCAATAATCTTGCCGACTTAGTAAGTAATTATTTTCCTCCTAATTGTTTAATGTTGCTATTTTTCAAAAAATTGTTTATTAGCTCCAGACGATGATGGCATAGACCATCGAAAGCTCGAGTTCAAGTTATATGAGTGTACTTATGCAAAACATTTGCCTTCAACCCAAAGAAATTTAAGGATTTTTTCTCCGTTAAGGCAATTAACTATGAAAACTATATAAATAATGGGCAAAATCAGCAAATAAAAGGAAAGTGGATTCGAGCAGAAAATAGGATAGGTAACCTGAGCAATACGTATTTCTGCTTGTTGGCTTCATCAGGCCCGAAATGAATGAACATATCAACCATAAAAATAGATACACATGCCCATACATCCGGAATCAACTTTCCTTCTTCTTGCTGCGGATTTTGCCCATTATTTGCCTAATTTTTGTTATATATCTGTCTCCGCATGATCATTTTCTCTTTGGAGATCCTTTGGGCTTGAAGTACCACAGCAAGTAGCTATAACCGCCGCGTGGTTGTGGTTATTTGTCGCCTTGAAAATTCGAGGTCTTCTAGCCATTTTATACTACAATTTTTAGGTTGGCTTTTGTTGGGGGCTTCGTGTGTCGTATTCTTTTCCTTCTCCATCTTCGTTTCCTCAGGTTATACCCGTATCCGGATGTATGGGCATGTGTATCTACTTTTGTGGTTGCATGTGTTGCTTGTAAATCAGTTCTCACAGTCAATAGTTTGTTGTCCAAAATGAAAGATAAGGTTCAGTTGCTTGATTCAACCAATACTGTCTATCGTATTAATTGCAACAACTGCAATTTAGTTTATATAGGCCAAACTTCTAGGTTGCTGAAAGGCAGGATAACGTCACACAAAAGTGATGCCAGATTACATCCAGAAAGATGTGCTTTGGCGTCGCATATCAACAACACAGGTCACTCTATGAATTATGGCAGTATTGAGGTTCTTGATAAAGAAAAAAGACTCTCAAAACGTCTATTTTTAGAAATGTCCCACATTTTCATGACAGATCATTGCATGAATAAAAAGGCTGATGTTAAGCAGCTCAGTGTCATTTATGTTGAATTTCGAAAAGCTAGAACGGCTACATGTCCAAATTGATCCAACATCTTCACAAAATTAGAATACATTTTCTCACTCACATAACCCATCTTTTCAAGGTTGTATCAATATCACACATTCTTGCACTCATATGAACCACACACTCTTTTACAAAACAAGTTTTTGGGTGGAGATTTACTGAGCGTCCCTCGTATACTTCATACCCAAAGTTGGACAGGGAGGTGCACATTTCCACGTTCCGTCGCGTCAATCACTTGTCTTCTGTCGACGCTTTACCGTTCCGTGCCTTTCCCCCTCTCCACGTGTAGCGGTAGTAGAAGGTTAGGCACTGCAACTGCATTCCGATTGTTTCAACAAAATGTCTCCCCATCTGCAGTATTTTTAGCTTGTTCGGGTTTATTGATATAATTTTTATTTTTCTTAACTTTTAACGAAGGTATCTGTCGTTTTTTAACAAGCCCAATGTCCCCGTCCTTTTGTTTTTATACTGAACACAAGTTCGATCTTCTCTACGTTCTTTCTGAAACACCTTGTGGCTGCAACCTCACCGACGAGTAAGTTGTCTGACATTTTAAATCTGTCTTCTTTGCTAGCATCACAATTGTGTTTTCAGAATCCTGATGATGGCTTCATAGAGAATGCCGAAAGCTTGATTTTATCGTCAAAAGAGTCAACTTTAGCCTAAAAGTTTTGCCAATTTCCCAATTAACAAGTAATTGTATTTTGTACCCAACTAGTCGTTGGCTTTGGCAATGACTACTTCTCATATATATATATATATGTTACCGCTAATATCCAAAATCCGCTAATATGCATAAAAACTACACATAATAGGAATTATGCGTAAATACTAAAACCGTCCGTTAGTATGCAAAATAACGGCGCGTATCAGGAATTATTAATAAGTACTAAAATAATCAGTTATGATGCATATTCACTGTCCAAATTAGAAATTATGCGTACATACTGAAGCTACCAATATCTTATGTTAGTGATTAAGCATAATATCACGTAACGATATTAACTAAGTAACGTCAAATTTGAAATGCTATGTAGTTAATGATAAAATAGAAATATATTACGAGTAAGTATACTATTACATAACATTTAATATATATGTAATTCTACAAAAGTATATGGTATGCATAGATGAAAATCAAACATATTCAGGAATCAGAACGAAAAAAAAACATAACCGTAACATTTCAAACGACTACATAAAAATTATTTATATTATTATATTTATATTTATTTATTGGAACAAGAAGAGCTTTGATGGCACTTACTATTGCATAATCGATTATTTTTTTACCGCGGCAGGTATTGTTTTGGCAGAATTTTGTGCAATTGCATCGTTGATAACCTTGTGTAATATTCGAATACTGTTTGGACATTTTGGTCTTCATTCGATCTCTTCCTCCGTGACCAATACTTCTGTGACAAATGGTTAAAATATCAAACATTTCTTCAACGGGAATAACATAGCGAACATCTCGTATGTCAATCACTATATTATTAGAATCTTCATTATTTTCCTTTCCCGTTTGCTCTTTATTTCGCGTTACAAGCTTTTCAATATTTCCGACTTCAACTATTCCAAATCTTTTAAGTCTACGATACTGTAATGGAGTTTTGGGACCATTATTTGATGAAGCATCCCTAACCTAGAGAAAAACATCAGGAATTAAACGTTAAAATATAGGCACTATATTAGTTTAAAATCATTCTTACCTCGGTTAAAAGTACGTCATATTCTTCCTTGAATAAAATGTTCAATCGTGAGTTTGTTCTTCCCTTCAACTTCTTAACTTCATCGACAAATTTAAATTTAATGTTATCAGTAGGTAGTGCAGTCATTGCGATGTGAAACTCCAACAACAAAACAATCAAAACATAACATCAAACTTCAACGCACGCTTCAAGGCAGGACCAGTCGTATTTTGTGAGGTTACATGTATAATCACTAATATACACAGCAGATATTATGCATAATTCCTATTGCTGTGTCAGTTATTATCAATATTTACTAAAAATATGGCGATACTTTGCATAATTACTGACGATTTTAGTAGTTATCGATAGTTCCTGATACGCGCCGTTATTTTGCATACTAACCGACAGTTTTAGTATTTACGCATAATTCCTATTATGTCTAATTATTATGCATATTAGCGGATTTTGGATATTAGCGGTAACATATATATATATATATATATATATATATATATATATATATATATATGAAATGGCCGCAAGGCCTATTTATACTATTGGTGTGCTTACAAAGCACTTCTAGAAAACAAAGCATAAGCAACGAGTTAGCTAGAAGTCATTATCTGTTGCTGAGCTAGCGTTTGATGCAACATTGTATGGAATAGTAAGTCCATTGTTGTGAGTGCATATAACAACTTCCCCCTATTACAAAAAGTTGTTGCCATGCGACAAAATTGAAAAGTGTAAAAGATGTAAAAAATCAAAAATGTAAAAATGTAGAAATGTAAAATTGTAAATATTGTAAAATATCAAAATATAAAAGTAGGAGTAATAAAATTGCAAAATAAAATTAGAAAATATAGATTCTGAAAAATAAAAGTGTTAGCACAAAAATATGATATATAGGCAAAGCGAGTGCATCTAAATGATTCACAAGTAAATGCTGAAACAAAACGTAAAAAGCAAAGGAAAATTGATTTTTCACAATTGGAACTTTTCACTCACTGAACACTACTGTAGTTCAATTTCTTCTTAGTGGGGTTGGATGGTTGGTCTTCGACGTTTGTGGATGTCTTCATCACCTTTATAGTTGTCTCATGTTGTCCGCATTTCATTGTGATGGGTAGCGGGCTAGATATGGTAAACAACCAAAAATTGGTTGCTAATTCCTGGATTTTATAATCCTGCCGAGCCACAATGGCTATTTGACATGTTGCTGGCAGATCGACCGGATTTCACAACAATTGTGCTTCGCAGACTGCATTGTTGTCTATTGGATACGGTAAGAGGTTAAAACAGATCTTATTCTGTGATTGGAGAATTTTGCAACTACCCAAATTTTGAAAGGAGACGTATAAACGAGAATCGCTATCTTTGGCAACGTATCTCTGTAAGGTAGAAATTACATGAAATAGACCTGTACGTTCATCTAAAATGGGTAGAGGAATCGCCTTGTATAAAGTGTAAACTTCAGGTTCTAACAATGGGATGCGTAGAACGAAAACTACTTTTGTTTTTGTTTGAAATGAAAAGTTCCATTAAATTGAGATATTCTGATACTGTTGCCAAATTGACTGGCATAGGTAAATTGTTTTTTGATAAGGAATGAGAGATTTCTTGAAGAGAATTTACTAAATCTTGAGGAGTAATTATCGAAGGATGAATAATTTTCAAACGTGCAAAAGTAATGGAATTGAGACTGTCGTTAATTGTCTCTTCTAGAAACATATAACTTTCCATTAGTTGTTCGCAAAGTTCCAAAAATTTAAATCTAGCTTCATAAAAGGCAAGATCATCTGAAATTTCATAAATTCTATTTTGAATAACCTTTATGTCTTCGTTAAAAGTGGCTTCGTCAATTTGCAGTTTCTGAATAGTATTATTGAAGTTCTTAATAACCGACATGGTTAGTGAGATCTGATTTTTCATAAGGTCCAAACTTCGTTAGACATTTTGAGAGGGCCATCTTCGTGGAAGTAAATACCTAATATGTTGTTAATGGGTTTGATGTTAATCTGGCCGTACAAACAGCAGACTGCACCTGGAAGAGAAACTAAGTCTCAAAACATGATTTCAGTCTGTCGAAATTGACTTTAGTTGTTCTGTTTGTTTCCGGATTTTTTAGTAGCTGAATTTTCAAATACTTGAATGACCTCTTATGGTCCATTGAATTTATTTTGAAGCTTATTGGAAATTTGGGATTGTTTGACAAAGACTTTGTCACCAATTTTGTACGTTCGAAGGTTCGGTGATATTCTGTTATCGAAATGAACCTTAGCCTTTTGCTTTTGTTCGTCCTTTCTGACACGGGCTATTTTATAATAATATTCGAGCTTATTCCGAATATCTCGAAGGTATTTAGACATCAATTCCTTTTCAAGGTAGACGTGTTCTGCGGGACGACCAGATGTATGTCCGAAGACAAGTTCGTAGGGAGTAAAGCCTGTGGTTTTGTTCCTTGTGCGATTGTAGCACTGAACAGCATAGGGTAAGATATTAAAAGGGTGTTCGTTCGGATTTTCAGATACGTGCGTTCTAATCATTTCCAATAAATTGGCATGGAATCGTTCGATCGATCCATTGGACTAGGGGTGACTGACGCTAGAGAATGTCATTTTGATATCATAAAGACTAAAGAGATCTTTCATAAGAGCATTGTCGAATTCTTTGCCATAGTCGCAATGTATTCGAAGGGGTGTACGGTAATGTTGGAAATAAAAAAGAAGTGTTATCACGACAGATTTAGCAGACTTGTCGTTAATTGGATAGGCTTGGGAAAATTTTGTAAGTTCATCTCTGAGGCGGGACTTCTAGAATGCCAATATTGATGCGTTCAAATGAAGCTGTAACAACCAAAGGGGTACTGAGGTTTTTTCGGCAGATTTTAGTTTTCTGACAAATTTCACATTTCTTGATGAAATGTTCGACATCTTTAGTCAATCCGGGCCAATTGTATCGTTCACGGATACGTCTGATAGTTTCGTTAATACCTCTGTGGATATTTTTCTTACCACAATGGTATTGGTCTAAAATGATTGGAATTTCATCAGGGCTTGGAATTTTAGTTACATTCTGACAAATGACAATTTTGATATTTTCGTCGGAAAATATTAAAGAAAATATTTCTTGGATGGGCAAATCTAGGTTGTTTTCGACGTAGATTTGTTGGGACAAATCGAATATGCCTTTGTTGTTTAAAATAAGGGTGAAAAGATCTTGTACGCAGGTCGCAGGATCGTACGGCACGGGAATTATATAATATTTCCTATCTTTAACAGTCTGACTAGAAGCGATGTTAATTTTGTCTGCGGAAAATTCGAGATTGGTTTCGAATATATCTTCGAGGATTTTTTCATGAAGATCAGAAAGGGTGTTTTGTCTGAAAAATGTGACTATAGTCAACGCCAAACAAAGTGGCGTGCACGTCATCACGATAAAAATTCCCCGACCTAATGCCTAGGTTTCTATCACAAACAATTGCTCTATTGCAGTTTCATATTAATGTGATATATAAATTGTAAAATGATCATTACTCTCTTATTATGGTTAATAGTCATATAAACATTGTTATTAAAATATCACATAAGTTGCTTTCTGATAAATTTAGACGCATTATGCGAAATAAAATGTTTTGCAAACGCTCCAATCACTTATCGACATGTAAACGCACTAAACCGATTTCGCAGCGTTGACACATTGTCACCTTGAAACTTATTTAAACTGGGAACTGACATTTGTATTAATTTTGACACTGAATCAATTTGTGGCATTTCAAATCTTTATAAATCCTTTGGCCCCGCATACTGTAAATCAACAACTGTTTGTTTCAAAACAAAATTATTCATTTTACGAGTAGATAAAGGCAATTTTGGTATATAAAGGTGCCCAAACAGTTAAATAGTCGGTGTAAGGAACTCGTGGCCTCGTTAATGCACTACTTTGAGCAAGAAAGGGACAACAACGGGCCTTTGTTGCCTTTAAATGCTGTTCAAGAGGTAGGTTACTAATAATTATATGTAATGTATATTAATAATAGTGAAATTTTATTTCATTTTTTGTAGCGTGTTGCTGCTGCTTTAAAAATTAGTTTAAGGACAGTTAGTCGTATTTCCGAGGGTGTGAAAAGTGATGCAAATTTAGAATCGCCCAAGAAAAAGCGGAGTTATATTAAACGTGTAACCAACACAGCGACATTGGATACAAGTGCCATCCGAGAAGTGATCTATAATATGTATCACAAAAGTAAGATCTTATTATAATAACTTATCAGAAATTTGCATTAATTTGTTAACTAAATTATAATGTCATATTACACATGGTTTCAGAAGAACAAGTTACGATACAAACTTTATGGTCTCGATTAAGAGATAGGGCATTATTTGATGGTAGTGCCACGTCTTTAAGGCGGTTGCTTAGAGATCTTGGATTTAAGTGGCTTAAGGACAATCCGCGACGAGGGCTCATGGAACTACCAAGTATAGCTTTGAAAAGGGTGGAATTTCTAAGGCAATACAATCAAGCCAAGGTTGAGGCCTTATACCAGTTTGTCTTCCTCGATGAAACTTGGATATTTCAAAATGGGACCATAGGTCGCTCTTGGCAAAATGGAAACCAAAAAAGCGTGAAAGCTATTAAAACAGATGGTAAAAGGTATGTACTTTTACACAATTTGCACTATAAAATTTAAAACTAATATATTTTAGATACATTATATTACATGCTGGAAATGAAAATGGGTTTATTGAGGGTGGTGAAGCGATATTTTCTTCGAAAACAAAATTGAGCGATTACCATGGAGAGATGAACCAGGACAATTTTTTGAAATGGTTTCAACATCAGTTATTAGAAAAATTGGAGAGTCCATCTATGATTATACTGGATAACGCCCCTTATCACAGCATGATATTGAACAAAGTGCCCAACAATGCATGGACAAAAAAAAATATCCAAGACTGGTTGACAAATCAAAACATACCATTTTTAAACACAATGTTTAAAACAGAGCTATTGAGTATTGTTGCTCGGTACATAATGCTTCTTAATTATATATATTTTGGTCAACAGTTTATATTTCTTTTGTTTATTCCTATTCTTAAAATAACTGCTTTTTTAGAAACAAACCACCTAAAATATACGTGATTGATGAATTGGCGGAACAACATGGGCACAAAGTTCTTCGTCTGCCTCCTTACCATTGTATATTTAACCCTATTGAGTTAATTTGGGGCATAGCAAAAGGTTACTATAACAGACATATTGGTAGAGATGGTAACAGTGAAAAAGACTGTTTGGATATGTGGAACGAGGCTCTACAAACGGTTACCCCAGACATGTGGGAAAACAGTGTTCGACATACTGAGCAAGAAATTTTTAAATGGTATGAAAGAGAACGAATTATTGATCGACCAGACATCGAACCTTTAATAATCAACTTTGAGAGTGATGAAGATTCAGATTCAGACAGCGCTGAAGAAAGAAACTCCGACTAACTTTATTGTACAGAAAAAGCTTACACCAGTAGCTTACCTAATTTTAGAATGCATTTTTCTGTATGAATTCTGTAAAATAAATACCATGCATAAAATTTGGAGGACCCCATTTGGATTTTTATTCAGTACCTTTAAGCTATCAATTAAATATGGTAGTTTCATAGTGTCATCTGATCAATAATTGTCATACTTAATGATTATGCAAGTACAGATCTATAATTTTATTATACTATTATTTTTGTTCTCATTTGAGGTTAATATTGCTTATAAACCTAGATATGTAAATAATAAATTTTATTATTTTACAAAAAGTTTGGCAACAATGTAAATTTTTCAACACACCCACCTTGATGACGTGCACGCCACTTTGTTTGGCGTTGACTATATGTGTTTGTGGCTTTTGTCTAGAAGTTGAGAGTTAGAAAATTGAATTTTGGAATAGTCTATTAAAGAGGTGGTTTTATAAAGGCGGGCAAATACATCAAATTCATTTTCGAAAAATTGAGTAGAAGGGGAACCTTCTTCATCGCTAGGGTTAAGGGCGTTAACATTCGTAGGTAGTTTAATGTGGGATAGGGCATCGGCATTCTTGTTGGCTTTGCCTGGCTTGTAGACTATTTCATAGTCGTATTCGTCTAACTTGAGGCGCCATCTTGCTAACCTACTACCGGTATCACGGCAAGAAAAAAGCCAAGTTAATGGTCGGTGATCTGTGACCAATTTAAATTTTCGACCGTACAAATAGGGTCTAAAGTGTTTTACACTCCAAACAATAGCTAGGAGTTCTCTTTCAATCGTAGAATACCTGGACTCTGCTTTGCACAGTGTACGAGATGCATAGGCTATCGGAAGATTTTTACCAATAGGTCCTTGGGAAAGTACGCCGGATATTGCAAAAGCACTTGCATCCGTAGTAAGCACAAACGGTTCTTCGAAGTTGGGGTAGATCAGTACAGGAGATGTTAAAGCATTTTTCAAGGTATCGAATGACTTAACACACTCGCTGTCGAAATCGAAGACTGCATCTTTTTGCAATAGTCTGGTCAAGGGTTTCGCAACTTTAGCAAAGTTTGGGATAAAGCGTCGGTAGTAACTGCCAAGACCTAAGAATGATTTTATTTCTTTAGGACTTTTGGGTTGTGGGAAGTTTTTTATACAATCCACTTTATCTGGATTGGGCTCAACGCCATCAGGGGTTATTACATGACCAATATAGGCTACTTCCTTTCTGAGGAATTCACACTTATCTGGCTGAATCTTGAAATTCGAGTTTCGGAGACGTTTAAAAATTTCGGAAAGTCTGGTGATATGTTCTTGGATGGAAGGAGAATAGACAATGATATCGTCCATGTATACAAGACATCTTTCGTTTTGCAAACCCATCAAGATGTTGTCCATAACACGTTGGAATGTGGCAGGAGCGTTCTTGAGACCAAAAGGCATTCTCAAGAATTGATAGTGTCCGTTCTCAACCGAAAAAGCGGTTTTGGCAACAGAATGGCATTACAGTTCAAGACTGAGAGAAATTCGCCGTTAGAATTGATTTTAGCGATGGAGCTGGGTAGACGGACTTTTTCTACCTCGCATGCCAGAAGAATGGCTTCGGTATTTTTAAGCTCTGATTTAAGCTTGAAAACCTGTTCAACTCTAGGAGGGACTGAGATGACATTTTGAACTTGGGGATTCTCTTTGAAATTAGAGGTTTGGGGATTTTCTTTGAAATCAGAAGTTTGGGGATTTTCTTCATCACCTACTTTGAAAAGAGGGATGGTTTTGAATTTTGTGGTTAATTGACGATTTTTCAAATCGATAATGCAATCGTAGTGCTCGAGGAAATCTGAACCAAGAAGACCATCGAAAGCCATGTCTAAATCGTGAATATAAATTTTGTGGTAATCGTTGGGAGCAAAGGGAACTAAAACTGCTTCTGTGATAACAATTTTTTCGTCTGTAATACCTCGGATGGAGATATTTTCGGCAACACGTATCGTGTAATTTTGGCAGATGATTCGCTTGAAAATGGAACAACCGGCACCACTGTCAATAATCATTTTGAATTTTCCTGTCGCGTCGTTGATGTAGTATAAGTTGTTTGGGCTGACGGAGAGAATTGTCGACGGGACTGTAATATGTTTATCTAAACGAACATTTGGTCGGGAGTTGACGTTGCATGGGGGTCTTTGACATTGAGCTTTTGCAAGCTCGCAATCATATGATAGGAATTGTGGTTGGGCTTCACAGGTGGTTCTTCTTTCGGAGAACGTTCGTGAAAATCCTGATACTGCAGATTATAATCAGCGGTATCATCGTATTCATAACAGAAATCGTTATTACTGCCAGGGTCAGGGAATTCGTCATACTGCGAGGGGGTGTAAGCAGGGTATTGGGTTTCTGTACCATACTCGCTGGCATAACTTGTATTGTAAAGGTCAGGTTCAGGGTACTCGGAATATTCGTAGCAATCTGGGGCTACGTAGTTGATTCGACTTGTGGAATTGCTTGGTCGGAAGCTTCTTTGGAAGTTAGAGTTTTGGAAGCTCGGATTCTGTTGTATAACAAAAGGTCTTGGTACATTCGTATTAGGAACATTTGGCCTAATAACAGAGGGTCTGTGATGGTACTGATTGGAATTGGGGGGCCTATTATTTTGTGCTGGAGGGTTAGGGCTAGTTCGAGGCGAAAATGATTGGGGCTGGAAAACTGGTCTCGGAATATTATGTGAGAGCTGCTGTCTTCGCTGGCACTCATTTGCTAAATGAGGAGCTCTTGAAAATTTTTGTCTCTCAAGATATGATAATTGTAGTCCGCGATTGATAAAAGCGACCGCAGTAAGGATATCTGTTGGGTGACCTGATCTTACAATCGGTCCAATTTTGGAATCTAGTCCTGTAAGGAGACAGTTTAGAGTCATAGTATATATTAATGAACCGTGAGCAGCTTTCTGCTCTCGGTTCATGTTTTGGCGATTGACGGCTGAATGCATCTTCGCCGCGTGAGTTTGAAGTCTTGATGCAAAGGTTAGTGGGGATTCGTTTGGTAGTTGACGCATGTGCTGCAAATCAGCAATTAACGGCGCTCTCACAGTCAAGCAGAGTTTCTGAGGGGTATCGGGGGGATGATAGGGAAACGCTAGTAGGACGGCGTTGTGACAAGGCAAGCGCTCTACGTTAGAAAAGGATAGTAATACGCAGAGGTGTGCTGTTCGCGTGCCTGGTTGAATTTGCATATTGCACAGAGTCGGATTTGATTTGGATATACGATCTAGGGTACGACTGTTTCCCTATTTTGGCGCATAGTATACCCAGCCCTTATTACTCTTATTACCGTTATTGTATTGTTGTATTATCGTGTTGTTATTGTTGAGTGTCTTTCTTACCAAGGTATCAAAAATGAACAATAAGAGAAATAAACGTGGCGTCTCGAAGAAGCCGCATTTAAATACGCACAGGAAAAAAAAACGTTTTCCAGATCGAAAGGTAGGTACCAAAACGATTATGAATTTTAGCATTCATTTTGCCAATAAATTAGACTATACGTAGTTACTATTATAACTATATTTTATATGTTATTTTAGCTTAAAAATGACAGCAAGGTTTCTCATATGCATTCTCTAACAGAGACATATGGCATGGATCTTCAAATTCAGGTGTGTATACCCTTTTTTTTTAGATTTGCACCAGAGGCTGATATCATTTCTGGCAATTCTGATTAAAAATGCAGTAAGTTTACTTCATGACGTCGATAATAATATTATAGAGCAGTTTAACTCAATCATAGCTAAATTCATTGGGGGTAAACGGATTAATTATTGCAAGAAGAGATCCTACCAAGGAAGATGTGCTGCAGCCGTAGTGAGCCACAATACACAGCGGCCTGTTTGTGTGATCCAAAAGCGGCTACTCCCTAGTTTCAGTCCAACCTCTTTGATTGCTAAAGTTGAAGAAAGGAGAGCGCACAAAAATCTGAAAAGGAAGCTGAAACCAAGGAAAATTAAAATCAGAGATAGTGATACCAAAGAGAACGCATCCTATGGGGAATTCTGTGAGAAGCCTGACATGAGCAACGAAGATATAGACGCTGCCAAGGTAGAATTCTTGAAAAAACTTGCAAAAACCGACTCCGAAATTTCCCAGATCGAGCAAGCCACAAAATCTCAGGATTGCAATTTGTGGCGTCTTCATCGAAGAATGAGGTTGACTGCGTCTCGGTTTGGTGAGGTTTGTAGAAGAAGAGATACAACAAGTTGCAGAGCTCTAGTAAACGCCATAATATACCCAACCGAATTCTTTGGCAATGCATGTGACTATGGAAAAAGCATGAATGCGTGGCAAAAGCAGAAATAGAGAAATCATATTCGCAATCAGAAGTACAATCTTGCGGGTTGTTTATTGATAGGACCCATCCATTTCTGGCAGCATCGCCAGATGGTGTGATAGGCGAAAAAGGTCTGCTAGAAATTAAATGTCCATGGTCGGCTAGAGAAATGACCCCTGAAGAGGGCATTCTGAACAAAAAAATTACGTTTTGGATAAACGATGAAATAAATAAAAAACATAAGTGGTATTACCAAATTCAAGGGCAGCCACTCGTTGCACAAAGAGAGTACTGTGTGCTTGGTGTTTGGACCCCGTATGGTTTGAAAATAGACGTCATTGAAATGGATGACGTTTTCTGGAAAAATGAAATGGAAGAGAAATTGAAATTCTTCTACATGAACTGCTTGCTCCCAGAACTGGTCGATCCCAGGAAAAGCAGAAATATGCCAATCCGCGATCCCGATGTGATCTTGAAGGCACAAGAGAACCGTTTGAACAAGAAAAAGAGTTCTTGAGAATTGGCTATTTTTGCTGTACTCGGGTACCAAAATGGAAGAGATTAGCATATTACATTGTACGCCGTTACTAACCCCTTCGTGTCGGCAAATGCGGTGTGCAGATCTCGCTTTAGCAGCGATGTGCGAGATGTTATGCTAATCTCTTCCATTTTGGTACTAGTACCAGATGTTCACTATTTATTGTACGTATATATTATGTATATATTGTTTATTTAAATAAAAGTCAATCGTCAGGCTCATTAGCACGTAGCATCGGCTAGCTTTATCTAGTCTGTTAGATGGCGAATATTGAAATGTCACATTGACACGTTAAGCGCCACAGTAGAATCTGAAAATCCAGTCCACTGGGCCAAACTTGTATTATTGTCAAATTAGCTTGTTTTAACTTTCGGTTTAATATTTTGACTTGACTTTTTTCTCAAATCCTATGATTTTTCCCCTTTTTTGATTTTTTTTTCTGAGGTACTAGTTGTATGTCGCGTGGCCCACAGACCAATCGGGTCGCGTGGCACATAAGTCGCGTCGCATTTTTTGCAAGTCAAGACTTGCATCATGTCGCGCGTTGAGCACTGTTTCGTGTCATTTATTATTGAAGCGTTGTTGGTATTGTACGTCATCTTGTCCAAATTGCTTTACTGTTTATAAACTATTGAATACCAAATTTAGTGATGTCGCATTACGAAGCGGAGCAAAAAATGCTTGAACAATTGTGTAATGAAATACTATCGGATGAAGAGAGTGGCAGTACTGAGTTATGTGGGGATGTATACTTATCTGATGCGTATTCTCCAAGTGGTAGTGAATCAGATAGTAGTTGTAGTAATTCCATATTTATCTGTATTACTGTTTATGTATACCGGTATTTTGTTTATTCCTGCATAAGACTTTGTCAATCTGTTTAGTTTATAAGAGTTCCTCCATATTTGTGTTCGTTAGAATATCGACATTTACCATAACTAACTGATTTGCTGTGAAATTACTTTATTCATTTTTGAATGAGAATGTCTGATTATTTTATAAGATTTGCTTTTTGTTTTAGATTTGTAGAATATCCTCTTCTTGTAAAACTCTATAAACAACGTGTTTTTTAATGTTTTCATTTCCAATTCAGTATAATTTGGTTCCTCAGGCCACGGACTCTTGGTTCCTGTAAGAAAATCACATCAGCATGGCACACGTCTTACGTTACGCGGCCAAATATAACTGCCAGCAGTGAGACATATCATGTGTGTCACGAGGCCCAAAGCGCCAAATGAGGTGCGACACACGCATTATATCTCATGACGCTTATCGTGTTAAGTTTATTTTACGATACTTCATAAGGTTAAAGCTAAACAGCAAGTGACATTTTATTTATGTTAAATGCGTTCACTATAATTATTATTTTTAACTAAAAGGATTACCGCCTCCAATGACCCTGGAACCACCTGGAAACTTTTGGTCACAAAGTTCTGTATTTTACCACACATGTCAAGTCTTTTCATTTGATATGTATATTGGGGGTTTTGTACAAAAATATGTAACTCGCAATTTCGAAACGGCGGCAATCTTGGAATCAAATTTTTAGTGAAGTACTGTATTCTACAAGGCGACGAGATATTAGCAAGTATGTTATCCGCCATTTTGTGACGGCCGCCATCTTGATTTGAAACTGTTTTCGTATTACTGTTTTGTACAAGTGCTTCCATTTGATATCCATATTGGGGTGATTGAACGAAAATGATTTTTTGTGGTATCACCTCTGAAGCATGGCCTATTGTATAAAAAGAAATGATCAAAATCGATTAAAAATTTCCCCTCTTTCATTGAAGTCTATTAAAAATGTCACTTACTGGTCCGATGTTTATCTCGAACCTCCGGCGTCAAAACTGCTACTGTTTAACTTGGGACAACAAATTATCTGAATACGTCCTTTCTTAGTCCGTACACACGCGTTGCTTCGACTGGCAGCACGAGATAGTGGATAAAATTCGTGTAAAAGCCTATTTGCAGAGGTTTTCGCGCTTCAAAATTGTCGCTTCATTTTTGAATATTTTTCAATGAAATTTTCACAGTGCACTAAAAACAAGACTCCACAGGGTGCTATAGAGCCACTTTTTCGTTTTTTCCTCTGGGTTATTTTTAAAAAAATCGAGAAGTCGAACAACAATTATCTGCAATTCCACCCACCATAACTCCTGAAAAAATTTTTTTTTTAGAAAAGTGGCTCTATAGCACCCTGGGCATTTGTCTTCTGAACATACTGTATAAATTTTATTCAAATATATAGAAAAATGGAGCGTCAATTCCGAAGCAGCTAAACCCTTGTAAATGGCCTGAAACTCACTGCGTCGGAGCCGCCTTAAGGATGTGAGATGAAGATCTCCGAAATGTGTTTCAAGGAGAGAGCGTATGTCTTCCCATGTCGAAGGATTACGGGAATTGACGAGTTCTGCTGCTCGTCCGCGCAGTTTGTTTTTTATATGTAGGACGACAAGGAGACGCTGTTCCTCGACAGCCATTTGGTGCGCCGTTCTACACGCGATGATAAAAGTCGAAAGCAATATCGGGTTACCATCGTATTCAGGGACAATTGAAAATATTTCGGACAGTCTATAAGGCTCGATGTTTGCATGAGCGTTATCAAGAACTTGATGTGCTTGGTAATCGTCTGATCCATGCTCTGACATGGTGATTGGAAGGTTCAACAATAGTACGCAAAATATACGAATAAATATGGGAAAATACGTAAAAGTGGTAGAAAATACGTAAAAGGTAAATAAATGGGAAAATATAGAACATGTTGCGCAAAATATGAAAATCACTAAATAAATACGCAAAAAATAGAAAAATACAGAGATAATTGCAAACGATAGTAGCTTCAATTGTACATTACCGGTGGTACATTTCCTTTCTTGTTTTGCCTTCTTCTTAGTCGTTTTCTTTCTTGTTATTTCTTCTTGTTACTTGTAGGCTCGTGGTCCTTTGTAGCTCGAAGGATAGACATCCACCACATTAGTGAGCGTTCGCGTGTACTAATGCGTTGAAGCTATCCCACTTCTCTGACACCAATTGTTATAGCATTTAAATTCAACTTTACTTTTTAAAAAAAATTATTTGAGGACAGTAACTACTGTCCGTTACAAACGTTTACAATTGAACTTATCAGTTAGCGTACATTACGGTGTTGCGCCGGGTATTGAACAACATGAAATGGGCGCAAGACCTATTTATACTATTGGTGTGCTTACGAAGCACTTCTAGAAAACAAAGCATGAGCAACGAATTAGCGAGAAGTCGTTATCTGTTGCTGAGCTAGCGTCTGATGCAACATTGTATGGAATAGTAAGTCCATTGTTGTGAGTGCATATAATATATATACAGGGTGACTTCGAAGTTGAGTCATTTATTTTAACAGTGAGTAGATCTGATCAAAAGAAATGTTTTTTTCCTTTACCATTTTTCTGGTAAAATTAAAGTAACAAAGTTATAGCCCTTTGGAAGTTTGAGTACCGCCCTGTCTCAATAATAATATGTTCGTGTTTGTGACAACGGATATAATCCGCCTGACCGGTTCATCGCATCGGAAACAAAAAAGCGAAAGAATTTGAAACGTTTATCACGATGTTTTTCGTCAGTCGATAACGCGTTAGTGAAGAGTAGTGTTTGTTGCGTGGCTCAAACGAAATCAAAAATGGCACATGTTTACGAAAATGCTGAACTTGTGGACATGATTCTTATTTACGGGGGGGCAGTCTTCACAAAATGCTCCCGGATGCATCACGGATTTATGCGAATCGGTTTCCCAATCGAGTGCAACCAACCCCTCGTGCCTTTGTTAATGTAGTACAAAGGGCTCGTGAATCAGGTGACTTAAGACCTCACAGGTCAGGACATGCTGCTCCAAGACCGCACGATCAAATACAGGTCCGCACTGAAATACTTGTCGGGACGATACTTTATTAAACAAGGTAACATTTTTTTTTATTTGTTTTTTTATTTTTACACACATATTTTGGTTTATCTTCCTTCTACAATCATTATCTGAAAATTAATGACTCAACTTCAAAGTCACCCTGTATATATATATATATATATACCCCACCACCATACAATGTGAGGACCCCCCATGTAAAATTTACATACAAATTGAGGACCGTGACAAAGTGAGGTCCGTATACGGACCTCACTCTGTCAGACCCTGTGTATCGTGTTCCCCAGCCCCTAATCATTAATAAAACATGAAAAACAGACGGTCCTCAGTTTGTACTTAGCGCGTTAAAATTTGTATATCGTACTTGGGCGTTCCGCCAAACCCGGCGCTGCGCGCGTGGAATATACAGGGTGACTTCGAAGTTGAGTCATTTATTTTGACAGTGAGTAGATCTGATCAAAAGAAATGTTTTTTCCTTTACCATTTTTCTGCTAAAATTAAAGTAACAAAGTTATAGCCCTTTGGAAGTTTGAGTACCGCCCTGTCTCAATAATAATAGCATGTGCTCGTGTTTGGCAACAACTGATATAATCCGCCTTATCGGTTCATCGCATCGGAAACAAAAAAGCGAAAGAATTTGGAACGATGTTTTTACTATTATTTTATTCAGTTCAGTTATACATACAGTCAGTGTCAATCGGTAACGCGTGTGAATAGTGTCTGTTGCGTGGCTCAAACGAAATAAAAAATGACACATGTTTATGCGGATCGGTTTCCCAATCGAGTGCAACCAACCCCTCGTGCGACAGAAATCTATTTTTGGTAGAGTAAATACCACTTTAGAACAGTTAAAAGTATTAAATTCATAAATCCGAATGTCAGTTTTATCATATCTTATGTTTTTACTTACTGATATGTGCGCTGAACGTTAGCCTGGAGGTTGATAAAGTGTATACAGTAGTATTTGAGGAAAAGATCACGTGATTTGAGTCATAAGAGAGACATATTTAAAAATGGTGACCGAATCGCAAAATACTTCATAAGGCCTATATCTGAATAATTATTGGATCGTGCAGAGAGCTATATTTTATGTTGTTGATCTGGGCTGGTATTTTAAGTCCCCTATGTTACCATCCGTCGAATTCGAATTCTATACTAAAGTTATATATATCTTCTCTATGAGATGAGTTACTATCATCTGACCCTTTTTTGTACAAATAAGTTTGCCCTTTTTTTTCTACTATACTAGAATCACTTGAAGTTTTATGGAACATAAAACAAAAATGATACAGGCGGTCCGTTGAGAGCTTTCCGAAGAAAGACACGTGGCAGAGCTCCAGAAATAGTTGTACTCCCTTATAGTCCAATTATTGTATATGGTACTTTTAAAGAACATGCTTTGACGATTTTTTTGGAAAATGAGCTATCGAGATATCAAGATCTTCACTATAAAGTGCTTCTATAGTTCAAATAATGTAGAAACAAGGATCATTAAAAAATGGAACGATGTGTGTGGCAGGAATTAAGATATTATAAGTGAATCGACTGTATTTTAATAAAACATTGTGAGAAATTTCTCTACGCTAATCGATTCAAATAAAGTTATGTGTCGTGTTTCCACCGAATTTGTGCAGTTATTCATATTCACCTTGATTTGTAAGTATGTGATCATTCACTGCATTTGAATTCTATATTAAAATCGGCACTACAAAAAAATCTGGCACTTCACAAATCTTATTATTCCTGTTAGAACTATAACTTGACTTTTTAAACAACTATTGCTACTTTTTTCTACCAAACAAGAATCACTTGTAGAAGGTGGATTTGACATAACCGGATGAATATTACCACTTCTAATCTCATGGAACATAAATTTCTGACTCGGTAATAAAGTCTTGTAACTGGAGACTGTATGGAAAGTGCATTACCATTGGAAGGACGTTCAGAAGGCTCTCTTTACTTCCTTCTAAATAAGAAACATTTAGGTAACTGATATCCACTTATAATCACAGTGATGCCACGAATATCCACGTTTCCAAAAGGATATATGTATTGGGAACTGAAATTTTGCATGGCTACCATAACATCGTTTAGGACTCTTCATCTTGATTGCACATAAACATTCAAAATTCTCCCGCAACTCGGTATCTCTCAAATGTTAGAGGAGAACCCTCATATCAAGTCGACAAAAGTAGTTCCTATGTATCATGCACAAGTCTATTCTCGCTGGATCGTATTTGTCAAATTTCTCACACGAAACTTTGCTTTTTTGATAATCATCTATCGAAGGTAAGGAAAAGAGTTTATATCTAACAGTGGAAACATTGTTAACCATAATTTCTAGGTTTTTACACGATAACAACCCAATTGGGATAGTGCTACCTTCAAGATGTACAGTCAATACATGCAGTCTCAAGGCTTAGCTGTGCTTCTCTGATCCTATATGAAAAATTTCCCCTCTGATGCATTTACTAAATTCACAAGTGCTACCTTCCAAGCAATTCCAGTTTCTAAGCCTTATCGCTAGATCCATTATTCTTCAGATCTCGCATGAAAATTTCGTCCTCCAAACTTTGCTCAAATGGAAAAACTACAGTAACCCCACAGGTATACTGCCATGACTTGAAGTTGCAAAGCACATGCATTATCCGTATTTCTGAGGCAAGATCTTCAAACTATAATTAAAAACACGCAGGTCATTCTTCGGAATTACGAAGCTTTCTCACATTAATTTGCTAATAGTAAACCCGTAAGGCAGGCACTATCGCCTACCACTCATGATAAACCCACAAATAGAGTCGCCCACAGGTGAACGCACGGACCTACACAAGCACAAAACCCGTGGTTCCAAAACTTTCTCGCCGCCTTACAATGAATTTGTATCTACCTAATTCGAGGACAACTTTCGGATTGCCATAAAACTGTTTTGCGTTTACTCTCAAAGTTGACACTATGCGATATCCATTACTAAAAAAATTGTTTTTCCACGAAATCTGTGACTATAGGAACGATTATATTGTAAAGTATCTCAATTAAGGTCATTTAATAACTTAAGAATTTCATTTTACTGTGGTACCATTCAGCCTCGTACCGTTTCTGACATTGTTTCACCTAATAACGTCATTCCCCTAACGAGTCAATCTACTTGACGTCATTTATTGTTGCATGTTGGAGTGTTTCACTCTACCGCATAGACCACATTTCGCAGACGCTCGCGTATCCCAATCCGCCAAATATACTTATTCTGTAAATGAGTCAACCTACTTGACGTCATCTTAATGTTGCACGATGATGTGTTTCACTCTTTTGCAAGGACCACATTCCACAGACGCTGACGAAATTTATCCGAATCCGCCCAACGTCGTTTTTCTCTGAATGAGTCAACCTGCTTGACGTAATTTTAATGTTGCAAGATGAGGTACTTCACTCTTCTGCATGGACCACATTTCGCAGACGCTGACGAAATATTACCCAATTTCTAATTAACTTATTGACCGAGTCAACCTACTTGACAACATTTTAATGCTGCATGGTGGGGTGTTTCACACTCCTTGAAGGACCACATTTCGCAGACGTGCACGAAATGTGACCTAGTCCGCCTATTTACGTTATTCCTTGAGTGAGCCAACCTACTTGACGTCATTTTAATGCGGCTTGGTAGACCACACTCTTGCATGGGCCACGTTCCGCAGACGCTGTCGAAATGTATCGTAGTTCGCCCAATATCGTTATTCCAGAACGAGTCAACCTACTTGATGTTATTTTAATATTGTACATTGGAAAGATTCACTCTCCTGCATGGATCGCATTTCGCAGGCGCTCACGAAATGTATCCTACTTCGCTCAATCACGTTATTCCTAGAATGAGTCAACCTCCTTGACGTCAGTTTAATGCTGCTTGCTAGGGTGTTTCACACTTTTGCATGGACCACATTTCGCATACGCTCACAAAATGTATCCTAGTTCGCCCAACATCGTGATTCCAGAACGAGTCAACCTACCTGATGTTATTTTAATATTGCATATTGGGAAGTTTCACTCTCCTACATACGCCCTGTAAAAAGGGTTTTGACAACATTGTCACATTTGCGAGCTATAAGTTTTCTGAGATTTGTTGGCGAGAAAAAGTTTTTAAAAGATGGAAGTTGACCCAGGAGGATCAACAGACGACACAGTTCCACATACTATGAGGAAAGAGCTGAGCGGTGGCGGAAACCAAGCAGAAGCAGAAAACATGAGCTCACTGACGCAGATGTCATCGGAGCAGAAAACGATCGAAAAACTGATGCTGATTATAGACGACCAGGCGAGGCAGATTCGAGACCTAATGGAGACCATCAAGGACCAGACATACAAATTCAAAAGAATCCCCTAAAGACTAACACCCTAAAAAGACCACTGAGAAACGTTACTGATGATCATCTCACATCCACAGACGAAGACGTACAGACTGAAGGATTTGTAAAAGTAAAATCAAGAAGGAGGAAAGGCGACAAGGCTGATCGATCAACCCAAGACTTTCCTTCTCTTCCGAATTCAGGATCAATTCCATTTCACACCTCCCCCAATTCATCATATCGAAACACTATTAATGCTTCTATTACCAAGCCAGGGACCACGTTATCTACCTGTCAGGTGACTCCGTCAGCCGACGTTACTTCTCCTCCGTCATCTCGTGCAACCGTCGTGGCATCAACACAAGCCTCACGACAAGGGCGCATAACCCCGATCGTCTTACGCGACGGGACGAGATGGCGTACTTTAAATTTCAAGTTTATTTTATTTCCCTAGGTATTAAAATAGAGTAAGGATTATTCCTAAATCCGAGGACGACTACCGTTCGCCTATTCCGAGAGGAAGAAGTGCCCCATCACACTTTTCCTCTCCCTTCGGAACGGAACATCCATGCGGTGGTTCGAGGAGTTCCCGTCAACTTTTCGGATACTGAGATTAAGGGAGAACTGGAGCAGAGGGGATATAGCCCTCTTCACATCATTCGATTGAAGCGCAGCGGCCGCGCACATGCCTTTGGTGGTCGTGATACTGCCCAAGACTAAAAAGTCTCAGCAAGTGTTCAACGAACACGAACTGCTGGAACTGGCCATTCGAGTTGAGGTTAAGAAGAACTCCAGACTCATTGGGCAGTGTCACCGCTGCCAAAAGTACGGGCATGCGCAGTCATATTGCACTGCACCGCCCAAATGCTTAAAATGTGCAAAGGACCACATGACGCATTTGTGCCCCCTCACAGAAGAGGAAGAACGCAAGTGCGCGAACTGTGGAGAGGGACATCCCGCAAATAGCCGGACTTGCAAGTTCACTCCAAGGAGGAACTTGCAAGTTATAGCGCAAAGGCGCGATATATCATACGCGGACGCAGCTCGGGAGGCAACCTTGCCTGCCCCCTCTGCCCAACCTCCCTTGAGCACGCAAAATGTGGACCTGGCAACAGCGCTAAGGTCGTTACAACAAATAATAAGTCCACTGATTAGCGCTACCCAAGCGTTGCAGGCGATATTTCCTATAAATGTCTAGGTACAATAGTAGACAGCCTGCATTCATCAAAATTCTTTTTTGGAATTGTTTGGGCATGAGGGATATTCCTAAAAAACGGGAATTTCATCAAGCTCTTTTGGATGAAGGTATAGATGTGGCCTTGCTGCAGGAAACGTTGCTTAATCCGGGAGATCGTTTAGCTCTCCCGAATTATGATGTTATCCGAGGTGACAGATTGAATGGTCGAGGCGGCGGTTTAGCAGTGTTGATTAAACGCGGTATAGACTATTATAGAAGCACTAATGCGGAGATGCATAGCATCGAAGCAGCTTCTGTGGTGGTCAATATGGCGGGAGGTGTCTCGTTGAAGATCACATCGGTGTATTTCAGGTGTGGTGCCAGGCTACAAGAGGCGGATCTGGAGGTCCTTTTGGACTACTCGGGTCCGCTTATTGTGGCAGGGGACTTCAACTGCAAACATCGAGCATGGAATTCTAGGTTGAATTCCACTTGTGGGGTTCGATTGTACAACCATGTGATGCGAAATGGGTACCTTATACATAGCACTGAATAGCCGACACATCATCCATTCAACCATCTTCAGGCACCAGATGTCATCGATTTCGCGATATCTAAAAACTGTAGATACAGTATCTCTTCTCGAATCTTGTATGATATCTCTAGTGACCATCTACCTGTTGCCTTGGATGTGGGCAATGAGCAAACTTCTGAGGAGGCAGCTCCTCCAAGGAAACGCATTGATTGGGACCTATACAAGTTGCTCCTTAGAGAGTTTCCCAATATCCCGATTATAGATGATGAGTCTGGAATAGATGCCGCTCAAGCGGAGTGGACAAGTTTAATTCAAGCAGCTCTACAGCGTGCAGCTGTATTTCGTGTACAACGACACGGCAGACCTTTTTTGCCTGCGGACATTCGTCAGAAAATCTCTGACAAAAGAGCCGCTATTAAGCAGGCAAAAAGGTCTTGTCATCCTGATGACATTCGTATGGCTACAAATCTTGTCCATGAAGTGAGAAACGCACTGCACGAACTCCGCAACGAGCAATGGAGCGACTTTCTGGCGGGAATGCTTGATTCAAGTATTCCTCTCTGGAGGGTCGCAAAGTCACTCAGAAACGGAAAGCGAGAACAACTCCCACACATCCACGGTCCTGAAGGCATAGTCTTCAGAACGGAGGATAAGGTCGAGGTTTTCGCTGATGCCATGGAAAAACAGTTCTCTCCCAACTATGATCTCGATAATGACCTCGACGAGGAACAGCACATCGTACGATCCGTCAGGAGATATTTTAGGGCCAACGGCGTCAGCGGAGGCACTGAATCCTCTTCAGATGACTCTTCTTCAGAAGATTCGTCTGAGGCTCCACATAGCTCATTAGCTGAACCCTCCGAGTTCCCACATTGCACACCAGCGGAGTTACTAAGTCATATTGAAGACCTCAAGGTGCGTAAAGCACCTGGGGAGGATCAAATCACCAACAATGCGTTGAAGCTGCTCTCGCCGAAAGCCCTGACATACTTGCTGAAAATAATCAATGCGACGCTCAAAATCCAGTACTTCCCTGCTGGGTGGAAGACTGCTGATGTCATCATGATTCCAAAGAAGGTGGGTTCGATATTTCCTCAGGATTACCGTCCCATAAGTCTGCTGTCAGCTCCTTCTAAGCTCGCCGAAAAGGTGATTTATCGTCACCTTGAGAATTTTTCGTCAAATCACCATGTGATTCCTGACGTCCAATTCGGTTTTCGGTCCGAGCATAGCACCGAGCTACAGGCAGTCAGGCTGGTGGAGCATGTAACCAGAGGGTTCACCCTTAGCATGAGTACTGGCATCTTGCTTTTGGATGTCTCAAAAGCCTTTGACAAGGTGTGGCACGCGGGCCTCCTCTATAAACTAATCCAAAAGGGTTTTCCTTTTTGGCTTCTAAAATTACTGAAATCCTTTCTTGAAGGAAGGAAGTTTCGGATCAAAATTAACAATGTTTTGTCAACAACATGGCCAGTACGGGCCGGTGTTCCTCAGGGTTCGGTCCTAGGACCAATTCTTTATTCGCTTTTCATCCATGATGTCCCTCCCCCCAGCAACTGTGAATTCTACCTCTATGCTGACGACACTGCACTTGTCGCCCAGTCGTGTACTGGTGATCTGGTTCACGATGGGTTGCAGAATGCGGTGGACGAAGTTCTAGACTGGGCGGAACGGTGGCTGATAAAAATTAATCATTCGAAAACGCAGGCTATTTATTGTACCAAAAAACGTCGCGGCCCCCCAGCAGAGGTTTCTGTAGACGGAAATCGTGTACCATGGACAAATTCTGCCAAGTATCTCGGTGTCACCCTTGATAAAGGCATGACCTGGCAGAAACATACAGCATCCATAAAAACAAAATTCCAAATTGCGTTTCGGCAACTATATCCTTTGTTATGTAGATCCTCCAAATTGAGTTTGATAAACAAAAGTTCGACTATATAAAATGATTATTAGACCAGCCATTACTTATGCATGTGCGGCTTGGTGTATTCTTGCCAAGACACACATGCAAAGTCTTCAAGTACTGCAAAGCAGAACTTTGCGGACAATTTGCAACGCTCCATGGTATGTCTCAAATGAGACACTACACAGAGACCTTGACATTCCTTACTTGAGGGATTATGTCAAGCTTCAGGCGCAGCGATGTTATAGTCAAGCGGAATCGCACAGCAACCCTCTGTTGCGTGACTCAGTGTACTACACAGTGGAGCAAGTTCGTAAACATTCAAGGCCACGGCTCGCACTGTAATCAAAAGTTAGCGTGAATCTTTAGTAAACTCAAAATTACACTCTAACAGAACCGAATCAAAAAAAATTGTTTAGTTCACCTCAAAATTAATCCGTGTACCAAGTCAAAAAGCCTAGGTGTTTCCTCTTAAACTAAGCATATCTGTTTTTCTTTGCTCTTCTCCTTTTTTCTTCTCTTTCCCTTTCTCTTTTTCCTTGACTTTGTCTGGTTTCTGGGCAACCAGGACTGACAGATTCGACTAACGTACATCAGACAGTGACTAATGGGCAAAGGTCCTACGGACCGCCCAGACAAATAAATGACGAATAGTATACTCTCCTACATGGATCGCAATTCTCAATCGCTCAAGAAATGTATTTTATCTGGTAATTATTAAAGCTAATGAAATGTTCAACAACTATCTCTCTCTGTGTTTCTCTCTCTATTGCCGGCATCACAGCTACGTATCAAATTAAGTGAACGTTGAGAAAAACCAGTTGCCATAAGCAACAATGTACGATCCTGACTTTGAATGCGCTAAGTGAGAATATATCCTAAAAGGAACTCACTTTGTTTGTTGTAAGTGTTTCAATATACCGTTAGGTTAGGAGCTCGGTCGGTCCTCACCTTGTCCGATATACAAGTCATAAATTCAAAATAGTTTTTTTCTGTGTATACTCGCCACTTTTAGATATAACAATGGCGTGCTACCAGATCATGCTTAAAATCACATTTGTAGCTGCATTCCTTCTGATGGTCCTCACATTGTATGCAAGCCAAAAAATGTTATCTATATATATATATATATAAACACACACGACAAGTAGTCGAAGTACCCAACAAAAGGCGGAAGCTTTAATTTTTATATATATATATAGGTGAAAAATTAAAGCTTCCGCCTTTTGTTGGGTACTTCGACTACTTGTCGTGTGTGTTTAATTTTTCACCTAACTGGTCTAGACGACAATGAACACGTCTCAAGTTATATATACAGGGTGTTCCATAATTATTGCGACAAAATGATAGGGGTTGTAGAGGGCATCAAAATGAACAATTTTGCTTTATAAACCCCTGTTCGGAAATATGCCGTTTGGGCTGCAGCAAAAAAAAGATCAGTTTCTTGAAACAGCTTACCTACAGTAATTGCTCAAAGTGTCCTCCATCTTGCTCAATACACAGCTGTGCACGATTGTTCAATGATCGGCGAACTCTGTGGCATACCCCCAGTATGTCCTGAACATGTGCGGACGCATGCCCATCCAAACGTGGTGGAAGTAAATATGGCCCGATGATATGCTCGTCCACAATGCCGCACGAGATGTTAATTGAAAACTGATGTTTGTCTCTATGGATGGCTATGGCATGAGGGTTTTCTTCATCCCAAATGTGATTGTTGCGGCTATTAAAATAACTGGCCTTTGTAAAACAGGACTCGTCAGTGAACAAAACGAGCGACCAAAGTTTGGTTGCCTCAACTTCTGCTGCAGCCACCAACGACAAAAACGTCGACGCGGCAGATAGTCCTCTGGACCCATGGCTTGGACTTTTAAAAGGTGGTACGGGTGTAGTTGCTGGTCATGGAGAACCCGCCAAACAGTAGTTTGAGACGCTCCCACATCATGTGCAATAGCACGCACCGCTGTACGCGGATTGGCCTCTGCATGATGCAGAATCACTTCCTCAAATTGCGCCTCGTGAAGGGCCGCCCTGCTCCCGCGAGGTGTCTGGTGCTGCCACTGACACGAAGACGTCCATGAATCCTTGTAAAAATGGCGTGATGCGAATGGGAACATTCTGGAAACCGTTGGGCGTAGATTCGCGAGGCTCCTCTTCCGTTACCACCAGCTTCTCCGTAAATTAAATGCATATCCGCAAGTTCCGCATACGAATAACGCTGCATTTTAACACTATGGTACTGTTACTTACTATCTAGTTTGACGCACCACTCAGATAAATTAAATGAATCGGTGTGGAGAATTTACGATAACAAAAATGAAAACACAGCAGGCTTTTTTTTACAAACCGGCGAGACCATGAAATGTGCTAGACGAACATTTTGCAGCTGGTGAATTTTTTGTTTCTCCTATGAGCTCTTAACCCTTTCAAGCTTTGTGGTGTCACCATACCATGAAACCACCTTTTTAATAATTTATCCCGGCGCTGCGGAGTGGTTATCTGCCGATACCACCGTGTAAGAAGTAGCACTATATTGCCAACTAGTATGAAAAAAATTATTTACATAGGACGCCATTCCTAACAGCTTGTTATTTGACATTTATCGATTTGTTTTCGCAGTGTGCAGGTCAATGGCGTGCGTGGTCATAAATTGAGTGTTTATTTCAAAAAATAAGGACAGAATGGCGGGTAAGTACTATATTTCATTGTATTAGGTATTGTGATATGTTATTATCATAGGCACACGCGATTTTATATATTTTTATTGGTTGCTTTGAATAAAATTAAGGTGGTGTCAATTGATACCACATAGCAATCAATGCCTAATATTTTCGGTGATTTTGGATTTTTGCCTTGTGTGTTTGGCAGTGTGTTTGTGTAATTAGTGGGCGTATTTTTCTGTTTTTGAGTAACTTGGTTGTTTTGCTGGGTTAGTTGATTTGCCGTCAGTTCGGTAATTGTGAAGTTTGCGGCGGAATGGAAGTCGATGGAAAAACTATTTAGACTATTGGTTGGCGGGCTACTTGTATGTTGTTGGTATGTTTGTTTATTGGTGGGTGTACTTTTGTTTTTGATTCAATTATTTTACTAAGTTAGCTGCTTACGTGGATAGTGACTAATTGATTGGGGATTTTGTTTCAGGGAAAAAGTGGTCTTACAAAGAATTGGAAAATATGACCTATGAAGAGTACAGAAATATATTTTTTGAGGACATACCTTCAGGAAATGAATCGGAGGATGATCAAAATGGGTCAGATGAAGACGTGCATTTTGCAGCACAAAAGCGGAACAACACCGTACGCGATGGTCGTGCAGTACTTGCAATGTCGGTTTGTGACTCACTGACCAAAAAAATTGCTTTGAAAAATATCATAGCAAATAAGTTGTATGTTTTTACTTCAAACTCCTTTTTATAACATTATCTTAATTAAATATATGTTTCAGTAATATCTGCATTGTATTGTTTTAGTGCTTGGTGGTATCATGGTGATACCACCTACTAATTCCTTTTTCTCCAAATGGAAAAATTTTCTGGGCTATTTTTAATGCTTTTGAGATCTTATCACTTCATTTTTTTCAGCTATAAATGAAATAGCTTAAAAATTTAAAAATATGCCTTGAAAGGGTTAAGGTAAAATTAGCGGTAGTGCTCAAACGGCATATTCACGAACAGGGGTTTATAATGCAAAATTGCATATTTTTATGCTCTCTACAACCCCTATCATTTTGTCGCAATAATTATGGAACACCCTGTATATATATATACAGCGTGGCCCATCCATGTGTGGACGGAATATTACTCATAAACAAATACATTTTGGGAAAATTTATTTATGGCATGTTATACATGGCATTTGAGGGCACACTTCTAAAATATTGGCAATTATACAGGGTGTCCCAATTTTGACCTACATATCAAAGTTGTGATTTTTAAATGGAATGCCTCAAATTTTATTGCATATTTGGATAAACCAATTCAAAAGAAGAATATTGATATGACATACTATGGGGTTTTTGTAATTAGCTACTGAGATTTAAGGTATTCAATCCGCCATTTTGAAATTTGTAGTGATGAATTTTGTATCAAAAAAAAACTTGCACACCTCAGATTTTATCTTATTTGTTACTTTTTCGAATTTTCATTTTTGCTCATACAGGGTGGTCGAAAACGCGAATTGTACTTTTTCACAAAAATTTCAAATGCATCACCCTGTATATTTGTGCAACTTTGGATTCAATTTTTTATAAGCTTTCTTTTGGTATAAGGTTAAAAAATCACATCATCCATGGAAACAAAAGACAGACAGTGGGCTAGTTCCATATTGCCACTAAGATTACAGATTTGACGTAAAAACTAAATAAAAGCGAAATAGAGAAAAACGACTATAACAACAACATAAACAAATAACTATCACTACTGAAGACCTAATCTAAGAAAACTGCTCGAAAATATCTCCATCATGTTGAATACACAGCCGTAGTCTTTGGATAAATGACCGTTGCACATCCCTCAGCATGTGTTCCCTTATGTTCAGAAAAGCATCCTTTCCTTCATATTTTCCGGGGTAGATGGTGGATATCTATAAACCGCTTGCTTAACGTACTCCTATAGAAAGAAGTCCATCGGTGTCATATCTGGTGATCTAGGAGGCCAAGATATAGGCCTATCACGACCGATCCAACGATTGTTACTCCAGGTGTCCAAATAGTTACGCACACGATTATGATGATGCGCAGATGCGCAGTCATGTTGGGAATACATATGCATCCTAGTTTGCAGGTTGACTTCCTCCAAAAGCAAAGGCAAATGCTCGATCAAAAAATTCAAGTATTCTGTACCTGTTAATCTGTTGTCGAAAAGGAAAGGCCTGATAACTTGGGGGATATTCCTGCAACTTTAATAGAACATCCAACTGATTCGCCTCATTGGTGACACTTGGATTATTCATACATTTTTTACTATATTCCACTGCTCCACTTGATTCAGAACGTTTTCGTAGTGTGGGAAATGTTTCCGGCCTTGGATGTCGCATATTAGGGTACCGTTGCTTATAAATGCGAGATGCTAGGAAACTATTTCTTTGGTCTTCGCCCAAAACGAACACCATATTCACTATTTCTTTAGAAATATTCATTTTCAAACACGTTTTTCTTATAATGATCACAAAGCTAATTTTGACAGTTTGTAACTAATGATTTATTGATGATTGATTTGTTTCCAAGGATGATGCGATATTTTAGGGAATTTAGCCGTGCCATAAAAGACGTGCTAATAACCGAAAAAATAGCCGTAAAAACCCTTATGTGTCTAGTATCAAAAAGAAAGCTTATAAAAAACTGAATCCAAACTTGCACAAATATACAGGGTGATGCATTTGACATTTTTGAGAATAACTACAATTCGCGTTTTTGACCAACCTGTATGAGCAAAAATTAAAATTCGAAAAAGTAACAAATAAGATAAAAGCCGAGGTGTGTAAATTTTTTCAGATACAAAAATCAGCACTCCAAATTTCAAAATGGCGGACTGAGGGGTTTCCGAAGTGGGGGGTTTTTCTAGACAAAACACCTTATATCTCAGTAGCTAATTACCAAAACCCTATAGTATATTATATCAATTTTCTTCTTTTAAATTGGTTTATCAAAATATGCAATAAAATAAAATAAAACTTTGATATGTAGGTCAAAATTGGGACACGCTGTATAATTGCCAATATCTTAGAAATGTGCCCTCAAATATCATGTATAATATGCCATAAATAGATTTTCCCAAAATGTTTCTGTTTATGTGTAATATTCCGTCCACACATGGATGGGCCACCCTGGATATACAGGGTGACTTTGAAGTTGAGTCATTAATTTTCAGATAATGATTGTAGAAGGAAGATAAACCAAAATATGTGTGTAAAAATAAAAAATTTTTACCTTGTTTTATAAAGTATCCTCCCAACAAGTATTTCAGTGCGGACCTGTATTTGATCGTGAGGTGCCCTGTGAGGTCTTAAGTCACCTGATTCACGAGCCCGTTGTACTACATTAACAAAGGCACGAGGGGTTGGTTGCACTCGATTGGGAAACCGATCCGCATAAACATGTGCCATTTTTTATTTCGTTTGAGCCACGCAACAGACACTATTCACACGCGACTGACACTGACTGTATGTATAACTGAACTGAATGAAATAAAAACATCGTTCCAAATTCTTTCGCTTTTTTGTTTCCCGTGCGATGAACCGATAAGGTGGATTATATCCGTTGTTGCCAAACACGAGTACATGATATTATTATTGAGACAGGGCGGTACTCAAACTTCCAAAGGGCTATAACTTTGTTACTTTAATTTTACCAGAAAAATGGTAAAGGAAAAAACATTTCTTTTGATCAGATCTACTCACTGTTAAAATAAATGACTCAACTTCGAAGTCATATATACATATATACAATGAATTGTTAATAGGGAAATGGGAAAATTTCAAAATCAAGCTTTCGGCATTCTCTATGGAGCCTTCATCAGGATTCTGAAAACAATTGTGATGCTAGCAAAGAATACAAGACCGATTTAAATTGTCAAACAACTTACTCGTCGTTGAGTTTGCAGCCACAAGGTGTTTCAAAACGAACGTAGAGAAGATAGAACTTGATATACATATAAAAACAAAAGGTCGGAGACATTGGGCTTGTTGATAACGACAGATACCTTCGATACATGTTAAAAATATCAATACACCCGAACATATTAAAAGTTATTAAACATGAGACGACATTTTAGGGAAACAATCGGAATGCAGTCTCTAACCTCGTACTTCCGCTACACGTGGAGAGGGGGACGGAACGGAAAGATAATGCGTCGACAGATGACAAGTGATTGACGCGACGGAACGTGGAACTGTAAACCTCATTGTCCAATTTGGGTATGAAGTATACGAGGGACGCTCGGTAAACCTCCACCCAAATTACTAAAATGCTGAATTAATTTGTTTTGGAAAAATGTGTAGTTCATACGAGTGTACGAATGTGAGATAGTGATACATACTTGAAAAGATGGGTTATGTGAGTTTGTATTAAAGATTGTGAGTGAGAAATTTCAATTACCAGGATAGCAATTGAAAATGTATTCTAATTTTGGGACGATGTTGGTTCGATTTGGAGATGTAGCCGTTCTAGCTTTTCGCAATTCAACAGGTAGGAATAAATGACACGAAGCTGCTTAACATCAATCAGCCATGAAAATGTGGGACATTTCTAAAAATAAACGTTTTGAGATTTTTTTTCTTTGTCAAGAACCTCAATACTGCCATAATTCATAGAGTGACCTGTGTTGTTAATATGAGATGCCAAAGCACATCTCTCTGGATGTAATCTGGCGTCACTTTTGTGTGAAGTTATCCTGCCTTTCAGTGACCTCGAAGTTTGGCCTATATACACTAAATTACAGTTGTTGCAATTAATGCGATTCATTTTGGACAACAGTTGAGGATGATATCGTTGAAGTTTTTAACAGTTATGATCCCTGCATCCAGTTCACCATCGAAAAAGAAGATGACAATCAATCTGTTCCCTTTCTGAATTCAAGATTGATTCGCACCAATGACAATATATTACTGGTAGACTGGTACAGGAAACCAATTTCTTCCGGAAGCCTCCTTAAAAAATTATTTCTGGAAATCGGCAAAATTGTTGCAGTGTGCTCTTGAAACTGTATTCTCAGGCTTTCTTTAAACTATGTTATCATCTTCAGGGGATAGTTAAATGAAAATCGTGCTAATTGTTCGTATAAAAATGTATGAGAACACTCAGTAGAACGACCAATACGACTGCATTTGTAAATAATCGAAACTATTTGTTAAACACGTTAAAAAACTCATAGCTATGTTTCATACACATCACAAACCGTGTTAGAACACCAAATGAATAGTTTTGATTCTACATCATAAATTGCTTCCACGATTACGTGAAATGTACTTTTTCTGTTCCCACGCCTACTGGCAGGGAACTATTGTAATCGCGAAAATTTTCTAAAATGGCTGTTACAAGCTAAAAACAAATGAAGGGGTGGACTTCACCCCTTGAACATAAAAAATGCGGTTTTTGGCATTTCTCACCTAGCCAGCAAAAAAGTTACAGGCTAAAAATGAACCAAAAGTGTTCCCTTTATTAGTAGCTATAGGGCCACATAGATCGCATTTTCTTCGAAGCCGTCGAAGGGGTTGATTTTACCCCCTGAACGTAAAAAATGTAGTTTTTTGCAATTCTCACCTAGCCAGCAAAAAAGTTACATGCTAAAAATGAACCAAAAGGGTTCCTTTCATTATTAGCTATAAGGCCACATAGATCCCATCTTCTTCGGAGCCGTCGAAGGGGTTGATTTCACCCCTTGAACGTAAAAAATGCAGTTTTTTGAATTTCTCACCTATCCAGCAAAAAAGTTACAGGCTAAAAATGAACAAAAAGTGTTCCATTTATTAGTAGCTATAGGGCCACATAGATCTCATCTTTTTCGGAGCCGTTGAAGGGGTTGATTTCACCCCTTAAACGTAAAAAATGCAGTTTTTTGAATTTCTCACCCAGCCAGCAAAAAAGTTAGTGACTAAAAGTGAATCTAAAGTGTTCCTTCAATTAGTAGCTATGAGACCGGATCCCATCTTCTTCGCAGCCGTCAAAACGGTTGATTTCTCCCCTTGAACGTCAAAAATGCTGTTTTTGGCACTTATCAACTAGCCAGCAAAATAGGTAAAGGGTTGACCCCTTCGACGACGGCTCCGAAGAAGATGGGATCTATGTGGCCTTATAGCTACTGATAAAAGGAACACTTTTGGTTCATTTTAGCCTGTAACTTTCTTGCTGGCTAGGTGAGAAATGCAAAAAACGCATTTTATGCGTTCAGGGGGTGAAATCAACCCCTTAGACGGCTCCGAAGAAGATGGGATCTATGTGGCCTTATAGCTACTGATAAAAGGAACACTTTTGGTTCATTTTAGCCTGTAACTTTCTTGCTGGCTAGGTGAGAAATGCAAAAAACGCATTTTATGCGTTCAGGGGGTGAAATCAACCCCTTAGACGGCTCCGAAGAAGATGGGATCTATGTGGCCTTATAGCTACTAATAAAAGGAACACTTTTGATTAATTTTTAGCCTGTTACTTTTTTGCTGGCTAGGTGAGAAATGCCAAAAACCGCATTTTCTACGTTCAAGGGGTGAAGTCCACCTCTTCGACGGGTTCGAAGAAATGACCCAATAGCTAATAAGAAAACACTATTCATTTATTTTTAGCTTGTAACTCTGTTTCTAACTAGGTGGAGGATATAAAAAGCTGCCTATGTTCTGAGGGTGTAAACTACCTCTACGTCAGGTAAAAAAAAACTGACTTCTACGTCTCCATATAAATGATACTCTTTATTCATTTTCATTATTCATCAATGGTGTTAGCTTTTTTGAAAAGCTGCATACCTGTTTCTAAATAGTTTTGCACTAAGGGTGAAACAAGCATTGTAGAAGCCGTCTGTTGCTAAAATGCATTTTTGACGTTCAAGGGTTGAAATCAACCGCTTTGACCGCTGCGAAGAAAATGGGATCTAAGTGGTCTCATAGCTACTAAGTGAAGGAACACTTTTGATTCATTTTTAGCCAGTAACTTTTTTGCTGACTGGGTGAGAACTGCCAAAAATCGCATCTTTTACGTTCAATGGGTGAAATCAGCCCCTTCGACGGCTCCGAAGAAGATGGGATCTATGTGGCCCTATAGCTACTAATAAAGGGAACACTTTTGGTTCATTTTTAGCCTGTAACTTTTTTGCTGGCTAGGTGAGAAATTCCAAAAACTGCATTTTTTACGTTCAAAGGGTGAAATCAAGCCCTTCGACGGCTCCGAAGAATATGAGATCTATGTGGTCGCATAGATACTAATTAATTCAACACTTTTGGTTCATTTTTAGCCAGTAACTTTTTTGCTGGATAGGTGAGAAATGCAAAAAACTGCATTTTTTACATTCAGGGGGTGAAATCAACCCATTCAACGGCTCCGAAGAAGATGGGGGATCTATGTGGTCTTATAGCTATAATGAAAGGAACACTTTTGGTTAATTTTCAGCCTATAACTTTTTTGCTGGATAGTTGAGAAATTTAAAAAACTGCATTTTTTACGTTCAAGGGTTGAAATCAACCCCTTCGTTGCTTTCGAAGAAGATGGGATCTATGTGGCCCTATAGCTACTAATAAAGGGAACACTTTTGGTTCATTTTTAGCCTGTAACTTTTTTGCTGGCTAGGTGAGAAATTCCAAAAACTGCATTTTTTACGTTCAAAGGGTGAAATCAAGCCCTTCGACGGCTCCGAAGAATATGAGATCTATGTGGTCGCATAGATACTAATTAATTCAACACTTTTGGTTCATTTTTAGCGTGTAACTTTTTTGCTGGATAGGTGAGAAATGCAAAAAACTGCATTTTTTACATTCAGGGGGTGAAATCAACCCATTCAACGGCTCCGAAGAAGATAGGAGATCTATGTGACCTTATAGCTATTAATGAAAGGAACACTTTTGGTTAATTTTCAGCCTGTAACTTTTTTGCTGGATAGTTGAGAAATTCAAAAAACTGCATTTTTTACGTTCAAGGGGTGAAATCAACCCCTTCGACGGCTCCGAAGAAGATGGCATCTATGTGGTCTCATAGCTACTAATGAAAGGAACACTTTTGGTTAATTTTTAGCCTGTAACTTTTTTGCTGGCTAGTTGATAAGTGCCAAAAACCTCATTTTTTACGTTCAAGTGGTGAAATCAACCCTTTCGACGGATCCGAAGAAGATGGCATCTATGTGGTCTCATAGCTACTAATGAAAGGAACACTTTTGGTTAAGTTTTAGCCTGTAAATTTTTTGCTGGCTTGGTGAGAAATGCCAAAAACCGAATTTACTACGTTCAAGGGGTGAAGTCCACCCCTTCGACGGGTTCGATGAAATGACCCAATAGCTAATAAGAAAACACTATTCATTTATTTTTAGCTTGTAACTCTGTTTCTAACTAGGTGGGAGATATAAAAAGCTGCCTATGTTCTGAGGGTGTAAACTACCCCTATGTCAGGTAAAACAAAAATATTCTGACTTCTAGGCCTACATATAAATGATACTCTTTATTCATTTTCATTATTCATCAATGGTGTTAGCTTTCTTGAAAAGCTGCATACCTGTTTCTAAATAGTTTTGCACTAAGGGTGAAACAAGCATTGTAGAAGCCGTCTGTTGCTAAAATGCATTTTTGACGTTCAAGGGTTGAAATCAACCGCTTTGACCGCTGCGAAGAAAATGGGATCTAAGTGGTCTCATAGCTACTAAGTGAAGGAACACTTTTGATTCATTTTTAGTCAGTAACTTTTTTACTGACTGGGTGAGAACTGCCAAAAATCGCATCTTTTACGTTCAGTGGGTGAAATCAGCCCCTTCGACGGCTCCGAAGAAGATGGGATCCAGGTGGCCCTATAGCTACTAATAAAGGGAACACTTTTGGTTCATTTTTAGCCTGAAACTTTTTTGCTGGCTAGGTGAGAAATTCCAAAAACTGCATTTTTTACGTTCAAAGGGTGAAATCAAGCCCTTCGACGGCTCCGAAGAATATGAGATCTTTTGGTTCATTTTTAGCCTGTAACTTTTTTGCTGCATAGGTGAGAAATGCAAAAAACTGCATTTTTTACATTCAGGGGGTGAAATCAACCCATTCAACGGCTCCGAAGAAGATGGGGGATCTATGTGGCCTTATAGCTACTAATGAAAGGAACACTTTTGGTTAATTTTCAGCCCGTAACTTTTTTGCTGGATAGTTGAGAAATTCAAAAAACTGCATTTTTTACGTTCAAGGGGTGAAATCAACCCCTTCGACGGCTCCGAAGAAGATGGCATCTATGTGGTCTCATAGCTACTAATGAAAGGAACACTTTTAATTAAGTTTTAGCCTGTAAATTTTTTGCTGGCTTGGTGAGAAATGCCAAAAACCGAATTTACTACGTTCAAGGGTTCGATGAAATGACCCAATAGCTAATAAGAAAACACTATTCATTTATTTTTAGCTTGTAACTCTGTTTCTAACTAGGTGGGGGATATAAAAAGCTGCTTATGTTCTGAGGGTGTAAACTACCCCTATGTCAGGTAAAACAAAAATATTCTGACTTCTACGCCTACATATAAATGATACTCTTTATTCATTTTCATTATTCACCAATGGTGTTAGCTTTCTTGAAAAGCTGCATACCTGTTTCTAATTAGTTTTGCACTAAGTGTGAAACAACCCTTTTAGAAGCCGTCTGTTGCTAAAATTAGCTAGAAATACGTTGCAATCATTAAAAATTCAGTAGTTGGTAAAAAATGGCTGCTGGAAATTGGCTGCTAACTTCACACGAATCTCCGGAAGAATTGACTGCTAGAAACTGGCTGCTAACTTCACACCGGTCACATCTTTGACTTTTTTACCCCTTTCTCTAGACGTTTTCGTTTGTCATATATTTATGTGTGAACATTACATGATATAACTATATATTCTTTTTTCTCAATATCTGTTAATCATATTCATAGGTTCTTTTCCCTCTACATAAAGCGCCTTTCTCTTTTTTTGTATTTTTTGTTTCACTTTATGGCACACAGAGTGTATAAATTAAACCATTGTACTATGTATTGCTCTCTAAATAGTATTTGTACTGCTTGGCAATAAATGCTTTATAATTATTATTATTATTACTATTATTATTACTATTATTATTATTATTATTATTATTATTATTATTATTATTATTATTATTATTATTATTATTATTATTATTAACCATTTGAATATACACAAAATAGTGATTTCTCCAACTTTAATGTTTAATAAAAAGTTACCCAGCAAAATGTTTTGTATGTCTCGATGACGGGCCTTTTCATATACCCTCAAGATAATAATATTTATTGTATCACAGGTTAATGCTTTTTTTATAAAATAGAGTCGGTTTTTGACTAGTTATATTGGTATTACCAGAAAGTGAATGAAAAGGACAGCCTTTATTACCCACTTCATGTGTGCAAGAACGAATATTAATAATTGTTTTAAAGATCAGTTTTGCAGTGTGCTTTCCTCTTAGTTAGGAAAAATAGGCTGTTGGTCTTTTCACCGTTTTTGGCGAGTCTCCAATAAAACTACAGAAATCTTTTATACATCATTTTCCTCAAACATATGCAAACGGCCTCTATGCGCGGACTTTTGTTTGTCCGAGTCCGTGTTTATTTTCTTGTCTTCGTATGAATCTTACACATTTATTCTTGCCATTGTCAGTATGACAACTTGTTTGTTATGGCCGTACGATCTGACTTTACCTTTGCTGATAGCAATGTCTGAAGATACAACTACAATGTTGACAGGCTGTGTCAGATGTATAGAAGTATTTTCCGAAAGTGAATGGAAACAACGGTCCTCTATCATCCAATTATTGTGTATGTACAAGAGCGAGTGGCTGCTGCGTGTGAAGGATCGCCTTGAGCAGTATGCAAATTCCCTTAGGGAAGTCAAGATCAGCACATGGTACACTTGTGGCGTTGATTCGTAACCGCCAAAAATGGTGAAAAGACATACATATACACTTATATAACGTCACAAGGCTGAAACATTCTGCCCAAGATTTCATCCGATTTGTTATATTGTCACAGTCCCTACCCAGAAAATGCCGCGTCTCCTCACCACATCGGCATCAGCATGTCGCCGGCTGTTTAAGAAGACGGAGCTAGCAGGTGTTTCTATTGAACAATTGGAAACTGCAGAGTCGTACGCGGCTGCTTTGATGGACATTAGGCGAAAATGGCACTTGCCGCCAGCATTCAGCGTAGAATTTATCGCCTACTTTTTAGATAGGAATGATAGGTTAGTAAAAGCAGTACATTCATATGTTGTAAGTATTATTTGTTTTGATGCCTATTTATTTTAGTAATCCACAAAATCTTAGTTATCTCAAAATGTTCAATATGCTCATAATTCAAAGTTTTCATATCCATCAGATATTTTTAATATTTTATCAACGAGCTGCAGAAAGCACCTGGCGCGGCATTAGAACGTGACCAGAGACAGAGCCGCGTGGCATTCAGAAAAGCTATGGTTCTCACTGAAATATGACTCATATTATTACCTCTCCATTGCTTTATTCGGAATTTTATGGAAAGGTAGAGAAACGCTTATGGGCCTGAATACTAATTTTCAGTAAAATACAATGTTTATTTGCCTCAGACATATTCGCGTATCATGAGAGGTCTCAAATAAGTCCTCTAAGGTTGCTGGGTTGTAGTTGAATTAATTTTAAGCGATGTATACGATTCAAACCTATATGGAATTCTGAAATTGCAGTTGATTGACTGGAAGCTTTCATGTCGTTTAAAAAACTAAACGCGATGCCAGGAAATGGTTTTTTAACTCTGAGGAATATAATAAAACCATTACTGAGATTTAGAAAGCAAAAACATTGAAACATCCGTTTGCCCTTATGTTAGCAGTGCCCAGCCCTCCTTGGCCATTGAACATTCATGGCCGGGCAAAGATGTTACAAGTTACAACAGTGCCGAAGTGGGCATTCACGTCAATGTCCAATTATCGTATATTGTCTGTAACAGATATAATCATTTGGTAGTTTTACCTGAAAGGTTTGTAAAAGTTTTGAAAAGCACTTGTGATTTCGACGTGCTTTTTTCAAATATTGCTTTTGTGCTGGTATCTCTTCGCTAAGGCCGTCATATTGGTGAAATGGTGACTAACTGCAGTTTTTTATAATATCTTCGTACAGACTTTTTTTACGCTAAAAATAGGCTATTCAAAATGTTAAACTATAGAAAATCTCCTTCAATTCGTATGTTTAACATTATTGTAGCATAAAGTGAGTGATATGCAATTATTTCCGATCGAATATCAGGTGTTTAGATGTGATAAGAATCTCGATTCAAACTAGTTGTCTACAGGTGGCGGATCGTTGATTGGTGTAAAAAGCTCGTACAACGTAACAAGTATGAGTGTCCATATACTAAATCAAGCTTTTCCTTTTCTTGACACTGTTGCTGTTAAAATAGTTTTTAATACATCTGTTCTTGTTATTTTTACCTTTTCACATTCCATCATCTGTAACGACAACTGAGTGAGTATTATTTGGATGTTTTGGAATCATTTATTGGAGCTTTTGAATCTTGTAAAATTTTTCTAGTTGTTGACTTCGATATCCCTGCGTTTAGTATTGATTTAAATGACCGTAAGAATCAAATTCTTTTGTTTACAGCTTCAAAATTTCAATAAATGACTGGACTTAGTTTTAGCCAACCTTAATGTCGTTGTACTGAGAACCGTGCTGAGATTGAGAATCAAATCACAGTTGCATATTCAGCTTATATTTAGGATGCTGAGGATAAAATTCGTGGAGATCATACAAAATGTTGGTCATTTGTTAATGCTAGAAGGGAAAATTCCAGAATCCCAGTAAATATGATATATAAGGACATTCAATATAGCTCGCCTAGGGTGATAGTTGATACTTTTCAAGAATATTTTTCAACAGTTTCCACAAAATCTGATGCGTCTAACTACAAATCATTAAAGCCCGCTAGTTCACCTATTGCACTGAACAGTATTAGTGAAGATGATATTATTCGCACTTCTAGAAAACTGAAAAACAAAATGACTTCAGGATTTGATGGTGTTCCCTGTTTTATAGTAAAAGATTGTATTTATGTGTTCGCCCAACCTCTGTGTGTGATTTTCAATCTATTGCTATCATCATGTACATATCCCTTGATCTGGAAAATAACGAAGGTTTGTCCGATTTTCAAAAATGGTGTTAACTATAGGCAGATAGCAATACTTTCTAACTTTAGCAAGGGTTTTAAGATCCTATTATACGATGTCCTGTAGGTCTCCGTGAGAGGATTTATTTCTGACAATCAGCATGGGTTTATGTCTGGGAGGTCAACAGTCACAAACTTGTTAACGCAAGAAATTTCTGAGGTATTGGATGATGAGGGTCAATTGGATGTCATATACACTGACAGTTAAAAGGCCTTTGACCAAATAGATCAATACTTGTTATTAACTAAGCTCGAATCGGTTGAAGAGGAGCAAGACTTATACGGCAACATCTGGTGTACCTCAGGGGTCCAATTTAGGACCTTTGTTGTTCATAATCTTTATTAATGATTTATCGCTGCCTTTGCGATGGATCCATCTACTTCATACTGATGATTTGAAAATATATGCTATTATTAATAATCTCAATATCTGCAAACTGTTGCAAAACTGTGCGAACTTCATCTACTCATTGTGCTCTAACAATACACTTAATGTTAATATTTTAAAATGTAAGGTTATGTCATTCACGAGAAAACTACATCCTATACAATACGATAATTATAACATTGATGGCAACCTGCTAGAGCGAACATCGACTTTCCAGGATTTGGGTGTTGTGTTTGACGCTAAATTTACATTTATGACCACATCCTCAATATGGTGAATGCAACATATATAAAGCATTTGGCTATTATTGCGTCAGAAATTGTTCGGGTTTCGCTGATATTGCAACATTAAAGCACCTGTATTTCACTCTTATTAGGAGTAAGCTGTCATCTACTCTCCTACCTATCGAACCTACAGAGCGTGCATTGAGTGCGTGTATTTTAAGTGTCACGGTCACTACCCTGAAATAGGTTTTGACCATTGGGCGCTGTTAAGAATCTTTCAAGATGTGCTGTTACAACTAAGGCGTGATTTATCGATGCTAAGATTATTAAATAAAGTACTAAACAATTAAATTGATCGCCCCTTAATATTAAGTAAAATTAATTTTTGCATCCTTAGGCTAGTCAGCCGGCGTCAGATTTTGTTTTACCCTGACATTTGTAATACAAACATCGAGTGTAAATCAGCGTTAAGCTATATGTGTAAGTGTTTCAATGCGATTTGTTCCTCTTGTGATATTTTTTGTTATCAGAAAAATCTGTATTGGATTGTTACCGAAATTGGTACCTTGGTGTAATATAGAATCAATATGTTGAGAGCCATTTCCACATTTTAAATACTGGCATACTTGTATACATTTATTTGTGTTTTTTTTGTTCGCTGTTTTTAAATTGTTGATTTATTTTCGTTGTTGGTATATTTCCTGAAATTGCGCGTAACCTCTTGGGAATTATAAATAAATAAATAAATAATTACGTACACGCACGGCAAATCTTAACACAAATATATGAGAAATCGGGCATTGGTTCATTGATATGATAGTTTCATCTAGAATGTCTTTGATTTTTAAAACTAGGTGTAAAATGGCCATGTAATAAATTGCATAAAACTCACTTTTCCTCAAAAAACTACCCGATTAAGTATGTTTGAGTTATGACGCAGAACAAGATACACGTGGAAGAACAAAATGCTGACGAAATCGTCTAAGCCAGAAGTAATAAATACGGCCATTTTGGCACTTTAACTAGTACAGTTATCCAGTAAGACGCAGTCACAGTTTTCCGAAAATTCGCGGTGTCGTGACAAGTTCCGTGAAATCGTTAAGCGTTCGACCTACGAAGAATCCAGTACCATGAGCGAGAAATAGGCACTTGGCCCTGCTTGTCGCCTCCTAAGAAGAAAGGAGTAGAAGGTAAGAACAAAATTTTCCTTTCCGCCCTATCCAAACTATTTTTCATCATTTAATTAACTCTGACACATTTAACACATCTGAAGAGATAATTAAGATATATTAATTGATAGTACAAACTAAATATATATATATAGGGTGGCCCATCCATGTGTGGACGGAATATTACCCATAAACAAATACATTTTAGGAAAATCTATTTATAAGATGTTATACTATACATGAAATTTGAGGGCACATTTCTAAAATATTGGCCATTATACAGGGTGTCCCAATTTCGAACTACATATCGAAGATGTGATTTTTGTGTCTGCGTATCTGTATGTCTGTCTGTCTGTCTGTCTATCCGTGTGATGCCGGCACCAAACTTCCGTATTCGCGATTCCAACTTAACAGCCTATGCTCCGCACCTTCCTAAACTAGCTGGAGCCTGAAAGCAATAAAACTTCGGAGTAGCCTTTAGATACAGCCCGACGCCGACTACGACTTTGTCAAACCTCTTCTGCGCACACAACAAGAGCCAACCTAGACATTGTAGAATAAAATGGCTAGAAGACCTCGAATTTTCAAGGAGACATCTAACCTCAAGCACGCGGCCGGTTATAGCCACTTGCTGTCGTACTTCAAGCCCAATTTAAGGAAGCTTTCAGTCTTATTCATTAATAATGGTTATCCGAAGTATTTGGTTAACAGAATATTGTTCAGCTCTCCGAATATTTTGCCAATTGCAAATAGTAATAGTGAAAATGACAACACTGTCCTGTCTAACTCGACGCCCATGAACTCTTCAACTAATGAGAATAACAGCACTAGAGTGGATGCTTCTATTTCCAGAGTTAATTATTTTGTCTTGCCATGCATCAAAGAATTAACACCAAAATTGATCAGGCTGTATAATTCCTTTGCCGTTTTGCTTGTAAATCAGTGCTCACAGACAACAGTTTGTTTTCCAAAATGAAGGATAGGGTTTAGTTGCTTGATTCAATCAACACTGTTTATCGCATTAATTGCAACAACTGTAATTTAGTTCATATAGGCCAAACATCGAGATCACTGAAAGGCAGGATAACCTCACACAAAAGTGACGCCAGATTACATCCAGCGAGATGTGCTTTAGCATCACATATTAACACCACAGGTCACTCTATGAATTATGGCAGTATTGAGGTTCTTGACAAGGAAAAAAAGCTCTCAAAACGTCTATTTTTAGAAATGTCACATTTGCATGAATAAAAAGGCTGATGTTAAGCAGCTTAGTGTCATTTATTCCTACCTGTTGAATTGGGAAAAAAGTTAGAACGGCTACATATCCCAGTCGATCTAACGTCGTCCCAAAATTAAAATACTTTTCCAATTGTTTATCCTGTAAATTGAAACATTTCGCTCACACAAGTAATTAAAATAATTTTAATATAAATTCACACAACCCATCTTTTCAAGCGTGTATCACTATCTTAAACTCGTACACTCATATGAAATACACTTTTTGCCAGAAGATATTTAATTCAGCATTTTGGTAATTAGGATGAGGTTTTACCGAACGTCCCTCGTATATATATACCCAAATTTGACAAGGATGTTTACAGTTCCACATTCCGTCGCGACAATCACATGTCTGTCGAAGCATCATCTTTTCGTTCCGTCCATCTTCTCCACGTGAAGCGGATGTAGGAGGTTAGAAACGACGTTCCGGTTTTGTCCCCAAAATTGCTACTCGCTAATTTTTAATATGTTCGGGTGTATTGATTTATAGTGTTAACACATAATGGTGTTATCCGTCGTCTGAGTTACCCAGGGGAACAGGATAGCAGTGCTGTAAGGGATAGGATGCGTGGTCAGAAAGAGATCCAGCAGGCTACTGGTATGTGACGAGACGCGGGAAAAAAGTAGGGCTTGTCACCAGCTGGGTCATCCCTTGAGTAAGAGCGAACGCTTCAACTGCACGACCTACTGCATCGGTCTTGTTTGAGCCCAACCAAAGCTTATTTTGGGCATTGAAATCACCGAGAAGAACTACCTCTGAAGCGGGGTGATTGATGTTCAGAAAGTCGATCTTGACGGCGAGGTATTCAAGTAGGTCATCCCAGTTATGGTCCGAGGGAGAGCGATAAAAGCAGCAAATAAAAATGGGTGAAGTTGAGGCGAAGCCACAGAATGCCCTTGCGGTCTGATTCCAAAGAAACATCTCTGGAGCAGGAAAGACTGCTGCGGACAAAAGCCACAACTCCCCCGTTCTTTCTCAGATTGGAGTGTACCTCGTAATTTGGGAAGCTAAGATGGTTAATCGGTGCAGACTCAGAGTTTTTTGTCTCCGCCAAGAAAAGCATGGCGGGACGATTCGATTGCAGGTAGTGATGCACAGCATTAATGTTGCTGTTAATCCCGCAGATGTTAGTAAAACAAGTCGGCGAGATTGTTGCTGACATTGTTCTTAGGAAGAAATAGATGATAACACATAGTCAACGAGTAAAAACTGGATTGTTGAGGTTAGATTGGGAAGATTTTTTTTTAAATTTGTAAAATTAATTATTAATAAAACCATAGTTATGTTTTTTTTTCAAGAAACCACTGAATGACGAAATTTTTTGAGATTTATAAACTATTGAAACATTTCGAACGAACATTTTTACCGGACACCACTTCATCCTTAACGCGTGCTAAAACCGACTGGAGGTAGCTAGTGACATGTGAAATTGACATTATTGACACACTAACGATCAAGCGAAAAAGGATAGAGAGAGGAAGGAAAGAGATTGGTGCTTCTGTGAAGTGTGTTGCCTACCTTATGTGGAAGTTTTAACATGAAGTTGGTTTGCCGCAAAAGCTTTCAAGTTCAAAATCTATTTTCAAATTGATGAATGTTATTATGGAAGGAACGTGGTTTTTGATGTTGTCCTTCTACCGTGTTAGGTAATGCGAAATAAATTCAAAACTTGAGTACACATAATTAGGAAGAGAATTAATTTTTGATATTAAAACCAATTCAATTAATACGTCACTAGCTAGTTCCAGTCGGCTTTAGCACGCGTTGAAGTTGAAGTGGTTTCCGGTAAAAATGTTCTTTCGAAAGGTTTCAATAGTTACTAAATCTGAAAATTTCTTCTAAATCCGTCAGTGGTTTCTTGAAAACAACAAAAAAAATTATTCCTAATGTAACCTCAACAATCCAGTTTTTACTCGTTGACTATGTGTTATCATCTAGTTCTTTCTAAGAACAATTTCTGCAACAATCTCGCCGACTTAGTAAGTAATGATACTCCCTTTTAATTACCTATTGTTGCTACTTTACAAATTTTGTTCCAGCTCCCGATCTGGATGGGATAGACCGTCGAAAGCTTGAGTTCAAGTTAAAAGAGCTTTTGCAAAAAAAATTGCTTTCATCCCAAAGAATTTCAGGGTTATTTTCTCCTAACGTTAAGGCAACTTAATTATGAGTACTATATATATATATATATATATATATATACTAAGTGACATATAAATCCGAACACCCAGTTTAAATGGTTTTATTTTAATAAAAGTTGGTGAATGTGTTTATCTTACTGTAAATAACAAGTGAAAAAATGTTCAGCCTTATCAGTTGGACATTCCGGTTTTTATACTGCTTTCTTTAATTCATTAACGCTCTAAAAATGAATATTTCAGCCACAGTAAAGAATCAACGTTGGCGGATTTTGGTTCTTGACATCCTTTACGATCGGTTACGATGCCTAGAGTACGGAGACCTGTACGATTTCGTCAACTTACTGAGTTTGATAGGGGTCGTATAGTGGGACTTTGGGAAGCTGGACTTTCTTTTCGGGCAATTGCAGTTAGAGTGCAAAGAAGTGTAGACACTGTGGTTAGGTGTTGTCAGGCATGGCTTCGAGAAGGCCGTACGCAAAGAGCAAGGGTCACTGGACGCCGCCGTAGAACAACAGACCGTGAAGATCGCCGCCTAAGATTATTGGCCTTAAGGGACCGTTTCTCCACTACCAGGTCCATTGCAAATGAATGGTTTGCAGAACACGGAAGACCTATTGGCATGCGAAGTGTTTACCGACGAATGAGAAGTTTTGGCTTGTTTTCATACCGGCCAAACTGGGTCCTCCCTTTAACTCGAGAACACCGTCGTAATCGCCTTGAGTGGTGCAGACAACGGTCACTCTGGGATCAGGAATGGAACAGTATTGTCTTTAGTGACGAGTCTCGATTTTGTTTAGGCATGTACGATGGTCGTGCCAGGGTTAGGAGGCGACGTGGTGAAAGGAGGAATCCACAGTTTTTTGTTGAAAGACATGTTCATCACTCTGTTGGAGTTATGGTTTGGGGTGCTATAGCTTATGGTTCCAGGTCACCTTTAATCTTCATCAGAGGTAACATGAACGCGCAGCGTTATATCCACGAAGTTCTAGAACCCCATCTTTTACCCTATCTTGACACCCTGGCAGATCCAACTTTCAAACAAGATAATGCCCGACCACATGTTGCAAGAGTCACAATAGACTTCTTTCAACATAATGATGTCACATTGTTACCATGGCCACCAAGATCTCCCGACTTATCCCCAATTGAGCACGTGTGGGATATGATGGGTAGGAGATTGCTCAATTTGCAACGTCCTCCTCAGACTCTAGAAGCACTTCGAGAGGAGTTGGTGGTTGCCTGGAATGAGATACCACAGGAGGACATTGACCACCTGATCAGAAGCATGCCTAGGCGCGTTGGAGAATGCGTAGCATATCAGGGTGCATCCACACATTATTAAAGGTCAAAGGGCTTTAAAGCAGTGCAATCATTTTGAAATTTTTATCATTAATTTACTTATTATGCTTCATTAAGTACTTATACAAAATTTTATTAAAATAAAACCATTGAAACTGGGTGTTCGGATTTATATGTCACTTAGTATATATATATATATATATATATAGGATGTATATACATACAGGGTGTCCCAGAAGTCGACGTCAAGCCGAAACCGGGTGATAGGCAAAGTCATAACAGCTATCAGAAAAACATTTAAAAAAATTTTATGCATGTGTTTTGAAAATTATAGGTCTTTGAAAAAGATATAGAAATTTCACACTCTACGGCAGTCTGTCAACTCCTGTTACTACAAATATTAACTTTTTTTGGATTTTATTTTTACAATGTAATGATGAATAATGCATCTTCAAACTGGTGTCTCAACCTTACTGCCAACTTTTCTCGTTCAGGAAAAATTGCCACTTATTTCCCGACCAAGTATTCCAAAGTAAAACTTTGCTCGACTTTAACTGGAAAAAAATGTACTACGAGAGTTTGGCAAGTAACCTTAAAAGTTGGCGCATTTAATAACGATTCCAAAATGGTATAACACTTAGAAGATTACTCGTTAACTTATGCACAATTTTTATTTGAAAAAAACTGATGAACATTTTTCAAAATTTCCTAATTAAACAGCGATTATGAAAACGCACAAGGACCCTTAAGGATAACTGTTTGCACAACAGTGGGCGTCAAAATGCTGCTGATGATGATTTACCTTTACAGCAAATGCTCAAACTGTTTTCCTTCAGCCGCAATACACGCTCGAAATCTTAAAAAAGATCGGGTTATTAAACGAGCGAATCCACGGTTATTAACAAACTCAGCTGCTTCCAATAGTCTTTGCCGTAGCTCAGCTACATTTTGTATCGGCTTGAAATACACTTTTTCTTTTACAGTTCCGCAGTAAAAAAATCTAAAGGATTCAAATCAGGTGATCGGGCTGGCCACGGTATTGTACCAGACCGCCTTATCCATCTGCCTGGAAAGTTTTGATCGAGATACTCTCTCACTGAGAGTGCATAGTGCGCTGGGTAGCCATCATGCTGAAACCACATGTCCCTGTAAATACTCAGTGGCACGTCCACCAATAAATTTTGTACATGATTTTTCAAAAAATCCAAATAAACTTCAGCAGTCAAAGTCTCTGGGAACTCAAACGGACCGATTATTTTACCATTTAAAATTCCTGTCCAATGGTTTATCTTGAAGCGATATTGAGATTTATCTTCTCTCATCAAATGTGGGTTTGCTACGTGCCACTCGTGTAAGTTATGCAGGTTCATGTACCCATCTTTCTTAAATGTGGTCTCATCCGACCATAAAATTTTTTGAAAGAACTGTGGATCTTTCCTGTGTCTTTCTAACATTGTCCGACAAAAAGCAACTCGGGGTTCATAATCCCGGGGCAGGAGAGGTTGAACACGCTGTATGTGGTAACCCGATCTTTTTTAAGAAGATTTGCTGTAAAGGTAAATCATCATCAGCAGCATTTTGTCGCCCACTGTTGTGCAAACAGTTATCCTTAAGGGTCCTTGTGCGTTTTCATAATCGCTGTTTAATTAGGAAATTTTGAAAAATTTTCATCAGTTTTTCTTCAAATAAAAATTGTGCATAAGTTAACGAGTAATCTTCTAAGTGTTATACCATTTTGGAATCCTTATTAAATGCGCCAACTTTTAAGGTTACTTGCCAAACTGTGGTAGTACATTTTGTTCCAGTACAGCCAGTTAAAGTTGAGCAAAGTTTTACTTTGGAATACTTGGTTGGGAAATAAGTGGCAATTTTTCTTGAACGAGAAAAGTTGGCAGTAAGATTGAGACACCAGTTTGAAGATGCATTATTCATCATTACATTGTAAAAATAAAATCCAAAAAAAGTTAATATTTGTAGTAACAGAAGTTGACAGAATGCCGTAGGGTGTGAAATTTCTATATTTTTTTCAAAGACCTATAATTTTCAAAACACATACATAAAATTTTTTTAAACATTTTTCTGATAGCTGTTATGACTTTGCCTATCACCCGGTTTCGGCTTGACGTCGACTTCTGGGACACCCTGTATATCCTTTAATTTCTTTGGGTAGAAGGCAAATTATTGTAAAAGTACACTCTTATAACTTAAGCTTTCGAAGATCTATGTCTTCATCGTCTGGAGCTGGAAATAATTATTGACAATAGCAACAAATAACAATTAGGAGAAAAATATTTACTTACTAAGTCGGCGAGATTGTTGCTGGAATTGTTTTTAAACAACAGTGAAGGGAACACAGTCGACGAATAAAAGACTGGACTGATGAGGTTCGATTAGAACGGAATTATTTTATTTTTAAATGGCAAATCATTTTGAAAGGTTTTTTTAATTAAACGTTGATTGATTTTGGAAGAAATTTGGAGATTGTAAAAATATCAACTATTGAAAATTCTTTCGAGATTTCATATTTTTTTCACTGATAACCTCCACATTATCCAACACGTGCCTGCCGACTGACATTCTACAGCGACGTATGAAGTGTGACATTGAAAATTATTGGAAGGTCACTCATTATGTCGTAACTGTGAAGTGTGTTGCCTAATATGTAAGGCGTTTTGTAATAAGAGGTTGCGCTATTATTGACCGATGAAGTACAGAGATATTTTCAAAACTTGATAGAAGTTGCTTTGGAAGGAGTGTGATTTGGATGTTATCCTACCAAACAACTAAGAAATCTGTAGGGGATGTTCACACTTGAGGACAAAAGACTGAGCAATTTTGAATTTGATTTTATTAAGATAGTGGAGAATTATTTTATGTAAATTGAGCGATTATTGGGAGAAATCGATGTTGGGGGAGATATGTTGCTTTTCCAATTTTTCGCAGTTTATCAAATATACTTAGACGACGCTAAGTTGATTGACATCAGCTTTATTGTTCATGCAATCGTCTGTCATGAAGATTGTGACATTTCCAGAAACAGGCGTTTTGATAGATGATTTTCTCTGTCCAGCACCTTGATATCATTGTATCTCATTTAATGCCCTGTGGAGTTGACGTGTGAAGCTAGAGCACATCTTTCTGGATGCAGTCTGGCATCACTTTTATGTGAGGTTGTTCTAACTTAAGGGATCTTGAAGTTTGACCTATGTATGTGAGTTTGCAGTTATTGCAATTGATGGAGTAGACGATATTGGATAGGCCAAGCAGAGGAACTCGTATCTTTCATTTTGGAGAAAACATTGTTATATATATATATAAAGTATAATCTATTGGTTATACTGGAATATATGCTTTAAGTGAAAAAGTGGTTTCGGTTAATTTCGCCGAATTTTTTATAAGTTATGCGTCTTAGCATCCCGAACAAATGTTTCAATGGGCACAGGCCCCTAACCTAAACGGGTTCCAAGATATAGGGCGTCCAAGTTGGTATAATGGGGTTCTACACAAATATTTGCTTTAAATGGAAGAGTGGTTTCGGTCATTTTCTCTGAATTACTCATATGTTGTGTCTTGCGTCAGTATAATGGAGTCGTTAGTCCTTCTCGAATATCTGCTTCAAGTGAAAGAATGGTTTGGGTTAATTTTGCCAAGTTTTTTATATGTTGTGTGCCTCGGCATCCTAAATAAATGCCTTAATGGACACGCCCAAGTCGGTATAATCTATTGGGTAGATATAACAGGAATATATGCTTTGAATAAAATAGTGGTTCCGGCTAATTCCGATGAATTTTTTGTATGTTATGTGACTCGGAATCCTGAACAAATGCCTTAATGGACAGAGGCCCCAAAACTCAACAGGTCCCAAGATATAGGGTGTCCAAATCAATCTAATGTATTGGTTAAACTCGAATGTAAGTGAAAAAGCGGTTTCGGTTAATTTCTCTGAGTGTTTCATAATATCTTATGTGCCTCGACGTCCTGAATAAATTCATTAATGGGCATAGGCCCCAAAACTAAACTGGCCCTAAGATGTAGGCCGTCCAAGTCATGAGTAATGAGATTACGGTTCTATCGAATATCTGCTTCAAGTTAAAGAGCGGTTTCTGTTAATTTCGCTGAATTTTTTATACTTTATGTGCCTCGGCGTCCTGGACAAATGTCCTAATGGGCAGAGGCCCCAAAACTCAATGGGTCCCAAGATATAGGGCGAGATTTTGTGGTAACCACGAAAGTTATTATCTCCAACGACAGGAATGCAAGACTCATGTAAATTACTGAATTGAGCTTTTGATATCGAATTGTGATAAGTACAATTTTCATCAGTCAAATAATGAGGATCAAGATAGTGCGCCCGATTTTTTAAAGCCGATTTCCTTAATCGTGTGAAAAATCTACTGATTTCTATATAATAAAAGTTCCTCAAACGAAATTCTTTTTCATCGAGATGCTGTGAACAGATCCAAGATGCTTGAGGGACGTAAATGTTACTCACCAAATATATTTCAACTCCAGTCTCAATACTAAGCCGGTGCAAATGTATACTCAGGTGATTACATATTATAAAAGCTTCAGACGATTGTTGACTAAGGACATTCAACCTAAGACTTTCGGGATTTTGCAGGGCCGCTTATCACAAAAGCGGAGTGGTTCAGCTCCTCACGGTACCTCATAGCAATCTCCGCTTTTGGACTGCTGAACTTTCTCACAAGTCGCATGGTTCGAATAGCGAAAACTTCATTACACATATAACATGGCATGCGCTGCGCCATGCTTGCGGCTATAGTATAAAATGCAAGCTGCACAGTTCAAAATTAAAACTCTACACGTTATGCTAAAAATAACGAAATTAAAACAGTACGAAAAATCAAAACGGAAAATGGAAAACGAAAACCGAGAGACCAAAAACGAAACACGATTAACGATAAACGAAATATGAGTAACGACCAACAAAAAGTATATAATGCAGTAGAAAACTAAACAGAAAATGCTTGTACAGTGCTTGGTAATGAACTATTTGCAACAAGTAACGACTAACCTAAAAATGTCATCTCACAACAACGTATTCGATCAGTGTGCGGCTGCGCATGTAGCAGTCTCGCTTATATAGAAAAATACACTAGGATCTGTCACGGTCATTGCTCTTGCTGAGTCGTAGCCGGTTAACAGATGCGCCGGCCTACCTGCTGTTAAACTTCATTGAGTCTAATTCTTCCAACCCCAATGGAAAAGGGATGTGGTTCCAATTATATGTGATCTTTGAGACATTTGCTCAGGATGACGCGCTACATGAAATTTCAAAAATTATTCATATTATATTAACCGAAACTACTCTTCTAGATAGAGCAGATATCTGAGTAAATCCGACATCCCATTATACCGACTTGGGACACTAAATTTTGGGGCTTGTGGCTATCAAGGCATTTGTTCAGGATGCCGAGACACATAACATATAAAAAATTATAGATTATACCGACTTAGACGCTCTATATCATGGAACCCGTTGGGTTTTGGGGCCTCTGTCCATTAAGGGTATTGTTTCGGATGCAGAGGTACATAACATATTAAAACTAGGCAAAATTAGCCGAAACCACTCTTTCACTTGAAGCAGATATTCGAGTGGGACTGATTACTCCATTATACTGACTCAGACGGCCTTTATCTTGGGACCCGGTGTGCCTTGGGGCATGTGCTCATTAAGACATTTATTCATTACACCAAAACACATAACATATGAGTAATTCAGCAAAATTGACCGAAACCAGTCTTTTACTTGAAGCAGATATTCGAGTAGGACTGATTACTCCATTACACTGACTCAGACGGCCTATATCTTGGGACTCGTTGTGTCTTGGGGCATGTGCTTATTGAGGCTTTTAGTCATGACGACAAGGCATAACATATGAGTAGTTCAGCGAAATTGACCTAAACCACTCTTCCACTTAAATCAGATATTGAGTAGGGCCGATACTCCATTATGTCGACTTGGACGGCCTATATCTTGGGACCCGTTGAGGTTGGGGGCCTGTGGCCATTGAAATATTTGTTCTGGATGCCAAGGGGCATAACATATCAAAGATTCAGCAAAACTAATCGAAACCATTCTTTCACTTGAAACATATATTCCAGTATAACCAATAGATTATTCCGACTTGGACACCCTATATCATGGAACCCGTTGAGTTTTGGGGCCTTTCATATTAAGGCATTTGCTTAGGATGCCGAGGCACATAACATATTGAAAAACATGGTAAAATTAACCGAAACCACTCTTTCACTTGAACTGGTTATTCCATTATACTGACCCAGACGACCTATATCTTGGACCCGGTATGTCTTGCGGCATGTGGTCATCAAGGCATTTATTCAGAACGCCAATACACATAACATATTAGTAATTCGGCGGTATTGACCGAAACCACTCTTCCACTTGAAGCAGACATTGAGTAGGGCCGACTTGGACGGCCTATATTTTGGAATCCGTTGAGGTTGGGGGCCTGTGACCATTGAAGGATGCCAAGGCGCGTAACATATAAAAAATTCAGCGAAATTAACCGAAACCACTTTTCCACTTAAAGCATATGTTCCAGTATAACCAATAGATTATACCGACTTGGACGTCCTATATCATGGAACCCGTTGAGTTTTGGGGCCTGTGCCCATCGAGCCATTTATTCAGGACTTCGCGACACACAACATATAAAAAATCCAGCGAAATTAACCGAAACTACTTTTCCCATAAGCGTGTTGCCGGGTCCTTTCCTATTAACAAAAGTAATAAGTCGATATTGATCAATCGTAAGATCAATTGCTCAGATTAAATATCTGCAAGATTTACAATACAGCAACAAATCCGAGATTTAATATTCCACATATTTTAGGCAGCATATAGACTTCGGCACTAACATTTACTCTAATTTTGTCGACTTTAGTTGTAATTATTGTTATATACTTGCTTGAAGATGAGTAATAATATATTTTTACAGGTGACTCAGGACATCCCTCTGGACATCCATTAAGAGCCTCGCTCCTAATGCCTGTTATAAATGCTGAACCTGGCACCGCAAAAGAACATTATTCTAAATGCATTGCCTTAGCAGAAATACCATACAGCGATGCATAGGAGTATTAAAATTTTCATCATCTACTGTATCAAATATTTTAAATTTCCATGAAATTATGTTCATTGACATATGCTTGTTTCATCAACCACTGCAAAGAAAATGTTATTGTTTATAGAGTTAGTTTTCTAGTAAGGTTTATTTTCACATGTCCATATTCAACAATATATATTGTAGCGTTTTTCTGGGTTCCTTTGGGTGTGGATTAAAACACTGGATTCCACAAAAAGACATGCACTAATTTGTTTATCTTGACTAGATAGAACATTTATGTACACCACTATTTATGGCTGACTAATTCTTATGTCGCGCCTTTGACTGAACTATAACCCACTCTGCTCTACTCTACTCTGCTTCCATAAAGCTCTGGCGAGTAGGAAAGTCTGGCGTGGTCCCCATCAGATGGCGAAAACGGTACTATTCATTCTTGTCACAATATGTTGAAAAACAAAGTTTTTATCGTATTGAATGAATGAATGAATCTTGAAATTAGAGGCATTCCGGCCACCATAAGGCCAGTGCATAGGCCGCTTAAGCGGGCCCTTATGCACACCTAGATTCCTTAGATCACAAGCCTCGCCCTTTTAGCGAAGTTGAGAATCGCCTTGAGTCCAAGCTCCTTGACGTCCTGAGGGTCCAAAGTAATGGACCCCAGTATAGTCTGCCTATAGTAGCTCAGAGCTTCACAGCGTCACAAAACGTGCGCCGAGGTCTCTTCCTCTACCCCGCAGCGTTCACACAAGGGATCCTCAGCCACCCTCATCACGTGCAGGTGGCGCCTTAACGTGTTATGGCCAGACAACAGTCCCACCAGCAACCTTAGGTTGGCTCTATCCAGAAAAGGCAGAAACGTCCATCCTTAGCACTGGGCCCTTTATCGTATTAAGAGTTATAAATGATCTATGGATTGGAGGTGCCATTGCAAAAAAGAGATCAGTGGTGTGTTTGGTTCTCGGGCCAGTCCCTTTTCACGCATGACGTCCCTTGCCCTAGCGACTGTGAAGTCTCTCTATACGCTGATAACACTGCACTGGTGGCCCAGTTGCGTTACGAGAATCTGGTTCACGACAAGGTACAAAGTGCGATGGATGAGGTATTAGAATGGACAGATTGGTGGCTGATGAAAATTAATTACTCGAAAACGCAGGCTATCTGTTGTACTAAAAAACGTAGCTGCGCCCCGCCTGAGGTTTCAGCGAATAGAGCTACCATGGGAAAATTCTGCTTAGTATCTCGGTGTCACTTGTGACAAGAAAATGACCTGACAGAAGCACACGTTTTCAAAAGCAAAGATGGAGATCAGCAAGACTGGTGGTGGTCAGTATATACCACCTCTAACTACTGAACTAGAACAGATGTTGGAAAACATCATGGGTAATATTCAAGTATCATATGACTGCGACACTGATTTGACTGAAACAATGACCCAGAAAACAGAAACTGCTGCAAGCAACACATTTTCAGACGTACTAGAGATGGACCATAATTATCAAATGAGAGAAGCTTCACAAGTAGATATAGAAGCTGGTGGAAGTGATTCTGAAATTTTAAGCATGACTACAGGTATGTACTTTTGTCTAAATTATCATGTTTTCATAAAAATAATTATTATTTATTTATACGCATTGTTTTGTAGAATATATGTCAAACTTTCGAGAACCTAAAACTAAAACCAAGAACACATATTGCCCAAAATATTTGAGAACTCCTGTGTGAACTAAACTGAAACCTGAAAATCAAGGTAAAACTAAGATATTTGGGCCATATAGAATATTTTTTACTTTCTTATTTTGATTGTCATTTATTACCATTATACTTACCATATTTTGTTTCTAGGTCAGGTTCATGAAGTTCGTACTAAAGAAAAAGACAAGACGAAAAATACCCTAACCTGCCCAATTAGTTGCAGAGAAATTAGACTTTGTTCAGACGCAGAAGGAAAAATGCTTAGAGCAGCATGCAATAAAAATGCAAATTTTTAAAAAATGCTTAGAATTGTGCAAGTGTTGGGACAAACATATCTAAGCCTGATTAATAATAAAGAACTTCCCTGGAAAGATCAATATGGGGTAATCCAACGAAGACCAAACAGGACATCTTCTGTGGCTTTTGGCAGAGACTGAGAACAGTCGTTTGAGATATTTTTAAATTGTGAATTCATAACCCTTTGAATAGTGAATATTTACAGATATATACGTAAATAGACAACATTTAAAAAACCGTCATTCGTCTTTTGCCAAAAATGCAGTTCTTTTTTGTCATCAATTAAAATACCTACCTACCCCTCCTCAATTGGTTTTTTGAGTTTCTTGAAATATACTGGGAAAGCAAAAAAAATGCCCGGTTTAGTCTGGATGACCCTGTACTTATTTATTAATTTGTAATTATTTATTTTATTTGAATTATTTACTATCACAATTGTTGAGTCCTTGTGATGACAAAATACAAAGTACATATTTTAATAAATACAAAAATTTTCTGTAGTAGCTTAATGTTTTGTATTTTCTAGCTTTAGTTAAAAAATAACTTTGTGTATCTTGTTTTATATTTAGCTCTTCTTAAAAGGGTGTCTCAATAACACCCGGGATTTTGCCAGCTTCAGGATATTAAGTGTACCCACACTATTAGGGACTCCATGTATATTATAAGTATTCATTCAAATAGTCCTGTATTTTAGATCTCAAACTTGTAATTTCTAGGGTATTTGTAATGTTTCCTAGTTTGATTTTTTTATGAAAAAATATGTTTAATATTTAACTAATTCATTTAGATTTGTTACTTAAATGCATAGTAATATTATGCAAAGCTGAAATAAAACATAAGTGTTTATTTTGTACAATTTTATTTTATTCGCTAACACTTTTAAAATTGTAAATAATTACAAATTTGCAAAATACATTTCCGATGCTAGAGACTAAACAAGTAGATGGCATTCGCCAAAAACAAGGGTTGATTAATCTTGTTGGAAAAACCTCAACATTCCTTTTTGGTACTGTGGACTCAAATGATGGAATAAAAATTAATAATACTGTTAATGATTTACAAATGACCGAAAATTATGTGCATTGTGCAACTCTTCAGACCTCCCAAACTAATAGATAATTACAATTCTACAAGTTCGTTATTAAATTTTGTACAGTTACAGATTGAAGAAAAACTGTATCATCTCCAAAAGCAATGAACAGACAACTGTAGGAAACTTGACAGCTTATCTTCACACTGAAAAGATTTTTCAGCAACTTAATCTAAATTGTCAAAATTTGATCTTATTTCTGGGCAATTTGGAAGATGCTATAATGTTTTCAAAATTCAATAGTTTATATTTTTTCATCGTATCAGCTTTAATTTTAGAGAAAAACAAATTATTTAGCAGAGTTGTATGATAAAAGAAAAATACCAAACTATGCTATATAGTTGTTAATCCACAAATTACGTTTTCCGATGACAAAATCATATTTTCTATAATTTTTTCTATATTATCTTTTTTTTCACCGAATCAGCCGCGCAGGCAGAAGCCTAAATGCCAGGACACCGCGGCTGCTATGAGGATCCCAAAGAAACTTTGTTAATCCGATTTTTGAACTGCCTAAGATTAGTAGAACTGGGAAAAGCTGTCTCTTGTAGATTGTTCCATAATTTCAACACCCGGTCATATCGTCAAGTTTTGGATGTACGAAGTTCTACACGGCTAGGATGGGAGGCAGAAATCAGGCGGGTCTGTCTGGCAGGTACATCGCGCGGCGGCATCATTGAGGAGAGCTCTGCTAGGTCGTCGACAGCCCGCGAATGCGAAAGAGTCCCGATACTGTCTGTTAGAGAAGAGTCATCAATCAGTCGGACAGCCCTTCTCTGGACAGCGTCGAGCATAAATAATGTAGTCAGGGCGGCAGCACCCCAAACATAGCAATACTCGGTCTTATCTGGGCCTTGTATAGAGTGAGGAGGTCATGTGGAGAAAAGTACTTCTTAGCCCTAAACATATAGCCTAGCTTTTTCCCAGCAGCTGTTGCTGTTGACTAGCTGTGTTCGTGTCAGATCAAATCCACGGTGATCTGGACCAGCCGAAATGAACGGTTCTTTGGCAGAACGCGGCTATCCATCAAAGCTGGATGAGCGCTAAGACTCTTTTTGTTCGTCAAGATACAGTACTGTATTTTTTAAGCATTAAACTATACAAGCTTGTTGCGTCCCCAAGCAGTGATAACCTCCAGGTCTCTTTCTCGTCAGAGAGGAAGTCGCTGCTACTCTTTTTTTTTCCAGCTGACCGGCAGAGATCGGCTTGACGCTCTGAATTCCTATATGTAGAGTGCTGTACAACAGCAAATCTGTGGATTGGATTCATCTTGCAAGAAAGGAGGTCGCTGATATGTAAGGGGAACATTGTCTGCGCCAAGACCAATCACTGGGAAGCACGGAAATCTGACGAAAAATTTCCTTTTTTTCCGATTATACCTTCTTCCTATTAGAAATTCAACCATCATTCCAACTCATCCATTTTGGCTCTAACAAATCAGTAGTTCGAAGAAGAAGAATGCCCAGAGATTGAAAATGTCTACCTTTGCAAAAATTGACAAGAACCCATTCAAGGTTGTCTACATGGATTATTGAAGGAAGTCGAATTTTCGAAATGCAATTTCACGAAGTTGCAAATATCCAACCCTATTGTTGAAGTTATAGCAACTAAATACATTTTGGCCATTCACGCTGATTAGCTGATCACAGCAGTCAAGTTATATGGTACTCAAGAAGCAATCCTATTAGATGCACGAAATTTTGGAAGACAAGATTGATTGAGCTTTGCGTCCAGAAAAGTCTGGGCGCTTAGTTTAAGGCTTTTGACCTCAACAAGATCAAGAAGATGCAAAAGAACAGGATTTTCCCAAATGCAAGAATAAGCGTCTATTCATCCCTAAATGGGAGTTTTGGCAGCTCTGCTTGTTGTAGTAGCAGTAATCCTTTAGTTCAGGCCTGTCCAATATACGGCACCCGGGCCACCACCCGGCCCACATAGGCCCTTTATCCGGCCCGCGAGCCAGTTACAACTCTGATCAAAAACTCAAAAATACTTCCGTATCCAACCTTGTCATCTTACAATGAGCCGAATATCTTACAAATGGATACCCGCATCAACAGGAACTGCGCGCGCACAAAACCCTCGCTCATCGGGACTTGTCAGTCCTCACCCCCCACCATACCTCCACCATTATAGTAATCCAGGATTCAGCCAGTCGGCCGGCCAAAATTGCCGAAGTTCTTGTTTTGATGCGCTTGTTCGATCGAGATAATGTTATGCACATATTATTTTGTAAATTAATAGTGGATAAAATTTCTTGCAGCGAAAAGTCTTGAAATAAGGTAAGCAGATAATTTAGTTCTCTAAAATATTTGTGTTCAATTACTCGCATGATTGTTTTTCCTTTGGTTATAAGTAAGTTTATGTACATTGTTCGAAATTACATACAACGTGCACGCCTATAATTGCCTATTTTCAATTCAAGCTTAAGTTAAGTACTCTACACTACATAATAATATTTTGTTTTTTCAGAACACCATGTCATCATCAGAAAAGAACCGTAAAGTTGACGCAGATTGCCGAATATTTAAAAACAGATGGGCTGGAGACTTTTTTGTCACAGAACAAAATGGAAAAATACTGTGCCTGATATGCCATGAAAACAATTCAGTTTGCAAGGAGTACAATATAAAACACCATTATTCTACAAAGCACGCTTCTAAATACGATAGGTACAAGGGTCAAATTCGGACCGATCCTGTAAATTCGACAAAAGTGTACGACGCAGTTGGCAGTTTTCGTGAGAGGAATGAAAGAAGACTATACCGTTATCGAGGAATTACTTGATTTGCGCCCAAGAAAGATTCAATCACTGAACAAGATATCTACGGAGAAGTAAAGAGTTTTATAGAAAAATATGAGCTTCAAATGGAAAATCTTTGCTGCTCAACAACAGACGGGGCACCTGCAATGGCAGGAAGGTAAAATGGATTTGTGGCTTTAATGCGCAATAGCATCACACATACAATCATACTGCCTCACTGTTTTATTCAGCAATATGAACTGTGTGCAAAAGTACTTGAACTGAAACACGTGGTGGATAAGGTAGTGTGGACAGTTAATTTTATTCGTGCAAGAGGACTTATTCACAGGCAGTTCCAGGCTTTCCTGTCTGAGTGTCTGATATCGGTTCAGATCATGAAGACATCGTGTACTTTAGTCGCGTTCGATGGCTCAGCGGAGCAGCCACACTGAAGCGATTCTATTCGTTTCTCGACGAAGTAAATAGTTATTAAACAAAGGCCAAGACATTAGGTTCCTTACTGATGAACAGTGGTTGGCTGATCTGGTTTTCCTAGTTGATATAACTATCTTTCTGATCTTAACTTGAAACTGCAAAGGATGCACGCAGTTATATGAACATGTTCAAGCTTTCACGAAGAAGCACTTATTGTTGAAAAAGTAGCTGGAACAAAAGCAGTTGGTTCATTGGGAGACCTTATCTGCAAGAAATCAAGAGTCATTGGACTTTGCACAGTACGTGTTGTTGTTGCAAAGGTTGAGGAATGAGTTAGATGAGAGATTCGTAGACTTCAAATCGCAAATTCCCAGCATGAAAGTGTCCCAAAACCCATTTGAGGTTGAAATTGGAAACGCAGAACCGAACCTACAGTTAGAATTAATTGAATTGCAAAGTTGTTTCCATCTAAAAACGGCATACAATGGTTGTCTTCCAAACGAATTAATTGGATTTTACAAAAAGTATATTACATCCAACCAATACCCAAACCTTACTAAAGTAGCTCTTCAAAACAATTCTTTATTTGGAAGTACATATATTTGCGAGCAGGTGTTTCCCCGTATGAAATATAACAAATCAAAAAAGAAATCATCTTTATTAGATAGCCATCTTACAGGTATTTTGCGCATAGCCACTTCTAAAATACCATCTAACATAAATATACTGTGCAAACTGGATAAGTGTCAGACATTTCATTAATTGGATTTTAAGAGTTCCTACCTAAGTAAAATAATGAGGCTTTTTTAAATAAGTGAACGATATTACGAAAATACTAAACATGGGCCTGTACAAAATTATGTTGGGCAGGCCTGCTTCAGTTTATTTCGAAAAAAACGACGCCAGAAGAAACAAGATCTACCCTAAGACACATAGATGAAGAAAATCCAGAATCTAATGAAAAAATACCTAAGAAAGAAGCAAAGAGAAGAAAACCTTATGAAAACACAAAGTATCCCTGTACTGTTTACAAGCTAGGTGGGGAGGAGTCAAAACGCAGAAGAAGTTACACGTAGAAGTAATAGAGGTCATCCATGCTTTCCTGTGATTCTCGTATCACTCTTCATCGTGTAATAATCAAAATTGTATAGTAATTTGCGTTGTAAATTTAATTAAAAAAAAATTTAAAATCCCGAGCGGCCATTTTGGCACTTTAACTCTCATACCAGAACTTCAGTAACGATGTAATGCAGATGCTGTTGGTCAACAGCTCCTGTACGATTGCACTTATTGTTTGATAGAAAATATTCGATCGAACATTACCTTCAATTTAATTTGTGGCTATTGTCATAATATAATTTGGAAGGGCATCTCCTGCTCTGGAAATAACTTTTTGCCATCCGTTTGCCGAAACTATTCATAAATTGTAGCCTGTGATCTAGTTTAATAAGAGCAATGGTTTTTAATAATTTCTCAAAATATCACAGGCAAAGGTATCAAATCATCGAATCAACTGCGTATTTTAATGTTGCCGTGTTCGTACACCCTAGCAGATCATCATGCAAATAAGTGTTGCATACATAAATTATAGGAGTTGCCTCTAGTTTGATTTGTGATATGGTATTTTACTGCCGAAAAAGCCAGAATAGCGCTAATGTGAAAAAACTATTTTTGGGTTCCATTTTTTCAATATGGCGACCTTAGCAAAGTCATCATTCCAAAAAAGCACATCGAAATCTATGAGGGTATTACCATTTTCCCAAAATTTTCCAGGCCACTCCCTTTTAGAGAAAATGATTGTAACGGGCAGCCGGGACTGTTTTTAATGGACTTATTTTAGAGTGAAGTCTATTTTCTTTGAAAAAACCGTTTTAGAGAAAGACTTTAATTTGACTGACATTTATTTCTGACAAAATATGTGACAGCTGTCAAAATGTATCGCTACCGTCAGGTTGAAGCGTATTTGCTATGTACAGGGTGCTCACTCAGTTTAATTGACTGGAAACATGCCTCGTGTAAAATAAAAGCAGCAGCGGCGGCCGCAGTGGTAGACGCTTCGTCTCCTTATCAGTCGCCGTGCGCTGCGAAGGTTCAAATCCCGTCCCAAGAGAAATTTTTCTCTTGGCTATGCATGTTGTGATTGTCCGTAGGTGGTAGACCGTCTCTGACTGTCGAACGCTAAGGTACCACCCGGCGGGGCTAGTGTGCATGCTGCATGCACAAGGGTTCCCTTGCTAGAGCCCGTATGGCGTCTTCCCCCCCTTTCCCCTGAATGTATTACCCTATAGCCACACGGTACCCCATGGGTGTTTAGGCCTTGGTGGTAGCTGGAGTATAAAAAAACGATACCGATAACGACAACAATAAAAGATGATAATGTTTGTAGAGCACTCACATAGAGGGTCTACTGATAAGAATAAACGTTACTAGCTTCGTTTTACGAAAGTTTTTTACTATACGAGAAGTGACAATACAATAGGCCTAAGTTTTAACAAAAATTCAATTTCTCCCCTGTCAGTATATGGCGACAGCCTACTTTTCTCCTCAACCTGCGAGTTAGGTAGGGTTCATGGTCGTGTGGTAGTGGCACTGTCCGGTAGATGGCGTGGCTTATATCGCAGAGTTCCGGTACACAGGTTGTAACTAACTTTCGAAGTCGGGATTCGAACCCGCGAGCCATAGTCCCCAATGCTAGCAGCTAGATGCACTAACACATCTATTTTGCACACTAAAATTGCCACTTTTCCTTCTCTACGAGGTGGTACAATTAGAATTTCAGTATAACATTTCGTCTCCTGTCGTCAATCATCAACTTTATTTTTTTATACACGCCATGTTGGATTTTTGTATACGTGAATAGTGCTTGTAATTTTAGTTTCAAGATGTATAATATGCCATTCAATTCAATGCAATGTATTTTTCCATAATACAATAAATTTTAAGACTAAAAGATAAAGGTGATTAATAAAGTTTCCTGATAAAACTACAAAAACTCTGACTGGCTATATATATATATAGATAGGCGCTTATCATGTGTTTCATAATATCATTAGCTAAACATTTCTGCAGTTTCTATGAACTGGGCATATTATTATGTAATCAGTCCATATTTCCGATTCTAATGATGTGATGTACATATTATTGCATGGATTGAATCATAAGACTGCAATATCTAAAATAGTTATCATCCTATAGTTGGTCTTAACTTATCGAATAAATACCAAGATAATGCTAACTTTTTCATATATAACTTTAAGAAACTGATAGAAAGATAGAAACACATTTCATATCTGTCATGTCTACACCGATGCACACATCTTAAATTAAAATAATGGATATTATTCTACTGCTGAGGTGTCATGCAGAAAGCCTCCATCGTTCTAAAATACTCGCTTGTTGTATTCGATAAATAAGCAGATTTGATGAATTCCTTTAAACACGCTTCACAAATTAATGGGTGATGTAATCAAATAAACATGTAATAAGTTGTCGTTTTCAATGCCTACTATGAAATAACTTTTTTTTATTTTTGAAACAACCAGGGTTTGGCAAAAACATATTATGCATTTTTACATGGCGTCTATAAATTAATAAAAGTTAAGTTAATGATCGAGGTCAGAAATGATGTAGAGGAGAAAAAGTGATAATGCTAATGTGCAACCTGTTTTGAAATACCACCTCAATGACTGCAAACTGCATTTTGGGAAAGTTACCTTTTTGTTTCGCTTATCTCAGGAAATAATCTGAAATGCGAAATTTTCTAGGGCTATTTCTTATTTATCCAAATGCGCAACTTCGACCCCATTTAACTGACTTCGTATCTCTTACCGTTTCCGAGATCCCAATAGTGAAAGCCGAATTTGAAGCACACGGAATCACATTAATATGGTAATCTCATTTAGATTGACGGAGATGAAGGAGACTGCAGAAAAAAATGGAGGAGAATACAAAAACTTATCACAGGAGGACACTACTTTAAGAACAAAATATGACAAGGTAAGAAGTTAAATCTTTTGAAAGAACAGTAATGTTAATTCTGTAGTTCAAGCTTAAAGATAACCATTGTTTTTTTGTCTATATTTTAATTCTGATAGTTCATCTAAAAGTGGTAATGTTACTATCATATATTTATGTAGATTGGATTTTTTTCTTATCCCATGGAATTATTCCTACGCGCGGTTGATTTATCTAATAAATATTTAAGATTTCTCGATGAAAAGGCAGATAATCTAATACCAAAATTACTTATAATAGGTATTAAAGCTTCACTCCGATATTACTCAAAAAGGTACAGATCTGAAACAGACGATCCATGAATATCATTCCGTGATACTGAGTGCCTGTCCTAACAAATGGTTGGTCAATCTAGCCGAAATGTCGAAAAAAGCTGAAGTCGAAGACAAGCAACAAGCTGTACAGCAGACAGTAAGTCACACTCTTACAATTTTATAGTGCATTCCTTATCCTCTACGCCGCCAAGTGAATTATTGCAAAACCAAAATTGATTTCAATTTACGAAGCCGTAATTTTAGTGCAGGATACCTATTCTCGACATTCTTTGTAAAGGCTATAATCGAAACTACAGATATGAGCAATTTTCCCCAAAGGTATGCAAGTCTAATCTGTCTAGCTTAAGGTATATTGGGTGAGATCACGTCAGCGAAATTATCGGATCGAATATTTTGGAAATGAAAAAATCGCTAACTTGAAACCTATTGTGCGGTATTTTCCACAATACTCCAACACGGAAGAACGTGACAACAAATATTAGGTGATTATTGACATTCAAAGTACCTGTATATCGTCAAGTGCCAGACATGTGCGACCTCGTACTGCTGCATAATTCACAGACTGATAGGCTCCAACATGCGTTATTCTGCATTAAATAGTTAGAGGGCAGTCTTCGTATACAATTAGAAAGAACCATCTGATATGGCTGCTAATGCTCATGAATACATTTCATGTCAGCTAAAAATTATATAAATTTTAATCTCTACTTGGTAAAAATAGTTTGGATACGCTACTGAACGTCAACAGATTTACTATTGCTGGCAGGAAAAATTAGCAAGAAGGACGCTCAAATAGATTTCAAAACCGCACGGGTATCATGAAAAAAACCTATAAAACGTCAAAAAAACCTATAAAATGTCATCTTGCAGACTAGGAGGTTTTAAGGTGCTGTCATTCCACGTTTGCTCACCAGGATCGTTGTGAGCATCCATCTATGGAGGAATGGCTCAACTAAACTACACGCATTGTTGGTTGCATATGTTTTGTGAAGCCGAGTGGAATGTAGTTTTCATCTCTGAGAAGAAAGATGGTTGAATAGCCAGATCGCATCTGGATGATCATGTGTGTTGGTCTGCATGTATAAAATCACTGATATTTGCTGTGTGAGAAAATCATAACTGAATATGCTGCCAATGAAGTATAGCTATTAGCTGTTCCCGACGAGTTATTTTTGTTGTGCTTTCTGAACAGAGGTTATGTTCAAAGTTATAAATTACGAAAAACTTTGAGGAGAATTACGGGAAATCACACCGTTGTGTGTAATTACTGTTAGCATATATATGAGTTGTAATTCGACAGTGTATAGTGAATATAATTATTTTTTATCTCGCTCATTTTTGAAATTCAGCAAATTTGCATATGTAATTTCCAGAATGGATAAGAAAAAGTGGATGTGCAACTAATTTCTAGCTTCGAATCTCAAGTAAGTGTAATTGAGACAAGAATCCAATGGAATTATCATCAACACATACAACTTACAGCTTAGAGCTCCAGTAATGCCATCTCTGAAGCAGATTTTTCTTCACATCAGAGCCAAACATTGATAACTGAAACCTCATGACGTTTAGGCAACACAAAAACCCACTGTATATGCGTATTGTTTGCTTTCGTTTCAGTTCCGTTGTCAAAATTATGCTAATACGAGTAGAGCTTCGGCAGATTCTTATCGTATCCAAGTGTCATTTTCTTTACCGAAAATTTCAAAGATTGAAATCAGAAAAAATACGGCTATTTCAATTTCTGGCAATTCTCCGGTCAAGAAATATTATTTCAACTAGAAAACTGAGATTAACGCAAAAATATGCAGATGTTTAACTTAGTATAACTAAGTATTTTTCTTGTCTAAAATAAAAAAAAAGAAAATCAGGGTAGATTCGTCAACTTTCTGGACAAAAAATCATGCTTTCGACAAGAGAACCGAACAGGGCGAAAAAATACGCATACGCGTTTTTGGGTTAATCAAATATTGATTTCCTTGCAAACATCGCATGCGACACAGCTAAAATGTCGCACGGAACTTATAAAATGCTTTCTTGAATCTCCCAATCGACATTTTCATACGACAAAATCTCGTGGAGCTAGGAGCATGCGACAATGAATGACGCTTAAATTTGTTTATTAGTATTGTTTATTTTTATTTAACACGGTTAACGTGTTAAAATAATTTGAGAAAGAGGTAGCTTTTGTTATGTGTTTTTCTCTTTCACTATCCGAATAATCTCCAATTGACTGAAGATCTGTAATAGGCTACTCATATTAGGCGAAAATACCCCGGGCTTGCGAAATAATTGTAAAGTTTGGTTTTATTGATGCAAGTTGTGCGAGGGGGTATTGGACGCATAAAATGGCTACACCAATTTTTTTGGGAAAACTTTTTATTCGACAACATAGAATGAGAAAACGTGTTTTTGGGATTCAATCGAAAGTGTTGGCAGGAATGAAAACACTCTTCAAATAAGATTTTTAGGTATTTACGAGACCTACAAAATGAGACTACACGTAAAAAGATCCGACTAGTAGCAAAAAGTTATGGCCGATAACCTAGGCAAAATGCAAGATTTGGTACAACCACGAAGGCCTAAGGCCTAAGCACCCATTGGGTACCGTGGGGCTATAGGGGATACATGGGAAACGGGGAACGCCACACGGACTCTGGCGAGGGAACACGTGTGCATGCAGCATGCACAGATTCTGGCTCCGCCTACGAGATCCGCCGGGTGGTACCTCCGCGTTCGACAGTTTACCACCTACGGACAATCACAACATCCATAGCCAAGAGAAAAATTTCTCCTGATGCTTGAAATTAATCAAATCCGTAGGATTCACACTTCTTAATAACCACAACAAAATTGGAGTAGTTTGATCAATTAGTTTTTGAGAATTTCTAATTGTTTATCCCAAAACACCTGTTTTCCGGCCATTACTACTAGTTTATTGAGCAAAGAACATGTTATAGCAAAATACTCTAGTTTACCTTGCCGATATTAATCAAAAACCATTCCGAAAGATAAATGTTATTTTTATGCCAAAAACAAAGAGTTACGTTTTTTTGTAAACAAATTCAAATATTTCGTATTATATTAATACTTTTAGAAAAACGCTCCAGGGAATTATCTCTTCGTAAAGAAACTGAATTTCTTGACCTACTTCTCGGACATCGTCATGCATTTATGAATAATGTACCTATTTAGCACATGCTACATACTAACTAGGCTAAGTATGAAATAATTTTTTTATAAACTTTAAGGCTCAGCTGTGACCGTGTAAAAATGTCTTTAAATATGTATATACATAAGAGTATGAAGAAGTCTTGAAAATTTTCTTTCTTCGCAACAAAAGGTGATTAAAATGTGTATAATAACATATGTTTTTCGAATATTGTAGCGCATCTGTTCAATTAATCACAAATACGAAATGTTTGAATTTGTTTAGTAGGAAAAAACATACCTCTTTGTTTTTCGCATAAAAATAACATTTAACTTTCGGAATGGTTTATGATTAATATCGGCAATGTAAGCTAGTCTATTATGATATAAAATATTTTGTATTTTGAGATAAATTGCTCAATAAACTAGTAGTAGGCCGAAAAATAGGTGTTTTGGGATGTACAATTAGAAATTCTCAACTACTTGACCAACTACTCCAATTTTGTTGTAGTTATTTAGCAGTAAGAAACCTACGGATTTGAAGAATTTGAACTGTCTGCGTGAAATTATCGTCGCATTACAAAGTGCCAAAACCTGCATTTTGCATAGGTTTTCGGCCATATTTTTTTGCTATTAGTCGGATCTTTTTACGTGAAGCCTCATTTTGTAGGACTCGTAAATACTTAAAAATCTTATGGGAAGAGTTCGTTTCTGCCAACCCTTTCGATCGATACCCAAAAAACGTTTTCTCATTATTTGTGTCGAATAAAAAGTATTCCCACAAAAATTAGTGTACCTATTTTATGCGTCGATATTTTAAGTACCCCCTTGAACAACTTGCATCAATAAAATCAAACTTTACAATTATTATTTTGGGGAAATTTGCTAATATGATTAGACTGTAAGTCAAAACTCTACTCAAGTACAAAACGTAAAATTTTTTTATTAAATATATCTATGAATATAATCCTAATACAGTGTAATTCATACAATGGCCACAAAAGATATTTGTTTATATGAACGGTGGCAGTGCAACTATGCAACTATGGAATGTCCTAAATTATTGCATATATCGTGGGTGGCCAACCCAAATGATCTTGCAGGCCACATGAGAAATGCATCATGAACCGGTCGCCTTAATATAATATTAAGTATATGTATACCCATATTTGACTTTGGCCGTTTTAATATATTTATAAATGAATCTAGCGGGTCGCGGTTTGGACGCCCCTGGAATGTATATAATATAATAACTATATTTCTTGAGAATTATAAAAAATAAATAATTACTTGTATGGTAAATTTGTACAGCTAAGTAATTCCCTGAAATGCGAAAGGCTTTCGCGGCCATCATCCAATGTTATTTGGCCGATTTTTGGGCAGTTATGCCGTCGTAAAATATTTTTATTTGACGTTTCGCCAACACGAGGGGTTGGCATCTTCAGAAGGTGTTCACAGTTCGGATTCCTGTTTAAGTTTTGTGCATCAGTGTATATGTTTTGTATTTGTTTGAAGAAAACATCTGGAAATTGATAATTTAAATTAGGGTGCCTATCTCTCTCTAATTTTATTCACCCTGTCGGTCTCCTCTCAGCATACCTCCTCTTTGCTATCGATCTGAAAATTTGGATGAGGTGATATCACCCAATATACCTTGAGTTGTAGTTTTTTGTGATACCTTTGGGTCAATTTTAATAGCATATTATAACCTAGCCTAGACCTTTTACATACGTTGTACAAACGCCAAGTGACGCTAGGAACAGTGTTTCTAAATTAGTTGGATTGCTATTGAACATGATACTGATAGCATATTATTATTTGTATAAAATGCTTATCCAGTGAAATAATGTCTTTCTTTTTTTTTGTAAAATGTCATGTTTAATGTTCCTCGTTGTGCCTCAGTTCAAAAAGCTTTGTTTGAGTCAGCATAAAATGCCAGCGCCTAAAATAGGTACCTGTGTTTTTTCTTTTGCAGGCGGCATTCCACCAAACATTAAAATACGTTTTTGTACAATGTATCAAAAGCAGAACTTAATAAGGTGTTTTACTGTGAAATTTTGAACTGAGTTTGAAGCTATGCATATTGTAGTGCGCGATATTTTTGTCCATTGTCTCAAGTTATCTGAATCCTCAATATAGATGTAGGGGAGGGGGTGAACAACAGTCAGTGAGTCGCTGACATCGATATAGGCCGCGTCCCACTGACTGTTAGAAATGTTTGCATTGTACCGTTTTGACAAGGTATTTTAGAGCACTATTGTAGTAGTCGTAGAATTTTTAAAACAGTTCTCAGTTAGACTTCTATGTCATCTAAGTACACTGGAAATGCTGTACTCCACTCCATGCTAATACACCATAGCTTATGTGCAGCTCAATTAAGGCATGATATATAGTATGCATATAATTTTCTGTCAATATGCCTGTGAGGAATTTAATTTTGTATGTAACAAATCTTATTTTCTTTAAAATGTAGGCTGCATGAATGACCCACCTTAAATGTTGGTCTAAAAAAATTCCTAAATATTTGATATTATCCACTCTGCCAATATTTATATTTGTATAGTTTATTTTGAACTAAATATTTGAATAATCGTGTAGATATCTTGCGTATGATGTGAAGGGTAGAAAATGCGTTTCTCCAAAGTTCACTGTTATTTTCTACTGTTGAACAAATTAATGATTTTAAAAAAGTCATTCTCAATCTCAATTATTGTCTTTACATCATACCAGTCTTGCCCTTTATATAGTATTGCGGTATCATCAGCAAAACTAATTATTCTAACTACACGGTTAATTTTGACTATAACATTCAAATAGATATTAAATAAAAGAGGGCCTAACACTATACCCTGAGGTACACCACATTTGACAAACATTTCGTTACTGTATGATTTTGATAGTTTCACTACTTGGGGCCTTTTTGATAAATAACTTTGCATCAAAGAATATATTTTCCCAGGAAAACCTAGTTTTCAGATCAACAAATACACAAATAGATGGAATTTTCTCGTTAAGGTTTTGGATGATTTGATTTACTAGACTACCTTCTGTAGTAGATTTTCCTGTTACAAGACCGTATTGACTTGGACTTAGAATTTTGAATTTATCAAGGAAATTGATCATCTTATTAGAGAGTAATTTTTCTAATACCTTAACCACAGTCAATATGAGTGATATTGGTCGATAATTCGTAACGTCCATATTATCGCCTGTTTTATAGATAGGAATGATAACAGCTGATTTAAAAGCTGAGGGAAATATTGCAGACCGTAAACATTTATTTATAACATAAGCAAATCGTTCTGATATTTGCTTGGCCATCATCTTCAGATGTTCAGCTTTTATTTCATCAGATCTTGGGCTTTTCTTATTTTTCAGGAACATAATAATGTTAAAAACTTCTTGAGCATCGACTTCGGTCAGAACAAATGAGTTTACTTATCTTTTTCCATGTAACTTAAATTTATTAGAATCACTTTTTGGGTCATTCTCATAATATCCATACTATTCCACTAGAAGTTCCATTAAAAATATAGTTGGTTAGACAATAACGAATTTGATATTTTTTTTTATATTTGTATTGTTAGTTTTTAGTTTTTACTTGAAAAACTATTTTCGAGATCACTGAACTTATTCTTTCAAATTTGAAAGAAATTTGAAGCAGGTTTTCATGGAGGTGATATCTGATTTTCACTGAGGTGATGTCTGATTTTCACTGAGGTGAGATATAACTCCAGATGACTAACAATAGTTAAAAATGCAAATAGACAAAGGCGTCGTGTAACAACAGAGGTTTGGATGAATTAGTATTATATATAAGTATACTGGTATTCCTCTAACTAAATTGTAGATGACGCTAAAATAATCATGCACAGCTCGTTTCTGAACTACCCTATAGTTTCACAAAACCTTTATCTATTATTGACTTCAACTCAATAGAAAGAAAAGTGAAGTATATTCATTGCGAACTGAATTTGTACTCCATAGAAAATAAAAATAAAAAATGCGATTCCAACACATCTGATGAAATAAAAGCAATAATAATAATAATTGAGTCCTAATACAGATTTGGGTAATCAAGACTATCCGAAAAAACGTCTTCATTGGTTTTCTCATTGAAGTCTGGGCAACCTAATGCAATTTGTAAATCTGATACATCTATATCAGCAACGTCATCTCGTTCTGGAAAGACAAATGTTTTCCTTCCAGATATTTTCCTTCCAATTTGTAGCGGATTGCTTGGAAGTACACGGTGTAAGATCCTGATTTTCAATTTCCTCAGGTATGTCTTGAAGTAGTTGCTGACGTGGAGTTGATGAAGGAGTTTCTTCAGATAAAAAACTCTTCAGTCTTTATTCTGCTTTCTTCTTTTCAAAGCATCTTTTACTTCTCTACTTCCGTTTTGTTCGAAACAGTGAACGATTCTATAAATTGAAACACAAATTTTTGAAATCTAATCACCTCCGTTAGGACATCATCCTCACCTCCGTGAACAGCAGTAATTACGGAGGTGACGTTCATGGAAATGAGAAATTATCAGATATCGCATCATAGGAGGCAGTATTTTGAGGATATTGAAACAAAGCATGTCGTATGGAGAACTACTTTACTTATTGTAAATATTTATAAACAAGAGTAAACAGAAATTAGCTACTTTTATCAAAAAAATATGTAAACGGAGGTGAAAACGCATCATTAACAAACATATTATCTTCGAACTGCAAATTCACTAAATAACAAAAATATAGACCAGTAATTTCAAGCAGACTGAATAAAACATGGCTGTTAGTTCATAGTTTCAGACGCGAACAATAGGTGGTGCCGAGGTTAACAAAATTATATGTTTTCTATCATCAATAACGGGGGTGAGAAAACTATGCGGAGACAAAACTTTGGCGTAAAATGTAACCTCCCAGGTGATATGGATATATTTTTTTTACATAATCATACTACAACATCATACTGTGACTCGGTAATGATGGTGGAATTGATTTATCGTTGATATTTTTTCTGTAACAGACAGAAGTATCTCTGAATATGGATTAAGGGACAGGTCACCTAGGTGAGATCTCATCCATTGTGACTATAAAAAGAGGAAGCAACAAAATAAAGAGTGAAGTGGTGATATTCTGCTATTATTCAGTAAGGTCAACTTTTCCCTTTTCTAGATGTTTACACGTACTGGTATGAAAGATAACTTGATTATCCAATAGAGACACGAATAGTCGCCTTTTATATTATTTGCTAATTTTTCTCCGACATTTGTGAAAAAAATTACAAATATCATCGCATATTGGTTGATTTTCATTTGTTACTCCACCCATTTAATGTTTTCAGTTGAGTAATTTCATTTCCGGATGGTTGCTTTCCATTGAAAATAGCATTAACAGTAGTCCATAGTCTTTTTGAATCGTGTAAATCATCATTTAATTTCTGAAAATGGTATGTTTTGTTTCTCGTATAAATTTATTTTTGTATTGATTATAATTTTCTGTTATTCTTTCTTTGGTAATTCTTTCATTAATTTATAGAGCCTTTCTTTTTTATTTGTGGATCGTATCAACCCTTTAGTTATCCATTTGCTTCTCTTTATGATTTAGTTTTACTTTATTTTTAATATTTTCTATTATTTTTTTAATTTTGCTTATTAGTATGATTGTGGTTTCATCTATGGTATTTGATAAATAAAGCTCATTCTACGAAGCCTTTTCAACATTGGTTATTAATTTTGTGTTAATAATGAAATACATACTTGAATTTTGTTTTATTTTTATTTTTAGACATGTTAATTGTCCGATTCTTGTTCTGTGAATATATTAGTAACATAATAGAGTAGTGATCGGTAATATTACTCTCATAAACTAAAGGTATATAGTAAAAATTACATGAAACGTTTTTTATGAAGCAGTGGTCAATACAGGTTTCACTAGCATGTCGTGTTGTTTTATTTATATATAAAAAACCATTACTGGATAAAATTGTTGTATCCTTATAACTCTATGCTCCCTTTCAAAGATGATGTCAGTGTCATTCCATTGTATCAACTGTCACTGTTATGTCAAGTCCAGTCGGGGCGATGTGTGCACATGATAGTGGTTAGATAATAATGCCTGAACTGAGATTAATCCTTCATTTATTGCATATAATACACAACAAAATATTTAAGTATATTTATGTTAATGTCACCTATAAAAATATGATGATTAATTTGCAAGTTTTCATTGTTAGTTAGAAAATTGTCTATGTTTCTTATAAATGCACGAGGATCTCAAAATTTGTACTACTAGATTAATACCTTTAAGATCATTATCAATAATAAAAATGTTATAGCTATAATAAGGATTATTTCTCACATACACAATCACTCCATCATTTTGGTTATAGTTACTGAAGTTGTACAGTGTCGTTTATACTTCCAGATTAAAAAGAGACAATTCACTCACTTGCCATGTCTCATATATCGTGTTGTATTTGATTCAAAAGTAATTTGAAATAATCAATATTATGTTTGATACTTCTGATGTTCATGTGGTAGGTTTTAAAATTTATATCAGGGTTCTGTAAGTAACAACTAAGTTCATTGATATCTTGAGCAGTACTTGTTTTAATACATTGAATTTGAAAATTATTAATATATTCGTTTGTCATTAGTGATAACTATCAAAGAAATCTGGTTGAATAGGAATACTTTAAAATAGAATTTATAGCCCACCTTGAGAGTACAGAAGAGTCAGACTTTCCAATGTCATGACAAAGTCTGCTTATAATGTCACGTTTTAAATCTAGGGAATACATATAGTTGTAGTCACCATTCTTGGCGGGTCAAAGTAAGACTACCAGTATCCCTTTATACATGGTGTCTGCGAGAGGTTGGGAACTCTCGAAACTGGAGATACCACAGACCAAAATATGTGAATTGACCTAAATATACCTTAGTCCAAAAGTTGATAGTTTTCGAGATACAGGGTGTCAAAGTTACAATTTTATTTTCTATGTTTCCTTATTGCTTGAGTATTTCAGATTTTGGCATAAAATTCGGTATAGGGAGGTTTTCTAGTATAAGAAACAAGAATCCGTTATATATTTTATGGCCAAAATTCTAGAGGGCGCCACTTATAGCACTATTTCCGTAAATAACATCATAACTTTTTGTGCTACCATGTATACAACAACTGACCGAAAATTCTCGTATTCGACAACAAAAATAGTTGTAATAGTAATAGTTTTCAAGATATTTGTTTTTAAAAGTTCCAATGCATTGTTTCTACCATGATGATAAAAACGAAAGATTTAGAAACTTGTCAAGCATTACTTTTGGAAAAATAAACATTTATATACCACCTATCTAAGTAAAACCTCCGATTCCAAAAACATATGTTCTTATTTCATCAAACATCGCCGATAGGGACTGTATAGTAGCACCAATTGAGAAATTAGTAGAAACATCCACATCGAAAAATTCCACATATGCCCAAGCAGTTATGAATTCACTATCATAGAGTAAAGACAGAACACTTATCATTACCCCCGAACAACAACAGTCTAACTACAGAACTAAGAGTGAGCTGAGCAGGAATTTAAATTTATCAAAAATAAACATCAACATTGAAAATTGAAGAATGATGCTACTGAATTATATGTAGAAGACCGCTACGATAAGAAGTTGAACAAAGAAATTGGAAAGACTCTACCATCAACATATACATTATCCGAACCGCAAATGTTTAATCCTAAAATAAAGATTGTTGGCGACCACCTTGAAGAAAAACTTCAAGAACGTGAAATAGAAAGAGATATGCGACAAAACCACTTTGTAACAAAAGAAGATTCAAAAATCATCTATGTTAGATTCCTTCCTCGAAAAAAGATGAACATAGTTTACGCAGAGGTGTGAGGTAAACTATTTAGACAAATATTTGATAATAATGGACGGAAAATTTTGATTGGTTTTCAAAATGTATCAGCCGATCTTAATAATGAGGTAACTCAATGTACAAATAGCTTCAAGTTTTATCATTCTGGTAAGAAATGCAGTTGGTACAAAGTATGCTTCAAATGTGGAGAAGAACATGATGTTACTTCATGCAACAAATCTACTAATCCCATTTATTGCAGCTGCGTGTATTCATACAAAACATACAATAGAAACTATGATACACATCACTCCAATAAAGACATATATCAACAATTTTTGTCTAAAGTGCTAAGAAAATGTATGAGTAAATACATTACAGAATTTAGACCTGAAATAATTAAAACACATATTTTAGACGGTTTACCTACACCAAAATTACGTTTTTCTAATAATATTGACTTAGGATTAAACATCTTTCACACTAACATAAGGAGCATTCATAGAAATATGAATGAACATGGACATACTAGATTTTAAATTTGATGTTATAGTGAACTGAAATATTTAAGGTATATGACAAAAATTTGATTAAAATTCCGAGTTATGATTTATATTATAACGATGGTAGTTTTAATAAAAATGACGGGTTTCCGATTTACGTAAGACAAGAGAACACTGATTATGAAATTATAAATATAACTCAAACAAAACTTTTAGGAGTTACGCCGGGAAAACACTCGGCGTTTTTCCGATCGTTTTTTTTTTGCCGTCGACACTGTAACAAAATTATAGCATACACACTGGGCGGTAAAATATCCGCCAAGACACAACCGCCACTTCAGCCAATCGATCACTGACCGGCATGCAGCAAGTGTCTAATCGTGCATATTGTATTGTGGTGTATTAACATGAAGAGAGAAGAACTTCTCGCATTATTGTTATTTCGTCGTCGATTGAAGTGGAAGCGAAAAAATAGACTCATTTGGGTGCATCCTATTAATCAAAGGAGAGGGGAAGTTGGAGCTTTCTGCACTTGGTTTCCTGATTTAAGAAACGATGAAAAGAAATTTTTCAATTACTTCAGGATGTCGATGTCGTCATTCGATGAACTACACAACCGGCTGAAAACTCATGTCTAACGGAAAAATACAAGGATGAGGAATTGTATTCAACCGGTGGAAATGCTGACAATAACTGTAAGGTAAGTAAAACTGAGAATAATAAGAATACAATCACCAGATAACTTTTATATTATAAAATTATATATTTCTGCTCAGAATAAGTTACAACATTGTATTACATTTTTGGCAATAGTTGATGACGTTCAATTACAATTCTGTGAAACCAATTGTGGTTGATGAAGAAGCTACAGAAGGGCTGCGAGAAGGCTGAACATTATCATCCCTGATCATTTGACAAGCAAAACTTTTATCCTGGGTTTCATTTGAAATATACTGGAAATTTGTGAAAGGGGAGCAGGTCATTTGTTGTGCTAGATACTGAGGGGACAGCATTTGATTCGCAAATGCTCGTTGAGACATGTAGGGAAAGTTGACAGGTTGGGTAAGGTTGGATTGTTGATTAAACTGCTGGATCTGGGAAGTAGAATGGTTCTGTACAGTGCGGGGTTGAGGTATGCAGGGGTATGAATTTTTGATTTTAGAAATGACTGAGAAATTCCATTTGCCATTGAAGTCACTGGTTGTCGTCAAATTTCTCTACATGAGGTAGCAAGCTTTCAAAGAATTGCAATTTGTCGTTATTTTTTTTCCGGTTCTGTTTGCTCCATTGCCCGCAAAATTTTCAAGTCGACATCATCCATCTTTTTATGTTGTCTTGTAGGCGGTTTTGCTTTTGAAACAACTGCTTTGGTTGAGCCTTCAATTTCAGTCACTTCCGTTAGTACTGACGCAGCACTGGGTCCTGCAATCTCCTCATCTTCGTTGTCATAACTCTCTTCTGTTTCTCTTTCCTTGTATATTTTGCGCAGAAACTGTAGCTCATCGTTAAAAATGTATTTTTTTCTCTTGGAGGCCTGTGAACCACTTGCTTTAGATTGTTTGAAATTCTTTTCTGATCTGATAAAAGCATCACGTAAATGTTTCCACCTTTCCATCACTTCTCTACTTGAAAAAAAAATAGTAAAACAAACTTAGGAAGTAAATTGACTACATACAACATGTTAACTATATTGTTGCACTGAAACTAAAATGATGCTTTTTCTTTTTAGGTACTTGGCCAGTGGATGCACATTTGCTGATCTCCATTATTCATACAGAATTGGACGATCTACAGCAAGATTGATTGTTAAAGAGGTCTGTCAAGCTCTGTGGCTAGTTTTACAAAGTGAATGCATACCACCATCCACTAAAGAAACCTGGGAAAAATCAGCAAAGGGATTTGAATCAGTAGCAAATTTTCCTCATTGTGTGGGTGCGATAGATGGAAAGCACATCCGTCTCGTATGTCCAGCGGAAAGTGGCTCAATGTTCTTCAATTATAAAGAATATTATTCAATCGTGTTAATGGCTATCGCAGACAGTTCGTACCGATTTACTTACGTGAACATTGGAAGTTATGGAAAAGACTGTGACTCGTCTATTTTCAAGGATACTAAGCTGTGGAAATCAATTCTAAGTGGTTCACATAATCTACCGGAAGAAATCTGCCTTCTGGCACCCACTTGACTGTTGAAAAAAAGGTGTTTAACTACAGACTATGTAGAGCAAGAAGATACGTAGAATGCGCCTTCGGAATATTCAGTAATAAATGGCGAATTTTCCACCGTCCATTGAATGTACATGCTACAGACATTGTCAAAGCCTGTATTGTGCTCCATGATTATGTAAGAGATAGAGATGGGTACGTAGTTGAGGATACTACATCAATTACAGGACTTGAAGATATTCAAGTACCGTGCAATACAAGAGGAGGTTTGACAGCCAACAACGTGAGAAACATTCTCTGCAAGTACTTCATGTCAAGTGTTGGAAGCATTCCTTGGTAGATGTCAAAGATCTGAGGGCCCCGATTCATGAAACGAGAAAACACAAGCATTATCAAGATTGGTTAATTCACTTTTATTAAGTTAATTTTGGTTTTTTAGTTACTTTTGTTTAGTTACCTTCATTTTTTGTATCCATAAATTAAAAATAAATTAAATACTATCATCTCGATAGTTGTTAGGGAAACAAATTTACAAAAAAATATATTTGAAATCAATTCAATCCATTAACATTATTTGTACTTACCAAAGTCATTCTTTTTGCTGTCTTCCAGGTTGTCAAAATCCTTCAGCAGTTCGAGACAAACTTCATGCCACGCATTCCTTGTGACGTTCCGATCTTTGAAACTCTCCAATGTTTTGTCCCACAAAACAGGCCTTGTTTGGACACAATGAATCAACAATTCATTGTCAATAACAACATCCATGTCGGCCATGATCAACCACCAGAGTGGGCCGTCGCGTCGCCGTCGGTCAGTAGTGGCAGCCGGCGGCAGCATTTCTACCGTCGGCGTTGAAAAATACAATCATCTATTTTAACGCTGCATGTGTACATCGCCATAAGATCCCATCCGCTATTACTGGAGCGGCGTCGACGGCAAAAAAACCGATAAAAAAAACTCCAAGTGTGTTCCCGGCGTTATTCTTCATAAAAATAACAAATGGATACAATACAGGTCATTGGTGTATACACATCGCCCTCTATATCTTTATCATCATTTGACAGAGAATTACATGATTATCTAGAGAGCAGTAGAACATTTGTCAACTTATCCATTGGAGACCTTAACATCAACAGATTAGATCATAACAATCAGAATTGTCAAGATTATTTAAATATAATGGCTGGACATGATTATCATATGTCTATAAATTCACGTGTAGAACTTGACAAAATATATTCAGCAATTCTGAAATACAACATTCCTGATTATTTTCCTACTTTGCTCAAAATCGATCTTGAAAGTACATCAACCAAAATTGAAAAAACAGTGAATAATACAAAAATTTACATTGATTATGAAAAACTAAACAACAATGTATTCAATGAAAATAGGATTGCAGTATATAACGAACCTAATATCGAAAATGCCTTTGTTCTTTTTATATTCAGAATTGAAAGCCAAATTGCTGGATGCACCAAAACACTAAAGATTCCACGAACACAATTAAAAAGACAAGCATGAATATCAAAAGGGATTATTGTTACGGGATAGGCCGAAATATCAACGCTATTGTTTGAATGCTGGATGTCGACTGAGTTTATTTTATAGATCAAGGTAGCAATACATATAAGACAGGTTTCACATGATATAAGATACATATACATTATTTTTTGATATTTTTCAACACCCCCACTTATCAAAAAATTTTTAAACCTAAACCTTTTGAAAACTTACAATGCTTAATATTTTTTAAACCCTTTGTAAGAACATCTGCCACCATTTCCTCAGTGCATAAATATTTAATACTCACAATTTTGTTTTCAACAGCCTCTCTGACGAAATGGTGCCTAATGTCAATATGTTTGGTCTTTTCATGGAACACTGGATTGTTACACAATTTTTGAGCACCTTGATTATCGTTAAATAAGATAACGCTATCCAGTTTTCCTTGAATTTCTGACAGCAAATTCCTAAGATAAATAGCCTCCTTTGTCGCCTCTCCCAAAGCCATGTACTCAGCTTCTGTGCTAGAGAGTGCCACAGTCTTTTGTTTGCTACTTTTCCAGGATATTGCTGCACCTGATAGCTTAAATACAAAACCTGTGTAAGATTTTCGATCCACTTTATTTGAGCCCCAGTCTGCATCAACAAAACCCATTAAACTTAAATTATTCTTTTTGTAAACCAAAGAAAAATCTTTTGTTCCCTTTAAATATCTAATTATCCTTTTTGCACATTTCCAGTGATATTCACTATGGTCATTATTGAATTGGCTCAAAAAACTTACACTATATGCAATATCTGGCCTTGTTAGTACTGCAAGAAACATTAAACTACCAATCAATTTTTGGTATGAAGGATTTTTGATCTTTTCCCCAGAACATTGTGAAAAATCAAAATTATCAATTGGTGTACTGACTGCATTACAATTTGTCATGTTAAACTTTTTAAGCAACTGATCTATATAAGCATTCTGATCTAAGCTAATCTGATCCTTACATCTACGAATTCTCATACCTAAACATAATTTCAAGTCCCCCAAGTTTTTAATCTTAAAATTTGAGTTAAGCTGCTTAATTAAAGCATCTGTTTCTAATTTATCATTGCTTAAAACTATAAAATCATCAACATACAGTGCAATTATAATTAAACTAGTATCTTTCCTCTTAAAATAAAGACAAGATTCATAATCAGACTTCTTAAATGCAAGACTAATCAACACTTCGTTTACCTTTTGATACCAAGCACGAGAGGATTGGTTTAGTCCATATATTGCCTTTTTCAAATGACAAACTTTATTTTTGTTTTCCTCAGTGACAAAGCCTTCTGGCTGATGCATAAAAACTGTTTCCTGTAGTTGGCCATTTAAAAAGGCTGTCTTTACATCTAAATGAGTAAGCTCTAAATCTAATTTCACTGACAGAGCTAATAATAAACGCAAACTAGAGTATTTGATTACAGGAGAAAATGTTTCATCGTAATCTATTCCTTCTCGCTGCGTATAACCCTTTGCTACAAGACGCGCACGATAACACATCTTATTTTCATGATCAATTTTCTTTTTAAACACCCACTTGCACTCTACCACAGTACCACTGCATGGTGTTTCAACCAAGTCCCATGCGTTATTTTCTTTAAATGATGACATCTCATCTTCCATGGCTTGTTTCCATTTACTTGAATCTGATCTTGAAAGTGCATCTGACACTGACATTGGTATGTCATCCAAGTTGACCTCGCTTTGACATGAAAATGTTACATAATCATCATATTGTTTTGGCTTTCTCTGTCTTTCAGATTTTTTTATTGTACCCACTGATTCAACAACCTCAACACTATCAGGCACAAAATCACTGTCATTCGGATCATCTGCCACATCATAGTACTCATCTTGTTGATCTTCAATTTCTAAACTTTTGTTTTGTTCCCCCACTTGAGCTAAATTCTCTTCTGATAATTTTTCAGTATTTGGCAACTGTAAAAAATCATATGTTTTTAGTGTTTTCCGCTTTTCATTGATGATGACATCCCGGCTAATGATAACATCCTTCTTAATAGGATCATAGAGCCTATAGCCCTTAACATTTTGACCATAGCCCACTAAAAACATTTTTTCAGACTTCATGTCAAATTTTTGCCTTTTTTCTTTGGGTATGTGAACCATCACTTCAGTGCCAAAGATACGGAGATGACTAACATTAGGTTTCTTATCATAAAATGCTTCATAAGGTGTTTTATTTTCAAGCCCTGAAACAACAGAACGGTTCCTAAGATATACTGCTGTGCCTATCGCTTCTGCCCAAAACTGCTTGGAGAGACCAGCATCAAATAATAAGCACCTTGCTTTCTCGACAAGTGTTCTATTCATCCTCTCAGACATGCCATTTTGCTGTGGTGTATATGGGGTGGTCTTTTGATGAACGATCCCATTTGTCTCTAAGAACTTTTCAAAGCTAGAACTACAGAATTCGCCTCCATTATCTGTTCTAAAGCACTTGATTTTGACACCTTTCTGATTTTCAACAAACAACTTAAACTCTTTAAACTTCTCCAGGGTTTCACTTTTGTTTTTTAAAAAATAAACAAACACCATTTTGCTTAAGTCGTCCTCAAGAACCAAGAAATATCTAGATCCTCCTATTGACTTAACCTCCATAGGACCGCATAAATCACCATGCACAATCTCGAGTAGTTCTGTCGCCCTGTTACCTTTATTTTTAAAGGGCAGTCTCGACTGTTTACCCTGACAACATACCTCACAGAGTTCATCGACCTGTGAACTCCCCTTGAAATCTAGTCCTTCCACCACTCCATTTTTCATAGCAAGCAAGTCTCTATCATTGATATGACCAAATCGCCTATGCCATAATTCACAGGTTGTCACTTTGTAGGATGCAAGAGCTTTCTGTGGTGTGAATGTTTTTATAAAAACGAGTCTGTATACCGAGTCAATTAATTCACCTCTTGCAACACACGTGCCAAATCGGTTAGTAATATGGCAACCATCATCATCAAAAAATACTTTATTCTTATTCTTGATTAACTGACTTACCGACAGTAAATTGGTGGGAAGCTTCAGGACAAAGTAAACCTTTTCTATTCCAACTTCATATTTGTTTTGATCATATACAGTTGTCAAGTCAACTTTTCCAGCACACAGAACATTCAATTTTTCGCCGTTTGCCACTAAAATTTCATGGAACTCAATATCATCGGTAATGTCATTCAACCAATCGTTCCGTGATGTGAAATGCGCACTTGCACCCGAATCAATGTACCACTCCGATCTATTAAAATTTCCGGTTAAGAAAATGGCACTAAACGCTGCTCTATTTTGTTCACCTTTTTTCTGCGACTTCCTGAAATTTTCAAATTCCTTGCGTAAAGTAGGACATCTATTTTTGAAGTGGCCAGGTAATTTACACTCGTAACAGATGACTTCTTTACCGACCTTCTTCCCAGCTGTGCTGCTACCGCTGCTACCATCTTTGTGATTTTTGCGAAACTTACTGCTGCCACTACTGCCTTTGCTGACAAAAGCGCTGCCTGTTTTCTCCACCGCGCCACTGTCCTGCATATCCATCAATTTGGCTTTAATGGCGTCCGCCGTTATGTCTATTCCACTGTGTTCAATCGCCATTATCATTGGAGTAAATCTTTCTGGCAATCCCGCCAATAGAAGTGAACCAATCCATTCTGAGCTAACATCGAGACCACTACGCTTTAATTTCTGCGCTGTTTCGATCATTTGAGTAACATAATTCTCCATGCTTTCACAATTATCTAACCTGAGACTGATGAGTGATCTTAAAAGGTCAATCTTCCTGGTAAAACCTTTTTCGCCGTACAGCTCTCTCAGTGTATCCCACAAATCTGCCGCCGTCTTATCATTCTGAATATGCACGAACAAACATGGATCAATTGATAACACAAGCTTCGCCTTAGCTTTCGACACTTTGTCATTGTCTGTTTCTTTGCCTTGAACCAGACAATCCGCGTATCCATCCAATACGAACACATTTTCAATTGCAAACGCCCAATTATCGTAATTCTCGCGGCCAATTAGCTTTGGCACTCCCGCTAGATAATTAACTGACGACATTTTTAGTAACTCACGTATTTACTTCAAACTTCTGCGATTTTTCGACCCGCTTGCACGTGGCTGGGCCCATAACCTGTTACGGGATAGGCCGAAATATCAACGCTATTGTTTGAATGCTGGATGTCCACTGAGTTTATTTTATAGATCAAGGTAGCAATACATATAAGACAGGTTTCACATGATATAAGATAGGTGGCGTGCTATACATTATTTTTTGATATTTTTCAACAATTTTATTATTACCTCCATCAACAAAAAAATTGTATAAGGAAACCAAAAAATATCCTTATGATTTGAATCTTTTGAATGAATTTAAGTCATATAGAAACAGACTGAGAAAAATAATTGAAGAGGCTAAAATTAGATATCTCCTAGAAGAGTTTGATAATCTACAAAATTGTTCGTCCAAGATGTGGCAATTTATCAGTAAAATACAAGGCAAAATAACAAAATTAGTACAATTAAAAAAGAAAATGGTGAACTAGTGAGTAGTGATGTAGATAGAGCAAATGACTTTTTTGAATATTTTTCGAAAATCGGCAAAAAAAACATAAAAAACGCAGAAAATTAAATTATAATAGGACCAGATTATATAACTCATTATATCTGAAACCGATCGATACGCATGGAATAAAGACAATAATCAATGAATTAAAATCAAGAAAATCTTCAGGCCTAGATAATATAACAGCATATTTATACTCTCAAGAGGATACATTCCAACATCTGCGGCATACTGTCATGTTTGATAAATTCTTGTATGAATAAAGGAATATTCCCTACATGTTTAAAACACGCTATGGTAAAACCATTATTTAAATCTGGAAAAAGAGAAAAACACAACAATACTCGATCAGTTTCCATCTCAAAAACTTTTTCTAAAATATTTGAAAGTGTTAAAAGAACGATTCACGGAATTTGCAAAAAATATAATTTAATAGCGGGAATAGCAATATGGTTTTCAAGAAGGCAAATCTACTCAAGATGCTATTTGTAGAATTAACAAGTCAAATATATGAGTATCTTGATATTGGCAAACCAACGGAGTTTTTGTTGACTTGGTAAAGGCATTCGACTCTATATTATGCTTTTGTTTATCCTCTTATTACTTTACGGAATTTTGGCTTAGGACGAGTTTTGAATAATAATTACAAAAAGGTTGATGTAATCCAAAAATTGATTCTAAAATTCATCCTTCTTAAAAAGATTACTTATTCAAGTCATTCTCTATATATCGAGGCTCAACTATTCTGACCCCTACTGAGTGGGGCCGTGAAAAATGCTTGTTCCGGAAGTTATTGTATCCAGTATACAACTTCTTCTCGTTCAAGTGATTGTACATGGGTTAAGGAATACCTCAATACCGATTGTCGGGTGGCGGTACAAGTCCGCCAACGGGCCTCTCTAGGTCTATTTAATATCATTAACACTCAAAAAGAAGGTGGTAGACAAGGACCAGTCGGCCGAGGCGGTACACACCTAAGCTATGCAGTCGGTTATCTTCCAAATCTTAATGATGATGGATCCCTCGAGTACTAAAAATTCCGGACGTAAACTCACTCCACTCTCGGAATGTCCATATGTAGGGTGGACTCGAGGGAACAACATCGAAGATAAAATTTGGTTCCCGAACATCTGCGGGTTTAACACCAACATTGATGCTGTTCATTACTACCTGCAATCCAATCGTCCTGCCATGCTTTTCTTGGCGGAGACAAAAATCTCAGAGTCTGCAGCGATTAACCATCTTAGCTTCCCAAATTACGAGGTGCACTCCAATCTGAGAAAGAACGGGCAGCAGCAGTATTTCCTGCTCCAGAGATGTTTCTTTGGAATCAGACCGGAAAGACATTCTGTGGCTTCGCCTCAACTCCAAAACATCCCCCAAATTAATTTGCTGCCTTTATCGTTCTCCATCGGACCATTACTGGGATGACCTACTTGAATACCTCGCCGTCAAGATCGACTTCTTGAACATCAATCACCCCGCTTCAAAGGTAGTTCTCCTTGGTGATTTCAATGCCCATAGTGAGCTTTGGTTGGGCTCAAACAAGACCGATGCAGCAGGTCGTGCTGTTGAAGCGTTCGCTCTTACTCTTACCCAGCTGGTGACGAGCCCTACATTTTCCCCCGCGTCTCGTCACATGCCAGTAGCCTGCTGGATCTCTTTCTGACCACACATTCTGTCCCTTACAGCACTGCTGACCTGTCTCCCCTGGGTAACTCAGACCACGGTGTTATGGAGGTTAGGTTTCGGTCAGAACCCGCTGTGGCAGCAGACACTCTCACAGGCCGCAAAATTTGGCATTACGGACATGCCGACTGGGAGGGGCTCAGAGACTTCTTCTCTACCTTTCCTTGGAGAGATGTCCGTTTCGCTGACGCGGACGCGTCTGCTGTCTGTTCTTCGATAACCGAAATTATACACGTCGGAATGGAGGAGTACATCCCTCAAACAGTGAAAGTGCCTAAACCAGTGTCCAATGCTCGCCAGCCGAACATCAAGGCACACAGAACCTTCTTACAAAACCCTACTGTAGAGAACAGACAAGCCGACATCAAGTCCAGAAACAATAAATATAACGAAGCGCTTCGCAATGCCAAAAACCAGCACAATATAAAATTTAGATACAGGGCAATGTTTCAGCGCAATGGCAGTCCGTCTTTCTGGACGCTGGCAGATTGAAAAGAACTTCTCACACAGTAGCCTTCCATCACTTACGTGTCGGGATGGAAGGAAAAATCCGGCTCTAAAGCCAAGGCAGAAGTGCTTGCCAAGATCTTTGCTGCCAACTCCACCATGGACGTCCCCCCAACGCCCAAGAGCCGTCAATTCCAAGGGTTCCCTACACTATGCGGGGGCTAACATTCAGGCATAAGACCGTAAGATGAATGGTCTTGTCGCTTGACATCAACAAAGCGTCTAGTTAGGACTTGATTCCTGCCATTGTACTGATGAGGTGTGCAGCGGAGCTTGCTCCAGTTCTTTCGCGTCTCTTTCAGATATCTTATAAATTTAGCTTTTCCCAGAAAACTGGAAATTTGCTCATGTCCAAAAAAAGGATCTTAGACCGACCCTTACAACTACAGGCCTATAGCTCTGCTTTCCGTTACAAGTAAGGTGTTGGAGAGGTGCATAAATCGCGAGCTTCTGGACTACCTCAAACGTCACCGCTTGATTAGCGACAGGGAATATGGTTTCCGGCACTAGCGCTCCACTGGGGACCTCCTAGCTTACGTCACGCAATTGTGGAGTTAACTCATCCAGTCTTATAGTGAGGCTCATTTCGTTGCTCTTGACATCACGAAAGCGTTCGATCAGCTGTGGCACGCTGCCCTCTCAAGCAAACTTCCATCCTATGGCCTCCCAGAAAAGCTTTGCAGATGGGTGGCTGGCTTTATCTTTGGGCGCAAGGTATCTGTCGTAATTGACGGGTTCTCCTCTTCATCCCACAACGTCAACGCGGGTGTTCCCCAGGGATCGGTCTTGGCTCCGACACTGTTCCTATTACATATCAACGGCGTCCTTTCCTACACGATCAACCCAATCCACAGTTTCGCTGATGACAGCACTCTACATGCAGGAATTCAGAGTGACAAGCCGATCTCTGCCGCTGAGCTGGAAAAAAGAAGACTTGCGACGAATTCCTCTCTGACGAGAGACCTGGAGGTTATCACTGCTTGGGGACTCAACAAGCTTGTACAGTTTGATGCTTCCAAAACACAGTGCTGTACTTTAACAAACAAAAAGCGTCCTAGCGCTCATCCGTTTTCGATGAGGAGCGACCAGGACGCCCGTCAGACGTGGTTATCCAGGAAATCATTCAAAAAGTCCACGACATGATTATCGCTGATCGACGAACGAAAGTGCGCGCAGTAGCAGAGGCCGTAGGTGTGTCAACCGGAATGCCAATGAATATTTTACATGATATGTTGGAGGTGAAAAAATTGTCGGCCGGATGGGTGCTGCAATTGCTCACCGTGGACAACAAGCAGTTGCGGCAGTTAACTTCGAAGCTGTCGCAATTTAAGTGAAATCCGAGTTTTTGGGTCGAGTTGTCACCGTTGATGAAACCCGGATTCATTATTACACACCAGAAACTAAACAACAATCAAAACAATGGATTTCTCCCGGTTGAATCTGTTCCAAAGAAGGCGAAGACGGACCCGTCGGCCGGAATGGGCATAGCGACAATTTTTTGGGATGCGAACGGCGCCATCCTCATGGATTTTTTTGGAAAAAGGAAGAACGATCACCGGACAATATTACGGTGAGTTATTGGACGGCTTAGACAGAAAATTGAAGGAGACACGGGACACGGCCATATTTGGCGGCAAATAAGGTGCTGTTTTACCACGATAACGCACCAGCACATTCATCCGGAGTTGTCGTCGCCAAACTGCAAGAATTATGTTATTAAGAGCTGCCCCCGTATTCCCCCGATCTGACCCCTGCGACTTTTTCTTGTTCCCTAACATGAAGAAATGGCTCGCGGGGAAAAATAGCTTAAACGAGGAAGTAATCGCCGAGACAGAGGCGTATTTTGAAGAGTTCGACTAAACCTATTTTCTGGAGGGGCTAAAAAATGGCAGGAACGTTTGGAAAAGTGTCTTTCTAAAAGAGAATTATGTTGAAAAATATTTTTCATTTTTTTTGGAAAAAATTGTGTCTTCATTTCTAACACGGGTACTTATTCAACCGCTCTCGTAGCGGCAGCTGCTGGGAAAAAGCTAGAATTTGTTTAGAGTAAAGAAGTACTTTTCTACGCATGACTTTCTCACTAAACAAGGCACACATAAGGCCTAGCCTCGAGTATTGCTCACACGTTTGGGGTGCTGCCGCACCGACTACATTCTTTATGCTGGATGCTCTCCAGAGGAAGGCTGTCCGACTGATCGATGACTCTTCTCTAACAGACAGTCTTGGGACCCTTTCGCACCGAGGAGCCGTCGGCGATTTAGCTCTCTTCTACCGCTACAGCAACGGGCTTTGCTCCTTGGAGCTCTCTTCCATGATGCCGCCACGCGATGTGCCTGCCAGACAGACCCGCCTGACGTTGGTCTCTCATCCTAACCGTGTCGAACTTTGTACATCCAGAACTGGCCGATACGACCGTCGTTTGTCCCGAGGATGTCGAGACTGTGGAACAATCTTTAAGTTCTACTAACCTTTGGCAGTTGAAAAATCGGATTAACAAAATTTTTTTGGGATCGTCATAGCAGCCGCGGAGTCCTGGCATTTAGGGATCTGCCTGCGCGGCTGCTCCGGTATAAAAAAATAGATTGCAGAAAAATTTATTTGTATTGTGGACTAATACATTATATTAAATATTCAAAATACTTGAATCGTTCCATTCATAATTACCGAACAAGATTCAATCAAAATTCAATGTGTATTCTACAAACAAAAAAAAACCATTACACAACAATCACTGTTTTTCTTGGGACCAAAATTCTGTAACTTCATACCAGTCATTAAAAGCAATTAAATCAGTTAATTAATTTAAGAAAGAACACAAAAAATGGATTTTACAACAACCAAGATGCTCCATCCACGAAATTGTAGATATGAAAAATCATTATAAAAATCAATAATATTTTACTTACACCAACATTCATACTTTTGCTTTAGTTATACATAATTGTCTGGATATTTTTTCTGACATCCCTATAATAATTCAGTTCAACAAATTCTATCGTATTTACCTTTGTCAAAGATTGACTGTACTTTTAGTTTGTATTTTCAACAAACCCAAACAACAAGTGCAAACTTTGTTGGCAGCTTTATGTTTATTCTGCACAATATTTAATGTTTACCTGGACTTAGTGACAATAAACATTATTATTATATCACGACCTCTGGGCTCAAGATCCGCCCATGGTACGGAGACTCGATCTGTTAACTTATTTCATCTGGCGTTGATGACGTAACCGCCAAGAACGGTGACTACAACTATACCTTTGTTTTAGTCAATATTTGGGATATTAAAATTGACAAGTCGCTGATTCAAATGATATAAGAGCCAGTATAATTTAGTAACCTTTATTTTCGGTATTGGGCGCATCTTGCCTAATTCAGATTTTTTGTCTAAATCATCAGATAGTAGGTCAACATTTGAGAAATACCTTGCTTCTCAGTTCAGCACATTGACCACCGCCTTTTACATGTCATGTAAGCCATACCATTCCCAGTTACCGACTACATAATGACGGCTATGGTAGATTGACACAGCTCAGGTGGGCTCTAGGTGAGTAGAACGAGAGAACAGTTAGCCCAAGGGGAATATTATTTTAGTTATGTGGTCCTAATGGGCTTATAAGGGATATTTTGATGTATTTTAAGATGGTGGATTATCGAGATTAGTTTCTATGGTGATAATGGGATGTGTCGAATATTGAAATATTAACATGAGGATTATGATGAATTTTCCCCAGGTTATTTTTGATATGGGTCTATTTTAAGCATACTAAGAAGGTGAAAAGGGTTTTAATGATATAATCATGTTATAAAGTGATAAAGCGTATACGAAGTGTCATGATTGGAGTTTAATATTGCATAATATTTTATTTATCGAACATCTCACCATAGATCCTTGGGCATACTTATACGACTCGAACCCATGAATCTATAAAGCCTGATATGACAATTGTGTATACAATCCATCCCGGCATAGCAGCGATTCCAGATTGATGCATTACCAGTATTTATATCAGAGATGAAATATATTCACTTTGCCTATTCTTTCTTCTTTACCGCTAGTGCGAACTTATGTATTGAACCTCATCAAATTGTAAAGATAATAAAGTGATTGAAATTAAAAGGAGGGACTACCTTCATAAAGTAACTCCCTCCTCCTTATTTAAAATGTCTTCTAATGGTATTTTAATGTTTGGTTGATGATCCTGCCTAACAGAAAAAAGGCACCTACTGTCCGAGCACTGTCATTGGACTTGCTTGTAGCTAAAACATGGATGACTGTGTCAGCATAAGTTTTATGCACAGGATCAGTAAACAAAAGTTTGTAACTGTTGCAAATACAGCTTGTATAATTAGTGGCGCTGATCTGAAAAATACTTATAAACCATTTAGTTTATTACTTAAACCATTCGTATTTTAGTGTCTTGACGTTATTTTTAGGTATTTTGGCATTTAAACCCTTTGATAAGAGGTTTCATGCCATCTAGCATTTTATGTAAATATTCCTGGAAGCGGGAACACATTATTATCACGCTATGTGATGCCACATATATGGTATTCTTGATAACATATACAGTGCTTGTCTTTAATGCCCCCCTCCCCTTTGATTTTTTGAGCGGATCAATTCAAATAATTAAAACTTGAGGTAATGAAATTGATGCGTGGATACCATATTTTAGAGTAAAATCGACAGATGAAAATGTCAAGATGGCCGCTGGCCGCCATCTTGGAGAAAAAATTATATGAAAACGGGGGTCTTGTGGCACATCATCTTGAAGCTCCTGGCGAGTACTTTATAACCCTAGAATATAAAGTCATTACCTTTACCTACTACAAAATGGTGGTACATTTAATAATTACCTGAATACATTGTAGTAGTAGAAGTACATTTATTTAGAAATAAATTAAAGGCCCAAAACAACATAGGCGCTGAGTGCACTTTCAATATAGTTTACAAATATCCAGCTAGGTATAGCAAGATGGATATTGTAGCAGAAACGGATCCTTCGACTTTTCACAGACGCTTGCATGTAAATAAAGTGAATATAGGTTGGAGCAGGTGTAATGTTTTTGAGCATCTTTCTATAGTGCGATGCTTCAAATGCTGTGAATACGGTCATGTTCAAAAAAGTTGTGTGAAAGATATTGTTTTTCCTCTGGGTATGGGTAATCACGAGAGGAAATACTGTAAAAGTCCTAGACTTAAGTGTGTCAATTGTGTAGTTTTTAATGAAAAAAACAAAAAAAATATAGATACGTGTCATGCAGTTTGGCATAAAAAGTGTGCCTCTTTAAAAAAGGTGGAAGATATAGTTCGTAACAAAACGAACTACTGTCAGTAGTTTTTTTTTCAGGGTTAAATTTAAATTCAGCAGAACAGTTTTTTATCGTCACTTTGAATCCCATACGAACTCTTTTTTGTACACACTTTCTAATCTTTCTTCTTATAACCTCTTACTACAGTCTTTGTTTGTTTCTTTTTTGTTAATATTTTAACGATCTTCTATAACTGATAAACATGTATGAATTTGATGTTATTGCAAATGAAGACCATAATTTATTGATTGGCTTTCTAAAGGTGAGATCCTTGACTAGCTCCTTCAGTGATATTAGGGATTACGTTTTGCTTCAAAACTTCGATGTGTTTGGTTTAACAGAAACATGGCTTAAGCCTGAAGTTTCGAATAAGCATATTGATATTGAGAGCTTTCAACTTTTTCGATCAGACAGATTTGGCAAAAGAGATGGTGGGTTGGCTTTTTACATAAGAACTGGCCTTAGTTGTTACATATGTAACTCAAAAAGTCAGGTTGAAGCAGGTCTAGAACAACTATGGGTTAAAATTTAAATTAATAAGCACGTATATGCAACTGATATTGTTTATAGACCACCGTCGGTAGTTTTCTCAGCACTGTTAGATCTGGAAGCATCTTTGGAGGACTTTCATTTGGAAGTAGATAGCATAATTTGTATGGGTGACCTCAATATTAATTTTTTGAATAAGCCAGGTTCAAGTTATGATCCTAAGTAACATATTGAGAGACTATGGACTAGCTCAGATTGTTGAAGAACCAACCAGAGTTACCAATTTCACCTCTACATTGATTGGCGTGGCTTTTGTTAGTCAAAATGTACCAGTCACTGAAACTGGCACTGTTAACTTCCCTTCGATATCTATCACCACCTTGTATATTTTCGCGTAGAATCACTATCTGTCGCCAGCAATGTTTAGTATATAGACACAAGAAATTTAAAGAATATGGACAAGGAACCTTTTCATTACTGTCGCCTCTTCTCTCTACTGGTTAGGTGTGATCCATCATCCTGATATTAATTTTAAAGTTGAGTATTTGAATAAACTAATTCTATTTGTTCCAGATGCATGTGCACCTCTGAAATACAAGAAGGTATCCAAAAGGTATCTCCCTTGGATCACACCGAACATACGTCTCATGATGAAACTAAGAGATAAAGCTTATTTCAGTTATAAAAACTTAAAAAAGAAAAATTCTAGCAAAGAAGTCATTGAACGAAAATGGACTTATTACGAACAATTACGAAATTTAGTAACTGCATCCATCCGTAGAGAGAAGAAGGCTTGCGTTGAGTATCAATTGAAGCAAAAGCGCAATTCTCGTAGCTGGTGGAAATGTATCAAGCAGTTAGGTATACATGGTAATAAAAATAAGTTTAATGACTGCTCTTTTGAACCTGACTGTCAATAGTTTCTTTAGAAATTCTATTCCAAATAGCACAATAGATGAATTACTACTAGTGTACTATGAAAATCACAAGCATCGTTCTGTTGATGAGGATTTTAACTTCACTTTAATATGTGAGCAAATCATATTTGACGAGTTTATGAAAATAAAATCAAATTGTGCAGGTCATGATGGACTAAGCCTAAGTATATTGGAAATGTTCATACCATATTGTCTCAATGCTATTACACATATCATTAATTTTTCTTTGAAGACTGGCACTTTTCCAGAATTGTGGAAATTAGCAACTGTAATAATAATAATAATATAAACGTTTACTGAGATACAACTCAAAAGAAAAGGGTATTGTACAGCACCTTTGCCAAAGACTGATAATCCGCTGGAACTTAGTGATTATAGACCTATCAGTCTATTGCCTATATTGTCTAAGTTTTTAGAAAGAATTGTATTTGGGCAGATGTCTATTCATATAAAAAAATATAACTTGATACCTTCCACACAATCAGGCTTCAAACCTGGACATAGTACTGTAACTGCACTGATTGAAGTCAGTGACGACTACTTAAGAGCCATAGACGATGGTAACGTTACAACATGCGTGATGCTAGATCTGTCTAAAGCTTTTGACTGTATAGGTCATAGATTTCTTTTGTCAAAACTGTATTTTTTTGGATTTGCTGCGTCATCTCTTGCCTGGTTCTCTAGTTATCTATCTGGTAGATCACAAATGGTGAAACTTGGAGGAAAAATATCTTCGAAATGCAATGTTATGCAAGGTGTTCCGCAGGGTTCGATCTTGGGGCCAATTTTATCTTATCTTTTTGTATCAGATTTCAACGAGTCTATTTCTTATTGTAAAGTTCACTCCTATGCAGATAACACCCAGATCTACCTTTCATACAATCCTGATGATTTTTTACAAGCCAATACCAAACTGTCAAAAGACCTACAGGCTGCAAATCAATATTTCTTTAGCCAGGGATTACTTATAAATCCAAGAAAATCGACCGACATTGCCTTTAAATCCAAGCTAAGCAATTTTGACAGTAAAGTTGTCAATTTATCTATCGGAGGTGAGCCACTCCATCATAAACTACAGATAAAAAATTTAGGTGTGATTTTGACTCACCGTTAACATTCCATGACCATGTCACAAAAATAGTACAAAGCTCATATAGTGCCTTGAAAAGCTTATATAGTTTCAGATACATACTTTCTGAATCCGCCAAAGTTAGGTTAACTAATTCGTTGATTCTAAGCAAAGTAGTATATGCTGATTCTATGTTTGGTCCTTGCCTGATACAAAATGAATCCTACAGGTTGCAAAAGATTCAAAATGCATGTGTCCGTTATGCAGTAGGTGTCCCCCGACGAGAAAGTATATCAACATATTTGACGCGTATTCCATGGTTAACTATGAGAAAAAGGTTGATGGTACATCTGTGCTGTTTGGTGCATTCCGTTCTTTGTAATTATCTATGCGTAATCAATATCATAATGCCAATCTTAGATTTGTCAATCATACACTGCATATTCCTGCTCACAATACATGTAATTTTAAAAAATCGTTTTCTTATATCTGCATTGTATAATAAAATACCGCTTTCAGTCAGGCAGCTACCACTTAGTAGATTTAAAGAACAAATCAAGTAGCTCATATTTAGAGACGGCCTATCTATATAACTGTAGACAGACTCTTGTTGTTTTTTTTTCTAACACTCTTATAAATTATTAAATTTTATTGTAAAGGTGCTTGTAAGCAATTGGTGCCCTGGTTAGGGAGTAAGAACAGCTGCTAGCTGAATCCTCGCCAGGAAAATAAAAGGCATTTAATTATTATTATTATTATTATTATTATTATTATTATTATTATTATTGTTATTGACATTTAACTTGATAATTCGAATAAATACGTTGAGTTCAGTTTAGAAGATGCTGGAAATGGTTACCTTGAACTTCTAGTCACAATAACAGCCGGTCCGTAATTTCGCGTCGAACATTTTCAAACATAGTAACATCGATATTTCTACAAATATTTGTTATTCTCAGCCGTATATCCAATATGGAACCAGGTCCAGTTTCGTACACCTTTTGCTTCAAACAGCCCCATAAAAAAAGTCTAAAGGTGTCAAATCTGGCGATCGAGCTGGCCATTCCACAGGACCTCGTTGGCCAATCCAACGACCGGGGAAATTGTTATCTAAACAATTCCTAACTTGTCTGTAGTAGTGTGGTGGAGCACCATCTTGCTGGAATACAATATCAGTATCGAATTCATTAGGATTCGCTTCGACGATTTCGGTGATTAGAGGGTCAATAGAATTTGGCAGCATATCCAAATACAGTTCCCCGGTTAAAGTTTGTTCGATGAAAACAGGCCCCACCTTATGATTTCCCAATATCCCAGCCCTAACGTTAATTTTTTGTGGATGAGTTTCCCGGAAGACGTGAGGATTGCTGTCACTCCAATAACGACAATTTTGTCTATGCACATTACCGTTGAGAAAAAATGTACATTCATCACTAAAACAAATATTTTGGATATAGGTAGGAGGATGCCGAGCAATGGTTCCCGTCTTAGTCTCGCAGGATTATGTTCTTCGATCTGGGTCATCTTCAGTTAGCTGATGTACCATTTGAATTTTGTATGGGGGATACTTATTCTTTTTCAAAAGTCTCCATACAGTAGAAGGACAAACCTCACATACATTCGCGATCAAGTGGACTGTTGGGAATTTACTATGATCTCACCATTTATTTGAACTTGCTTTTCTTCCGGGATGGTCGGATGACCTAGGGGCTTCTTGTTGTTTACACTACCAGCAGCTGTAAATCTAGATACAAGTTCCCTTAAATATTTTCTACATATAGGGCGATTCGGGAAACGATCATTAAAAATCCCTTTCGATCTCGTTACGCGTCGCACCATAAATAAAAATCGCTTTGATTTTTTCTTCCAATGGACGAGAATTGACCATTTTAAAAATAGTTCAAACATTATCTAGCACTAAAACCGAAAACTAAATAAGAATATTTTAACTGTACTATGCTGTTTGTTTTCGTACTGATATTCTTGTCACTGTCAACAAAAAATAACAAAACAAGTTTTTATCGCTGTTGCTGTAGATACGGCAGGACATTACAATTATTTGTAGAGATATGCATGTTAGTGGGTTTGTGTTCAAGTAATTATTAAATATACCACCATTTTGTAGTTGGTAAAGGTATTGATTTTATACTCTAGGGTTATAAAGTTCTCGCCAGGAGCTTCAAAATGATGTGCCACAAGACCCCCGTTTTCATATAACTTTTTTTCCAAGATGGCGCCCAGCGGCATTTTCATCTGTCAATTTTACTCTAAAATATGGTATCCACGCATCAATTTCATTATCTCAAGTTCTAATTTTTTGAATTGATCACTTCAAAAACTCAAAGAGGAGGGGGACATTAAAGAAAAGCACTGTATGTATATATACATACATATTATATTTATATGTATATTATCAATTATTATGATAATATAAATACACTATATACAAGATACACTCTTTCAGACGCTCATTTTGAAGTTACGTGTTATTTTTCGTTTTCCCAAGCTTTGGGTCGAATATATTGATCCCCAATGTGACATTTGAAACATTCTGTGGCTTTCATGTTGATCATTCTCTATGTTTCTTTGACCCTTAAATGTAGAATTAACGATTTACTGATAAATCGTCTTTTTATTAACGTTTCGGCCACCTCGGCAGCTATTTTCAATGTACAGGTCAAGAATGACAATGATAATATATATATATATACGCGAGCAATAGTCACTGCCATTGCGATTGTCTTTTGTTTTATAATCGTAACAAGTGGTCTTATCCACGTTTCCATTCTATAACACCATTTGGCAGCAACCTCATCGACTAGTAAGTAATTGAAAATTAAATTTGTTCTAAATTGGTTGCTATTTTCATATCTGTGTTTTAGCCCCTGAAGATAACATAGTTTGTCGAAAACTTGAGATTCCAGTCAAAACAGTTCGCTACGCATATATATATAGGGTGGCCAAACACGTGACGTCATAAAAAAAAAATAGATTCCCCACATCGAGAGGAACCCAAATCACCCCCATATATATGGTCCGATTTTGTTTAGTTTAGGAGTTATGATTTTTTTTCGGATTTTTCGAGAATTTTTGAGTTCTGTGTTTATTTTTACCATAACTTCGTTAATAATTGTGATAAATGCCTGCTTTTTTCACGATTATGTAGCTAAGACCTAAGGCTTAACTATCATATAATCATTCAAGTCATGTAACTAATACTACTTTTTAATTTTTTTCAAAATCTTCGAACATAACAAAAAAGTAAAAAAGTGCAACAACTTTGAACGTTTATAAAAAATTGAAAAAACATGTTCTTACTATTCGTAAGTATCTTAAAAACTTCCTTACGGTATCAGCTATTTACCGTAAAAATTTCATCAACCTAGCTTTACTACATGCTACCGTAATTGTGGCTCAAATAGAACCGAACCCAAAATTGGATAACCCTCTGCTCAATAGAAATTGTTAGTTTCGGAAAAAAAATTTGCAAAAACCACAAAAACACGTTTGATTTTTAGTGAACAGCAGATTATTATTCATTTATGTTATTTACAAGAGGTTTTCAAAATGTCTGCCTCTAACAGAAATGCACAGTGTACACCTACGTATGAAATTTTGTTTTAAATCTCTAAATGCTTGTGTGTTGTTTTTCAACACATGTGTCGCTTCTTGAATTTTGTTCCTCAATGAATTTTCATTTGCACATTCTTGGGCGAATGTTATGTCTTTAAAATATCCCCAAACAAAAAAATCAATGGGGTTGAGGTCAGGGGAGCGTGGAGGCCATCGTATCGGTCCGTTTCGTCCGATCCATCTGTCTGGGAACCTTTCGTTTAAGTAGTTTCGCACGATCGTTGCGTTGTGGCATGGTGCACCATCATTCTGGAACACCATGTTCCGTCTGGCTTCCAGGCTTGAATCTTCCAGCAATAATGGTAGGCTATTTTCAAGGAAGCTTTTGTAGGCTACCGAATCCAACCTTGACGGCAGTTGAAATGGACCGATAAATTCCATATTGAATATTCCTGACCACATGTTCACACTAAAACGGTGTTGAAATGTCGACGGCCTTGACTGGTGGGGGTTTTCAACAGCCCAAGTATGTAAATTATGGATATTGAATATCCCTGTTCTTTCAAAACGTGACTCGTCAGTCCATAAAATTTTATCAAAAAAATCGGGATCCTCTCGTTGTCTTCGCAGCATTGTCTCGCAGAAATCCACTCTTAACTGGTAATCTGAAGGCATCAACGCTTGAACTCTTTGAACATGATAGGCATGATAACCTTCTTCATGAAGAATATTTTGTATCGATGTTCGTGGTATTCTAAGGTTTTGTGCCATAGATCTCGTACTCGTTGAGGGATTCCGGCTAATTTCTTCAAGTACTACTTCTCTGCGATCCGGATCAGCTGTAGGATATCCTTCATTGCTTCCTCGTCCTGGAATGCGGCCTGCCATGAAAGTGTTATGTGTGTTAATAAAAACACGGTGGTCTGGGTAATGCTCAGGTTGTGGTCCGCCTCGGCGTATAAGTTTAGAGATTTAAAACAAAATTTCAAACCTCTTGTAAATAACATTAATGAATAATAATCTGCTGTTCAGTAAAAATCAAACGTGTTTTTGTGGTTTTTGCAAATTTTTTTTCCGAAACTAACAATTTCTATTGAGCAGAGGGTTATCTAATTTTGGGTTCGGTTCTATTTGAGCCACAATTACGGTAGCATGTAGTAAAGCTAGGTTGATGAAATTTTTACGGTAAATAGCTGATACCGTAAGGAAGTTTTTAAGATACTTACGAATAGTAAGAACATGTTTTTTCAATTTTTTTATAAACGTTCAAAGTTGTTGCACTTTTTTACTTTTTTGTTATGTTCGAAGATTTTGAAAAAAATTAAAATGTAGTATTAGTTACATGACTTGAATGATTATATGATAGTTAAGCCTTAGGTCTTAGCTACATAATCGTGAAAAAAGCAGGCATTTATCACAATTATTAACGAAGTTATGGTAAAAATAAACACAGAACTCAAAAATTCTCGAAAAATCCGAAAAAAAATCATAACTCCTAAACTAAACAAAATCGGACCATATATATGGGGGTGATTTGGGTTCCTCTCGATGTGGGGAATCTAATTTTTTTTTATGACGTCACGTGTTTGGCCACCCTGTACATTCATTTACCTCTACAGGCCTGACCCCGACCCCCGACCCAGTTCTGTCGTCGGGTTGAGCTAGTAGCCGGTAAAAGTTGGGGATATATATATATATACAGGGTGTCCGCAAAGTTGGGGTTTTCCTTTACACGGCGTGTAGATCTTGAAAACATAAGCAATTTTTCTTAGTACCATATACACCAATGTCTTAAGAGAACCGAGATAAAGGGCTCTGCAACATCAAAAATATCTGAATACCGTACTGTAGCCGCGACATCACCGACTGGTACAAGGTCACTGACTCAACCCGACGACAGAACTGGGTCGGGGTCAGTGTGTCAGGTCAGTATGCAACTTTCAACCAACGGTTACGGTCACGCGTGTAGAGGTAATCGCGTAGACGAGAATCCCTCAACAAGCACTAGAGACGTGGCTAGAGAAGTGCAAGTATCAAAAACTAAAGTGTGGCAAACGCTGCGTGAAGAGGGGCTGTATCCGTTTCACGTCCAACGTGTACAAGCCCTTCAATCTGACGATTTTCCAGCAAGAGTGCGGTTTTGTGAGTGGTTGTTGCATCAACATGACAATAATCCGGACTTTTTGAAGTGCATATTGCTGACAGACGAATCTACGTTCACGCGTAATGGGGTGAATAACTTTTGCAACACTCATGTTTGGTCAGTAGAAAATCCGCACGCTGTCCGTCGGGCACATTTTCAACAAACATTTTCGGGGAATGTTTGGGCTGGCATGGTGAACGGTATGCTCATTGGACCATTTATTCTCCCAAATCGATTGGACGGGATGCAATACCTAGACTTTTTACGCAACATTTTGCCTTCCTTGTTAGAAGATGTGCCATTAAGTGTAAGACAATCAATGTGGTTTCTGAGTCTGCTCGGTAGCGCATCAGCTGATTTCATTTTCTGTTGGAGCGGTATGATTTCGAGCAGAGACGTACTTAGCCCTTCTCGTCAACTGGAGAGTGAGTACTTTTTCCTTTATTTTTTTTACTTGGTCGCCCTCTTTTCACTACACATTACCTTTGTTATTTCAAGGGTAGTTGTTTCTGAAAAGGAAAACCCCAACTTTGCGGACACCCTGTATATATATATATATATATATATATATCCTTAATGATATGCGAATATTTAAGGGTGTGAATCTACATGAAAAATTAACTCTATAAACTATGGTCCAAAAATGTTTCCTTACAAAAACTCGGGGTGTTGAAGTTTTAGGAAAAAAATGGAAATTCATTAATATTTTCAGAACCGCTTCAGATATTTCACTGATATTTAGTACGTAGTGAAAGTTAATAAAGTTGCATATTTTCAATGCAAAAATAATTTTTAGCTTTAACAGTGGCTTGCGTACGGTTATTGACTTCGATATTTTTTGAGAAAAAAATTGTACGCCAATGATCTTTTGCCAAATAAAAATTATTTTTGAATTCCCCGTTCAATTTAAAACAAATGATCTCTCTTGAGTTGCTTTCCTTCGATGTACCATTTTTGAGTAAAAAAATAAAAACCTGTTCGAGAAAATTAATATAATAATTGAAGAATGCAATTTAGCAATAAATATCTAGTTGCTCTGGAATATGTCACTGGCTCTTGACATCTGACGAGTCTCTGTTATTCAAATCTGTTCGCGGTGACATCTTTTTCATTATTTAGTTTTTACAATCTTGTTAATTATGCTGAATTATTCAAATGCAGAAATAGCGGAAATGCATTGCGTATATGGCCTTGCCGACGGTAATGGTGAGCAAGCCAGACGGATTTATCGCCCAGAGATATCCCGATCGTGCTTTGCCAGATATTTGAAAAGGAAATCTGAAGGTATACCTCTAAGTGTGAAACCCATTTGCAACACTAATTTTCGATTAACGTATGTGCAGGAATTATTGGCAACCACTTTATTGCCCATTCTTCTTGCCAGGACGACTTGACGGACAGACTTACCTCAATTTTCTTCAACAACAGTTGCCTTTGCTGCTTGATGATGTTCCATTAGTAATAAGAAACAATATGTGGTACATGCATGATGGTGCACCAGCGCATTTCAGTGTAGCGGTTCGTAATTATTAATTTAACTGTTTATCCGAATTGATGGATTGGCCGCGGTGGGCCCCAAGAATGGCCACCAAGGTTCCCAGACCTCAACAGTTTAGATTTTTTTGTGGGGCTATCTTGAGACACTAGTGTATACAAGTCCCATTAACACTGTAGAGGAATTAAGAGAAATACTAGTTGCAGCTTGTGATAGAATATAAAACACTCCAGGGATAATTCAACTAGTGCGCAATTCCATGAGAAGGAGGGCAGAAGCATGCATACTAAGTGAAAGAGGCTATTTTCAACAATTTTTGTAATCATTTCGTGGATTGTAATGTTATATTTATGTTGTCAGTTGTTGTTGTTCATTACCCCTAATGTGTTTAATTTTTCCAGTTAATAATAATTTTGCAAATTAGACAATAGAACGGTTTTTATTTTTTTACTCAAAAATGGCGCATCGAAGTAAAGCAACTCAAGAGAGATCATTTGTTTTAAATTTGTTTTCTTAAAAAATATCGAAGTCAATACCCGTACGCACGCCACTGTTAAAGCTAAAAATTATTTTTGAAAAATATAACTTTATTAACTTTCACTACGTACTAAATGTCAGTGAAATATGTGAAGCGGCTCTGAAAATATTAATTAATTTCCATTTTTCTCCTAAAACTTAACACCCCGAGTTTTTGTAAGGAATCATTTTTGGACCATAGTTTATAAAGCAAACTAACATTAATTTTTCATGTAGATTCACACCCTTAAATATGCGCATATCATTAAGGAACACCCTGTATAGTATTCATAGTTATTTGATTTAACTGTTAGGAGAAAATATCCTTTAATTTCTTTGGGTAGAAGGCAAAGTATTGCAAAAGTACACTCTTATAACTTAAACTCTCAAGCTTTCGAAGATCTATGTCTTCATCGTCTGGAGTAAGTCGGCGAGATCTCGCCTGGATTCCACAAAAAGAAATGCACTAATTTATTTATCTTGACTAGAGAACATTTATGTACACCACTATTTATGTCTGACTAATTCTTATCTCGCGCCATTGACTGAACTATACTCCACTCTGCTCTACTCTAATGTACTCTTCCTTCCCTCTCCCGGCCGTCGAGTTATATAGTCCGCATCGTGGGGTAGAGAACATTCTGGTCAGCCACATAGGGACCTTCCAGAATCGTCGAGGTCACTTCGCGTGGATCTAGAAGGCGAGTCACTGACACGGTCCTCGACAGGGATCGGCCATAAAGCAGCTGGCAAAATTTTATCTGGATTTATGTTCGGCTACGTTTTAAGGCATCTCAAGGGGCACTCAACAAACGTAATTATGAAAAAAAAGAGTTGCAAGAGTTCTCACGCGAAGGCGAGGTTTTCTCGTCGTCTAACATCTCAGCATCTGCTCCAAACATGATGACTGGATATCCTGGAAGTCATTAATTGATCAATTGAATTAATTAATTCCAGCTGACAAACAAATTCTCCACTTTGTGTCATATATTCCATGATATGCCTATGCCTATGATAACATCCTTCAACGCGACCTCGACAACGTTTATGAATGGTCCATAAGGTGACTGCTGCCCCTCAACTTGGTGAATTGCTGTGTTCTACACATTGGAAATCACAATTCAAAGATCAAAAACATCATCGGGAACCAGGAAATCTCCTCTGTCTCCAGTCACATAGACTTAGGAGTTGTTGCATCGGATAGTCTATCATGGCAAAAGGAGTCTGTACCTTATTGAAAGATCATTTAATTACTATCATAGTTCTACTGCTGGGCTCTTGTACACAACATATGGCATGCCAATTATGGAATTCTCTAGACCTGTTTGGTATCCATGCGCTACAACGTGTCCGAGACCTGTTCGAAAATATACAGGGTGTCCGCAAAGTTGGGGGTTTCCTTTACAGAAACAACTACCCTTGAAATAACAAAGGTAATCTGTAGTGAAACGAGGGAGACAAAGTAAAAAAAAGATAAAGGAAAAAGTACTCACTTTCCAGTTGACGAGAAGGGCTAAGTACGTCTCTGCCCGAAATCATGCCGCTCCAACAGAAAATGAAATCACCTGATGCGCTACCGAGCAGACGCCGGCGGTGGTGCAGACCACGAACAGAGGTAACAAATATGACGGCGTTGCCGCGTTTTCAGTTTTTAGGTAAACGTACTTTATAGGTATTGTTCGAAGTTATCGCCGTTTGATTCAAAAACACAGGTGCGTGCACGACGTAGCCAAGCATCGGTGCAGGCTTTGAGAATGGAGTCCCTCCCCCGAATGAAAGCACCAGCTTGTTCAATTCTGAGACGAAGTTCGTCAACCATATGCACTTCAGTTTTGTACACTAAGCGTTTCATTTCTCCCCAAAGAAAAAATCACATGGTGTTAAGTCTGGAGATCGCGGAGGCCACGCTACGGGTCCATTACGTCCGATCCACCTATTCGGAAATAATTCATTCAAAAACTCACGCACTTCGCGTCTAAAATGGGGAGGTGCACCATCGTGCAGAAACCACATTGATTGTCTTACACTTAATGGCACATCTTCTAACAAGGAAGGCAAAATGTTGCGTAAAAAGTCTAGGTATTGCATCCCGTCCAATCGATTTGGGAGAATAAATGGTCCAATGAGGATACCGTTCACCATGCCAGCCCAAACATTCACCGAACATATTGCAGATTTTCTACTGACCAACCATGAGTGTTGCGAAAGTTATTCACCCCATTACGCGTGAACGTAGATTCGTCTGTCACCAATATGCACTTCAAAAAGTCCGGATTATTGTCATGTTGATGCAACAACCACTCACAAAACCGCACTCTTGCTGGAAAATCGTCAGGTTGCAGGGCTTGTACACCTTGGACGTGAAACGGATACAGCCCCTCTTCACGCAGCGTTTGCCACACTTTAGTTTTTGATACTTGCACGTCTCTAGTGCTTGTTGTTTTTTGAAACGCAATCGATTATACGGGTTCGTTTACCTCTACACGTGTGACCGTAACCGTCGGTTGAAGGTTGCATACTGACCTGACACACTGACCCCGACCCAGTTCTGTCGTCGGGTTGAGCCAGTGACCTTGTACCACTCGGTGATGTCGCGGGTCGCGGCTACAGGACGGTATTCAGATATTTTTGATGTTGCAGAGCCCTTTATCTCGGTTCCCGTAAGACATTGGTGTATATGGTACTAAGAAAAAATGCTTATGTTTTCAAGATGTACACGTCGTGTAAAGGAAAACCCCAACTTTGCGGACACCCTGTATAGAGGAGGCCTACACGCATCCCTTACGGTATCCAACGATCATTAATCTTTTTAAGAGGAGAGACTGAACCTACTCAACTCAGCTCACTTATCCGATAGACGCTTCTTCGGCACTGACATATCCTCACTTTTCCGTCCTAACACCAACCACCTGCAAGGCCGCAACTATAAACTAATGGAATAGAAGTTTAGAACTACACCTCGCCAATTACCGAGTAGGGTAAACCAGACAATTATGGAGCAGTTAAGTTTTAGACAACCTTAAATGAGAGCCAGACTTTCAATTATGGCAAAGAGACAATGGAAACTACATATAAAGGAAGTTAGAGGCTTTATTAATTAGACTAACAATGATAATTTGAACATATGCAAAAAACTATAGTTATTGGACGCATCATTTAGATATGGGACACTGAAAATCCAGTTATTGGACGGGTTATATATAATGTGGTATAATCATTTGTAAAATGTTTTTTTTTTGCCTGATTGTATTGGTCGTATAATTCATCGACTTCCTGATCATCAATATCTTCACAATCCTCGTCACTATCACTCAATCTGTAGCAGTTATGACATATGTATAAATGGTCATCGCTAGGTATGTGATGTTCCTGGCTTTGTGGAACACAGTCTTGATGATAGTATCGTTTACAGTCATCACATTGTAATTCACCAGATCTGATGCCCTTTAGGCAGGCAGAGCAAGCACTGTGTTGCTGTTTGTGAATTCTTACCTTTACCTTGTTTTTCGTTTCGTTTTTCCTGCTCCTTCCTTTTTCTATTTTCCTTCTCTTCTTCCTGCTGTTTCTTTAATTCTTCTTTTTTCCTGAACATCTCCTGATATCTCTCAGATGTTATAGCAAAAGGGAATCTCTCGAAGTTTCGTTTACCCTTTCTTGCTGGCGCAGAAGGTGACTCTAGGAAGCTTCCTAACAAATTGTTTGTAACTACGACTCGGTTGGGAGGAATTATTTGCTTACACATTACATTGACGGTAGCTACATTATTACTATATTTTATATAATATTAATTTAATTTTTTCGCTCTGCGATATCCGTAGGTATTGTATCACCGTTTCGGCAGAATCTCCAAGTCTTGAATAATAGACGCTAATTTTCATCGGAAATTTCATTTTCTGCCGTTTTTCCATCAATATTTTGGAACATTTCGATTTTTTTGGGACCAACTATTGTTGCGAACTTGTCGTAGGTCATCTTGTGCTGAGTAAGATTTTCTACACCAATATTTGGTTGCTGCATGGTCCCCACTCCTAGACATTTTGTATAATCGACGTTATCTGGATTGAAAGGATACAAACCGCAGACTTTAAACCCGTTTACAACTGTTTCTGCTTTGAAGCTCTTATTAACAGCATTTTCTAGAATACCACCAAAAACGACTTTGTTTACTATTTGCTCCGGATGTTCTTCCCACTTTCGTACTGACTGACGCCAAGCTTCTTTGATTGGTCGGAAAATGGATACATCATAGGGTTGCAAAATCCTTGTAGCATTAGGATACAGTGAAATGATTTCAATTTGTAGTTCATTACATAGAATGCTCAGATGACAATTCAGGTGACTCTTATGACCGTCGAGAAAGACGATCACTGGCAATTGGATGGAATTTTCCTTCAGATGGGGATAGAAAACATTTGCTATATATTGATAAAATGTTTCGGATGTCATCCATCCTTTGTCGCTTCTTCCTACGCCCAACTTAGGATTAATACCTTTAGTTATTTTTTCACGAATGCGTTGATAAGGGAAAACTTCTATTGGCACGCAAGTCGTACCATCTGATGAGAAAGTAAACAGCACGCTGATGTTTTCTTTCGAAGAACCGCGTTCTACAGAATACACATTTCTTGTCCCTTTTGCTGCAAACACCTTCCCAGTGGAAGGACAAATCTCAAATCCTGACTCGTCGGCATTAAAAATCCTTGAAGGATCTTTAAGCACATCTTCTAGATTTGTTTGCTTGAGGTAGTCATAGATATTGACAAACCAGTTTCTGATGTCCTGTTCTGAGATACATGCACTGGACGAAGTAACCCCTTCAGCTGTTCTTTTAGAGATATTGGGATGCCTTTTCAAGAATCCCTGTAACGTTGAAAATATCTATAAGTAGTTACTAATTATACATTACTTATTTGCTGGGATACCTTAGCCCACCCATCTCCAGGTCGGTAATCATTGAATTTGTGTGTGCGCGGCTTAACAGTCAAAAATCTGTGTAGGCTATTCTTCAAATCGTTGGCCTTTCTTGGAAAACCCTTTGCGCATTATCTTTTATCCAGCTGCAGATAAATATTTATAAAATTAGTCTCGTGTTATTAGACACTAATAAAATATCACTTGTTAAAATTGGCGATGGACCCAAGGTTTCTTTATGACCGGGATGTTTCAGTTTAAATTCTAAAGTGAATTTCGGAATTCCATACTTTTTTTCGACTGTTCGGTAAGATTCTGTGCCGTTTTGTATGTCTCTGAGAGCGTATTCAAGTTTCGACTTGTCGTATTGCCTTAATTTCGGCATATTGCTAGTTCCTAAAATGTAGACCAAATATTAGAGACCCAAACTCGGCTACTGGACGGCCAAGTTTAGCTATTGGACAGTTGTCTATCAAATTTATTGCCAAGTTAATATAAATAGAAAAATATCCCTTCTTGTATATAGATTCACTGAATCGAGTGAACACAGAACAACTTAATATTTTTCAGTGATTGGACAGATGTCCAATAACCGAAATTAGTTGAAAAAAAACTATGAGTGATTGGACAGAACATATTTCTGTAATTATCAACTCAAACTTGTTTTTGATGCAGTCTAAAGCTTGACAACAAATATCAGTATGAGCGCAATACAAAAATAGATGCTTACCTTGAGAACAAATATAGAATTTTTTGTCGCTACCTGAACCGCAAAGCTAACATAAACTTTAGCTTCAGAGTCAAGAAAAAAACCTATAAAATTTTCCCGCCATAATCACAGCACCGGCGTGGAAGTATGCGCAACCGAATAGAAATCTGTTAACATATATAGAGATGCCATCTGTCGAGAACTGAACAAAATACGCCATACAGAAAGAACTCTTAGTATTCGGTTTTGAAACAGCAATGTCCAATAACTGTCAGGTGCCCGATAACTAACGATTTACCCTATTTGATACCTGGAACAGGCTGCCCTACGACGTTGTTAATGCGTCCACAGTTGCGACATGATCATTATTTTTTCTGTGTTCAATTTCGTACCTCTGGTTTGGAGTCTATGGCTTTCTCAACTCCTCTGTTATGTTTATCAATAATAGATAATAACTTTCATCAAATCATGCATTCATGATTTAGTTACAATTCGGCAACGTCGCACCGATCATAAAGAGAGAGAGAGAGAGAAATAGTTCGACCCCTCAAGAATACCATGTTGTTCGTCTTCTGGAAAACTGATAAAGATAGACAGTTGGACCTCGACGTGGCGAAGCAAAACATCTGTTATATCTTTCCTTCAAAGTAGGAGTTCCTCCGTAGATTGTGACCTGATTTGGTTGAGTATCCTTGAAGAAAATGCATAATTGATATCCTCCAACCGACTGGCAGACCATTTTTTTTTCTTCCAGGTTTTTTTCGTATGGTTTGCTATTGAATCTCAAATGCGTAGATGTTTGCTTTCGCCATCTCGAGGCCAAACGGTTGTGTCTTTATAGTTTGAGGTAACTCAGGACCGATTCTCGCACTTCGAATCCATGAATAATGCAGATGCAGCTAGCAGTCGAAAATTGCACCGGTGTGTTGCAACAACAGTTTTGGATTGGTCGTTTGGCGTTTTCGAGGTGATAAGCCAGGGTGACGTGTCTGGCACATCTAAAACAACCGATAACCGCTTATCGCTTTGGGAAGGTTAAACGTCTTTTGGAAGCAGGGTGTTGCCATTTTTAAAGTTGCACTGATGGTTTCGCGCGTTCGTGCTGCTGTTGGAACACAGTGAATGGTAGCGGCAAAAACAAATGAACTGACATCTGGAAGTCAGATGAATAAGATATATCAATGAAATGTTGAATTGTACTGCGAAAGAGGCCACCGAGGTAACCGAAACTTTAGTAAACTTTTATACATATGTGATTTCATTTGATCATAACATGGACAGCGAGACATCCATATGATAGGTTTCAGATGTTACATTAATCAGACATGATATCACGTCCAACCTCAAAATGTAAATGGACATAATGTTAAATGATAGCACACGGAAACATGAGCACGTGAGATGACACAAGTTTGTGTAGCACCTGAGTTCATATGTGACAATAATGTTTTTCCGCCTCAACTTGACAACATATTAAATACACGCCTCTAATGTTTAGCAACCGCCGAGGCAACTGATGGTTCCAACAGCAACTGGACCAGAAATGGGAGTCGGCTTTCCTTTGGAGGGTCAGCATAGGATTCCCCCAGCTAGAAGTATGTTGAGTGAACATCATGCTAAAAGTATGTCAGTTTAACAAATAGTTAGTGAAGTTTGACATTGAAAATTGTTTGTAATATGTTAGGAAATCCTATGTCACTATAGTGCTTTTTCTCATCTGTATCTTGGTAATGTAGCTTGTGACATACGTTTGTATGAACTTTTTTGATATTGTTGGATGTAGTTTCTGCTCTATAATTGAACTCTGAATCGCCCTGTATAATGCATAATAATTACGCATTTTTTCTAGCTGACAACAATTTAATGTTGCATGACTGTGGTACATGCAAACAACGCCGCGACCAACACTTGATGGCTAAATGTGATACATGTTACCTATACTATCACCTTAGCTGTCTGAATCCGCCTTTAACTCGTCTACCAAAAAAATCCAAGCTATTCGGATGGCAGTGCTCAGAATGTGATAAATCTTCAGACTCTGAAAGCGAACAGGTAACTAAAATTATAATTATTTCTGCTGGGTTATTATGGATAAGAGACTAGAACACAGTCTAGAAGTTGAGTCAGTGGGCTTTAGTCACAAAAATTATAACCTCTTGGAATTATGTAACTAATCGTTTTATTCTGGCTATAATTTTAGCAGGGTCTTAGAGGTTCTATAATTGATCCAACGAACCTCGGAGTAATAAATCATCTGACCGGCACGCGCCTCGTTCCTGTTGATCCGTTTTCGGTAGATAAGCCGCCAAGTTCACAATAGCACTTTAATTCTTTCCGAAGGTCTGTGACGTGTGGTTGAATTTTTTTTGTGTGCTTCATTTATTTTTGTGAGACAACGTTTAAAAGAATATTTCGACATGAGTGCCTTATTAGACGAGGACCAATTACCAAGAAAACGGACAAAAAGAACTTGGTCGGTTTCTGAGAAGAAATTATGATAAATATAGCTTCTCGTGAGCGCTAACCAAATGAAACTCAGACAAAACGTGTAACCTTTGTTTCAAGAGCATCAGGTGAGGATTTAGCTATGAAGTATAATTTAAAATGTTTTGTAGTTTGATGTATTATTCTAAATAATAGTTATTTTCTGTTAAATATCTTACCCACTAATATGTTAGCTACTTCTATTGCACACATTTTGATTTTTAAAACTTATTTTCAATTTTTATTATTTATTAATGCATGTATATATAATATATGCAAAATGTATTAATTTTTCAGGAGCATCAAGTAGCAGTGTATATAAAATTTTGGCAGAGCACAAAATAAGCAACAATCTTTCTCCTCCCAAAGGTTACCATAGAGCCAGAGTAGTTTTGGACAACGTTTCACAAGAAACTAAGGCATTAATCCGAAGAAAAGTCCACGAATTTTTCTTCCGAAGCGAACCACCCACATCGGACAGAATTTTGTTATCAATCAACGACGACGACGACTTGCCAGACTTCAAAAGATCGACGTTGGCTACATTGATAAAGGAACTTAATTTTCGGTAAGTGTTGTACAAACAACTTATTTTGTTTTTTATTCCTCCTTGAAAGTAAAATACAAACAAAAATAGTTTGAGTTTTTTATGTTTTTTATCGTTCTTTATCTATACTTTATGACTAAACTAAATTTGCAATTTTGTTAAGATGATTCACCTGAAATTCGTTATTCGTATAATATGGTTTATTGAATTAACGAATTTAAAGATTTAATGTAATTTTTTGTTTTGTAGGATGGAAGCGAAATAGCATCTTGAAGGAAAATGACGAGGTAATATGTTGGAGACGTAGATACTTACGCGAAATCTGGAAGTATAGAGAAGAAGGCAGGAAGGCATACTACCTGCTCAATGCAGGGCAAACTTTTAGCAAAGTATGGGTGGATTCATCCGTTGAGCATCCTCGGCAAGCCTTCCTGGAAGGTCTTTCCGCGGGATTAAAAAATCCTTCAGGTAAAGGAAAACGGCTAGTTATCTTACACATCGGATCTGATAATGACTTCGTGGAAGACGGATTATTGGTATTTGAATCAAAACACCACCATGGATATGAATGCCAAGTCATTTGAAGAATGGTTTGAAATTATCATAAGCCGTCTAGATGAGAACGCTGTCATTGTTATGGACAATGCTTCATACCATAGTAGCACCAAACAGTGGAAACAGAAAAGGGGAAATACAGGAATGGCTACGAAGGCATAATGTTCCCTTTGACAACGATATGGTCAAAGCAGAACTTTTAAATCTGGTCAAAGGCAATAAAAGTGCTGAGAAGTATGTCATCGACGAAATGGCTAAATCTACCAATCGGACTATTTTACGCCTGCCTCCTTACCATTGCGAGTTTAATCCAATCGGGTTAATTTGGGCGCAAATTAAAAACGAAGTTTCCAGAAAAAACACAACTTTCAAGATCGCAGATGCAAAGCAGCTTTTTTACACCGCGGTACAAAATGTATCTCCGGAAAATTGGGAAAAACCAATCGAACATGATGAGAAGGAGGAAGAAAAAATGTGGGCAACTGACCAATGTATGGAAAGAGTGGTTGAACCAGAGATTACTACCTTAGGAAACGATTCAAAATCTTCAGATTATACTGATAGTGATAGCGATTAGTTAATAAATGTAATTTGTATATTTACTGGATAATGACGAAGGACCTATATCCCTAAACATAATTATATAATTACCATGTTTATTTCTACGGCTCTATCCGGATAGACTTCAAAGTAGGTTATCCCAATCCTGTGTTAATCCTGACCGCTAATTTCGAAGGAGCCCTCTGTTCAAGATTTTGACGTTATCAGTTTTGGTTTGACTTGTGAATTGCCGAAATAAACGGTCAGGATTACACATGATTGGGATAATCCACTTTAAAGTCTATCTGGATAGAGCCGTCAAAATAAACGTGGTAAGGAATGCAGGTAGATTCATTATTAGGTATTATATTAAAAAGATCCAGAATCCAATCTAAAAAAGAATTTAATTTTTGAGTCCTTTTCTTTATTTTTTCCCATGTATAAAATTATTTTTGTAATAAAAAATATGTTAAGTATATAATAATAATACATCGTCTTTATTTAGGGGGCGAAGTTTAGAATAATGCTACTCTGCCACTAAACCTCAAAGAAAAACTGAAAATACAATTCAAAAAAAACCAAATACATTTGATGAGTTAGAAGTTTAAGAATGTAGGTGTATAAAAAATATGATGTAAATAACATATATAAGTGAAGGCTATTCAACATTTCATGATGATATTTCGATTTCAGAGACTGGAACATCGATTTTAAATCAGTCATGTCGATTGGTTTAAACTTGAAGCGATCACTAGAATAGTGATTCTTTTCATAATGCTCAATCTTCTCTGTGCATGAACAAATGGCGTTATTACAAATGGAACAGAAATATTATTAATGTCAGTAGGGTTCTTTAAATGTAGAGGAATATCGGTATTTTGTGATTGTTTGATACGCATTGATTTTAAGGATCTATAAAACAATTTTGAATCATTTTGTTGAGGGAAAGTTTAAAACGTCATTTTGAAATGATAAAATATCAAAATTTTTAAAGTCTCCGAATTTAACGAATTTTTGCTTACGTTTTTTAGACTGCAAAGTTGTTTCACAAAATACTTGAAAAATGATCGGTGAATAAATCCATATTTATAGTCCCAGAATTTGAACAGACTTGAAGATCATTGATAAATATGGGATCCAGTAGGCTGCTCGAAGTACTAGTTATTCTAGAGGGTTCTATAATAACTTGATGGAATCCATACGTATGAAAACAAGTTTCTAATTTGTTGTCTGAACTTAAAAGATTTATATTCATATCTCCCACAACTACAACATAATCAAAAATCAATGGCCTCATCAACATTGTTACGGGGAGGTCGGTAAATTACCCCAAAGGCAAGAGTTTGACCACATAATTTCAATTTAATCCACATATTCTCAACACTAGGAAAGTAGCCAATATGGTTCTCAATCTGTAATACTTCACAGAGCAAACCATTTCTCATGTAAATGCCCACGCCTCCACCGCGACTCTCCCTATCTTTTCGATAGAATGTATATCCTTGAATATGCAAAAGACTATCTAAGATGTTTTTATTGAGCCGTGTTTCGGATAGAGCTAAAATATCATAATCCGAATTTTCCAACATCTAGGCAAAACCAGATAGAGAAGGTAATAGAGACCGAATATTTAAGTGACCAAATTTAAAAGATTTGTTTTCTTTCATAATTTAGAATTAAATTTTGTATATAAGATCCTCTTCTCAAAATAAAACTCGTGATATGTGTTGTTGGATGAATTTGAAAGTAGGGCATTTTTTATCAGTTGGATTATGATTTGTATCATATTGTTTGTTGTACTTGTGGTTGGCAGACACACAGTTACAATATTTGGTGGTTGATTGATTGCAGGATGAAATGTCATGGTTTTCTCCACATTTTGAACATACTTTACAATTTTGACATTTTTTCGTTGAATGATTAAACCTGAAGCAATTTTTACATTGTGATACCATATTGTTGTTATAAACGATAATATTTTCAAATCCTAATAAAAATTTTCCATTGTTGTTATCAAAAATATATCTAAATAATTTACCTGTCACTCCAGCAAAAATAATATAAATTTTTTTGTGCGCAACATAATTAATATGAGTAATGGATATACCTCCGTTAGCCACAAAGTGATTTTGTTTTATAATTTCTTCTTTTACTTCTCTCTCGGCACTTTTTTTCCTCCGAACGATAACCAACTATTTTTATTTTTGACTTGAAGATTCTTGGTTCAGATATCTTGTAGGATGTAGGCATATTTTTTTTCGATTTCTTGTTTAAGTTGGGTATGAACACAATCTTGAACGTTTATTTCTACAGCTCCATTTTTGTAGTTTTTGACCTTTTCGATGCCTATCTGAAGTTTCGAGAGGTCTAACTTTTTGTTGAGATCATATCTGGTCTTGTAGGTTGGTTGGTGTTGATCAGGTGTAATGATTAAGCTTTTCAAAAATCTTGTCTCTTTGTTTGGTGATGCTTTTCTTGCAGCTATCTCAGAGTATGAAACATTCTTAGTTGCGGTTTTTTAAAATACTTCCATTCGTGTATGTAGTCTTTCCAGTGTGCTGATAATAGTGTCCTTTTCTACGACCTTGGTGGCTAATAGATTGTAGTGCTCTTGGAACCTACGATTTTCGTTGGACAATTGATGAACTAGCCTATCTTTTTTAGCTAGTAATTCACTTAGTAGTTCAATTTTCTCATTAAGTGACTTAATTTCTTGTTTAAGTGCTGCTTCCGTATTTTTGTCATTATTTATTATCGTCAGAATTTCTTGATTTTGTGCTGTTCCTGAATCATTTTCATTTTTATTGACTATAATTTTATGGCTATCGACTTGATTTTTACCGTCTTCTTCATTTTTCAAATATTGTATGTCATATTCTGAAGAAAAAAATGGCCAAAACTGATATGCAAGCGAGCAGATACCTAACCAATATTCCCAGGGGTATATTTCTTCCTTATGATGTACACTTTCTCAACAGATCAATTTTAAATGTCGTAGGACTAGTGATAATTATCAAAATACGGTAGGCTTTACAAATAAGTTTGTAGCAAACTATATTATACTTGTAAAATATATCAATGTAATAAACCTTATAGCACCTTGAAAGTAATGAAAAGATAGAAGAATCAGTGAAAATAAATTGAATGGTACCTCAATTAATTTTAAAACCTACACACCACTGGCGATAACGCATTATCGGTTTTGCAGGTACTTGTTCCGTGTAAATCGGGCTGCTCTGACACTTGTTTTATTACTTCGTACGTTCGTTGGATAGATTACAGTTCCCACAATGTGGTGTCCTGAAGTGATCTTAAACCTCGAAAATGTCTGCCGTTTCATCACCTCAAGCGGTTCTGAGTGGTGGTTCTAAGAGCGAGATGTCTTGGTGATGGTTGACCTCTAATTCTCTAATTCACTTTCGTGATTGTTACTCTCTTTATGTATAAGATCTTCAGTGCCAAGTTATATATTATTAATTTATAAGTAGATATTTTTTATTTTCTGATTTATGAAATTCGTATGTCATATTGTACTAAATATACAGTTTCTCAAGCCAACGGCTATGCTATACATAAAAATCTACACCGAGAAAATAATGTACGGCTTGATTATTAGATAACTTCATAAAAAGCAAGCTTCTTCTTTCACCATATCAATTTTGAATATGTACTTGATATGTGCTGTTGTAGTTCCCATGCGCATATCTTGCAATTCTTGCTCTTTACCATAAGCATTCTGAAAATAAGTGTCACCCTTAACAGAACAGATGCACAAAAATCATTTAGGCTTATGTTTCAGATATTTTGTTACATATTAGAATAACTAACTAGACTACTATATCGATAACTTTATTTACTAGGGCTCATTTCATTCAAAGCTTTAGATAGGGTCAGCTATTCTTTCTTGAGGTTTTGATTTCCGAATGCCCCTAAGCACGCGTTCGTCAAGTGAGACGCTAGAGCCTCAGTTGGAGAAAAATAGATAGCTAGGAGAGATAGGTGGATTGAGGTAAAACCCTTTAGAAGAGGGGGTGCGGAGCGATAAGAAATATAAAAAAGAATGAAAACAACCAGTCAAGGCGCAGAGTCATCTTACCTTTATGCTGACTTCGTGGATCTTGGACGTTCTGTGCGGGTTTAGAGGGCAGTTTTTGATGGTTTTCCATGACACGACATGCGACTATGTCAGAATATAGAATACTCTACACTAGCAGTGGCGTAGCATTTTCGGAGTCAAGAGGATATGCCTTGGCATATGTATGACATACGAAATGTTAAATAAAAAACGGTAAACTTATCGCTCCGCCAACAAACAAGAAATATGGAATAAATTGAAGAAGGGAATGGCATGTGTCCTCAACACAGACCAAAGCAGAGAATAAATTGGTGGCCGTTTAATCTACTACTACTTCTATATTTAAACCCCTACTGAATGGGGTTGTGGCAAATGCTTGTTCCGGAAGTTTTTGTATCCAGAATACAACTTCATCCCATTCAAGTGATTGTGCACGCTTTAACTAATAAAAGTGGTCGACAAGGACCAGTCTTTTGAATGTCCGCATGTTTCCACATCTAAGCTACGCAATCGGTTATCTCCGCCAACAAAGAAATTAATGATGATGTATCCCTCGAGTACTAAGAATTTCGGACATAAACTCACTCCACTCTGGAATGTCCGGATGGAGGGTGGACTCGAGTGAAGAACATCGAAGATACAATTTGGTTTCCCGAACATCTGCGGGATTAACAGCAACATTGTTGCTGTTCAACACTACTTCGTCCCGCCATGCTTTTCTTGGCGGAGACAAAAATCTCAGAGTTAGCACCGATTAACCATCTTAGCTTCCCAAATTACGAGGTGCACTCCAATCTGAGAAACAACGAGGAAGTTGTGGCTTTTGTCCGCAGCAGTCATTCCTACTCCAGAGATGTTTCTTCGGAATCAGACCGGAAGGACATTCTGTGGCTTCGCCTCAACTCCAAAACTTCTCCCAAATTTATTTGCTGCCTTTATCGCTTTCCCTCGGACCATAACTGGGATGACCCACTTGAATACCTCGCCGTCAAGATCGACTTCCTAAACATCAATCACCCGCTTCAGAGGTAGTTCTCCTCGGTGATTTCAATGCCCATAATAAACTTTGGTTGGGCTCAAACGAGGCCGATGCAGCAGGTCGTGCAGTTGAAGCGTTCGCTCTTACTCAAGCGCTGACCCGGCTGGTGACGAGCCCTTTTTCCCTCGCGTCTCGTCACATGCCAGTAGCTTGCTGGATCTCTTTTGGCCACTCAGCCTGTCCCTTACAGCACTGCTGTCCTGCCCCTCTGAGTAAGTCAGACCACGGTGCTGTGGAAGTTAGGTTTCGGTCAGAACCCGCTGTGGCAGCAGAAACTCGTACAGGCCGCAAAATTTGGCTTTACGGACATACCCACTACCTTCCTTTGAACAGATGTTTGTTTCGCTGACAATGATGCGTCGGCTGTCTGTTCTTCGATAACCGAAATTATCCACGTAGGGTTGGCGGAAGTTTTCTTCTTAAAATGGAAGCAAAAGTTGAGTCATTTATTTTAACAGTGAGTAGATCTGATCAAAATAAATGTTTTTTTCCTTTACCATTTTCCTGGTAAAATTAAAGTAACAAAGTTATAGCCCTTTGGAAGTTTGAGTACCGCCCTGTCTCAATAATAATATTATGTGGTCGTGTTTGGCGACAACGGATATAATCCGCCGTATCGGTTCATCGCATCGGAAACAAAAAAGCGAAAGAATTTGGAACGATGCTTTTTAAAATTATTTCATTCATTTGTATACAGTCAGTGTCAGTGAATAGTGGTATCTGTTGCGTGGCTCAAACGAAATAAAAAATGGCACATGTTTATGCGGATCGGTTTCCCAATCGAGTGCAACCAACCCCTCGTGCCTTTGTTAATGTAGTACAACGGGCTCGTGAATCAGGTGACTTAAGACCTCACAGAAGACCTCACGATCAAATACAGGTGCGCACTGAAATACTTGTCGGGACTATACTTTATAAAACAAGGTAAAAATTTGTTTTATTTTTTTTTTAATTTTTACACACATATTTTGGTTTATCTTCCTTCTACAATCATTATCTGAAAATTAATGACTCAACTTCAAAGTCACCCTGTATATATATATACGTGAGAAGTAGTCATTGCCAAAGCCAACGACTAGTTGGGTACAAAATACAATTGCTTGTTAATTGGGAAATTGGCAAAACTTTTAGGCTTAAGTTGACTCTTTTGACGATAAAATCAAGCTTTCTCAAAAAGAAGATGACAATCAATCTGTTCCCTTTTTGGATTCAAGATTGATTCGTACCAATGACAATTTATTACTGGTAGACTGGTATAGGAAACCAATTTCTTCCGGAAGGTTCCTGAACTTCAGGTCTTACCATGAACTTAAAATAAAAATAAACTTGGTGAAACAAATGAAGAACAGGGTTATAAAAATCTCTGACAGTACTTTCCATCTTTCCAATTCAAGGAAGCTTTCAGTCTTATTTATCAACAATGGCTATCCTAAGTATTTGGTTAACAGAATCTTGTTCAGCTCTCCTCCGAATATTTTGCCAATCACTAATAACAATAGTGAAAATGACAGCACGGCTCAATCAAACCAGATACCCATTAGTTCTTCAACTAATGAGAACAACAGCACTACAGTAGTTGCTCCTATTTCCAGAGTTAACTACGAGTATGTTGTCTTGTCATACATCAAAGAACTAACACCAAAATTGATCAGGCTGTATAATCCCTTTAATTGTCGTTTTGCTTGTAAATCAGTTCTCACAGTCAACAGGTTGTTGTCCAAAATGAAAGATAAGGTTCAGTTGCTTGATTCAACCAATACTGTCTATCGTATTAATTGCAACAACTGCAATTTAGTTTATATAGGCCAAATTTCTAGGTCGCTGAAAGGCAGGATAACGTCACACAAAAGTGATGCCAGATTACATCCAGGAAGATGTGCTTTGGCGTCGCATATTAACAACACAGGTCACTCTATGAATTATGGCAGTATTGAGGTTCTTGATAAAGAAAAAAGACTCTCAAAACGTTTATTTGATGGTACAACGCCTTGTAATGCCTACCGACGTCAGTTTGAGGCAGCCGCGAATGCAAATGGTTGGCCCTACGAGCAGATGCTATAGCTATTCTTCAAAGAATATCACCCGAAGAGCAAGAGGTCTACGAACAACTAGTAGGTCATTTGGAAATGCGATATGGCCAGTCACATTTAGAACATGTCTACCATACTCAACTAAAGAATTGGTTCTAGAAGTCAGGCGAGTCCTTGCAGGAGTTCGAAGCGGATATTGCGCGATTGGTACGTTTGGCATACCCCGATGTTCAGGAAAGGATAATGGAGTGATTGGCAGTCCAAGCGTTCCTGGATGGACTTCGTGATGGTGAAATGAGGCACATCCACCTACGCTAGTGGATGCGCTAACTCGGGCCTTAAAATTCGAAGCCGCTAAAAACACAAACAAAAGCCAGGTCCGAGTCCGCCAAATGGTACCAGGAGATAACGAGTTCGAAGAATCCGTCCAGCACATTGTTAAGGAACTTGATGGTAAACGTCTCCGCCAGAACAGCAAGTTGGAATGTTGGAAATGTGGACAAATAGGGCACGATAGGAGACGCTGTCCTGAAGGTGCTAGTCCTCATCCGGGCAATCCGGAAAACTAAGGGAGGTCGATGTGAAGGGGCTATCGTCGACCTGTAGCCAACAAGCCCCATCAGTTAATACCGTCCAAGTCTCCTCGGTTAAACACCAGTCTAATAGTGTTTTTGTCGATGCATTTGTGGATGGGATTCTCCACACCGTACTGCTGGTTACAGGTGCGACAAAGACTATCATAAGGCCCGACATGGTGAAAGCATCGGCGAAGATTCGACCATCCAAGTGGCGACTACGAACGGCGACGGGAGACCCACCGAACGTGTACGGTGAAGTAAACATCCGGCGACAGTAGCTGATATTGAGGACGAGGTAATCATCGGAATGGACATCATGGATACAAAGGGCTTCGATTTGAACTTTAAGCAAGGCATTTCGAGAGTCCACAATAAGGAGATCATATTACACCAGGAAAGGAATGGAAACGTAGGAGTTCTATTGCCTGAAGATACCGTGATCCCAGAACGAAGCGAAGTTTTATTGAATGGCTCGGTAGAGGGCCAGACTACGGACGGAGAAATAGTCTTGTTTGAACATAGGATGCCTAGGCTTTGGCCGAGGGATAGACGTTGCAAAGGGCCTTGTGCGTGCCCATAAAACTATTCCTGTGAGACTAATGAATGTCAGTCATTACCATGTGTCCTTGAAAAACGGCTCGGAGCTGAGACACTGCTGTCCAGTTTCTGCAATCATTCGAAATATGCCAGCTGTGGAAAACTCAGGGGTCATTCCTAAGTAACTGGAAGAACTTATTTCTTCATCAGGCAGAGATCTAAGACCAGACCAAAGAAAGAAACTGAAACATCTAATACATAGACATCGGGATGTCTTCGATACTAGACAAAAAGGAAGAACCAATATAGTCCAGCACAAGATCAATACGGCCCATCCGACAAATGACAAGAAGGCTCCCACTTGCTAAAAGAGAGGAGGCTAGCCAGATCGTAGACAGTATGGCCAACGAGGGACTCATTGAACCGTCCAACAGTCCATGGGCCTCACCGGTAGTTTTGGTTAAGAATAAAGATGTGTGGACTACCGAATGTTAGACAACGTGACCAATAAGGACAGCTACCCTCTACCGCGTATTGATGACACTCTGGATACCCTGGCTGGATCAAAAATGTTTTCCATCCTAGACCTAAAAAGCGAATACTGGCAAGTAGAATCGGCCCCTGAAAATCGGAAGAAGACAGCATTCACGGTGGGCACCGGATTATGTAATGTGATGACATTCGGTCTGTGCAATGCTCCTGCCACCTTTGAAAGGCTGATGCACACGATTCTAAGAGGACTATCCTGGAAAACCTGACTGGTTTACCTTGATGACATTATCGTGGTGGGAAAATCATTTGGGGACCACATGTAGAAACCAGAGGAAGTTTTCTTAAGGCTTGAAATTAAGACCAAAGAAATGCCACCTGTTTCAAAGAGCTGTGCAATATCTTGGCCATGTTGTTTCCAGTCAGGGAGTCGCGGTCGACAAGGAGAAAATCCAGACTGTAGAAGAATGGCCAGTTCCGAAGGACAAACGTGAGCTACGCAGCTTCCTAGGATTGTGTACGTATTACCGACGTTACGTGGAAGGATTTGCTAACATCACAAAACCATTGACCAGGCTGACAGCAGGGAAACGCAAATTCCAATGGGATCAGGATTGCCAACAAGCTTTTACCCACTTGAAAGAAGCTTTAGCAAGCGCCACTATACTCAGCTATCCACTGCCAGAAGGAAAGTTTGTGTTAGACACTGATGATAGCAATGTGGGTATAGGTGCTGTATTATCCCAAGTCCAGGAAGGCAAAGAACAGAAGGTCATTGGATATTTTAGCAAAACACTGTAAAAACCGGAGCGTACCTATTGCGTTACCCGGAGGGAGTTGCTGGCCGTTGTACAGACAATAAAACATTTCTACAAATACCTCTATGGCAGAAAATTCTTACTCCTTGCCGATCACACAGCTTTAAAATGGCTTCTCCAGTTTAAGAATCCAGAGGGTCAAGTTGCAAGATGGATAGAGAGGCTGCAAGAGTTTGACTTCAACATCGAACATCGAGCAGGAAAAATCCATGGAAATGCAGATGTCTTATCGAGGAGACCCTGTTTAGAGGATTGTAACTATTGCCAGCGGGCAGAGGAGAAAGACGCCCAAGTATTAAGAACCACTATCGTTAGTGATACTTGGCAAAATGAGGACCTCATTAAAGATCAAGAGGGCGACCCCGATCTCCAAATAATTCTAAACTGGATGAAAGAACAACGGAAGCCAGCCTGGGAAGAAGTTGCCAAGTATTCCCCTACTATAAAATCATATTGGGCACAATGGAATTCTCTCGTTATGGACGACGGACTCTTACTGCGTAAAATGGTGGACCACGACGGCAAAGAGGAAAGAAGACATCGTTATCCCCAGATGTCAGATCCCGGAGCTGCTAGAAGAAATCCATTCCGGTGTGTCAAGAGGTCATCTCGGAGTTACAAAAACTCTGGGAAAAGTGAGGGAAATATTTTACTAGGTCAATAGCAAGAAGGACGTGAAAGACTGGTGCAGGAAATGCGTTGTGTGTGCGGCAAGTAATGGACTGCAAAGGAAACCAAAAGCTTCAAGGCGCCATTTGAAAGGATTGCTATTGATGTGGCGGGACTCTTTCCAGAAAGTGAAGCATGGAATAAATACATCATTGTAGTAATGGATTACTTCAGCTAGTGGGTTGAGGCATATGCTCTGCCAAATCAGGAAGCCTCTACGGTAGTCGATGCTTTAGTAAAGGAATTGATTTGTCGATTTGGTGTACCTTTAGAGCTGCGTAGAAGAATGAATGCCATCCATAGCCAGGTTCGTGTTTTGAAGATCCCAACTAGCAAAATAGTGTTATAAGCTTTTGGTAAAAGAACCGTTCAGCCATAAAAGCTCTCCATTGTTGTTGCTTGAACACCAAAATGCTGGCTTAATGTTGTGTGGAATGCAAATTTGCTTTTTGCAACATATTTGCTCTAAAATGAGGTGTTTAAAATATTCTTGTAGCATATGTATACAACACCTTATAGGGTAAACTTTTAACTGTTGCATAAACGTTTATACAACTATTTTATACGGCATATTTGCACGTTAGTCAAAATGGTTGTGTTGTGGCATCCATGGTAACGTTTATAAAACAAACCGGAGCCTTGTTGTTTTGCTGTGCAATTTACTACTTTAGCCAACAAATTGCTCCCAACGGAAGCACTTATACAACTGTTGTTTGGTAACTGTTAAATGCTGTACATATGCTAAATATCTTGGTATACAACTTCACCATAACCTAACTTTCTGCTGTCATATTTTTGTTAAAATGCCATAACCAATGTTTTAAGACAAACAACGCATGCATATTGGTTCAAAAGGTTTTATCAACTGTTCAAACAGAAGATATAGATCTGGTACAAATTCTGGGTAAATCATTCGACTCTGTCGGTATTTCATTTCAGACATTTGTCAAATTGTTGTATAACACCTGCAGGCAACACCAAAATATTCTAATAAACTAAAGACAACACGATGCCATGATTATACACAACCGCCCGCCATATTGGGCAAACATGTATTCCTCTATTTAATAATTATGTTTCAGTTCGAAATTGCAGATATGTGATAAACATTAGTGTAATTGTGTCTAAATATAGGATTTGTGGAAGATTTAACGCAGATAAGTTCAGTTTTCCATCTTAAAAATCTAGACATACTTTTGATCATTATCAAAGTATGAATGAAATACGAAGCCGGTATAAATTGCGTAACTACTTTGCATGTTAATCACAATAAAATTTGCTGCTCAGGTAATTCAATAGCCCTATATCACAGTGTAGAAATTTATCATATACCTGTGTATGAAATTCACAATGGCCGATATGTAAGTAAACAATGACTGTAATGTGTTAGTTATACAGGGTGACTTCGAAGTTGAGTCATTTATTTTAACAGTGAGTAGATCTGATCAAAAGAAATGTTTTTTTCCTTTACCATTTTTCTGGTAAAATTAAAGTAACAAAGTTATAGCCCTTTGGAAGTTTGAGTACCGCCCTGTCTCAATAATGATATTATGTTCTCGTGTTTGGCAACAACAGATATAATCCGCCTTATCCGTTCATCGCATCGGAAACAAAAAAGCGAAAGAATTTGGAACGATCTTTTTACAATTATTTTCTTCAGTTGTATACAGTCAGTATCAGTCGGTAGTCGGTAACGCGTAAGTGAATAATCGTGTCTGTTGCGAGGCTCAAATCAAAAATGGCACATGTTTACGAAAATGCTGAACTTGTGGACATGGTTCTTATTTACGGGGAGTCTTTACAAAATGCTGCCGCGGCATCACGGATCTATGCGGATCGGTTTTCCAATCGAGTGCAACCAACCCCTCGTGCCTTTGTTAATGTAGTGCAAAGAGCTCGTGAATCAGGTGACTTAAGACCTCACAGAGGAGATCATGCCGGTGCTCCAAGACCACACGATCAAATAGAACTAGAAGAACAAATTTTAGAATTAGTAAGTGATGATCCAACAGTAAGCACCCGACAAATTTCAACTCAATTGGCGATTAGTCAGTATAAAACTTGGAAAACTCTACGTGAAAATCAGTTCTATCCGTTTCACATACAAAAAGTGCAGGCCTTACAACCGGAAGATCATGAACAAAGGGTTGACTTTTGCAATTGGCTTTTAAATAAACATCAAAATGATGACAATTTTTTAAATCAAATTTTAGTGAGTGATGAAGCCCTCTTTACTAGAAACGGAATTATTAATTCACGTAATTCTCACGTTTGGGCTATTGAAAATCCCCATGAAATAAGGGAAACCAATTTTCAGCAGCGATTTGAACCAATCAACCTGTGGGCGGGAATTGTTAATGGAATTTTAGTGGGGCCTTTTGAATTACCAAATCGCTTAACTGGTGAAAATTATTTTGATTTCTTGCAACACAATTTGCCTGGTTTACTGGAAGATGTGCCTTTAAATATTAGACAAAACATGTGGTTTTTACAAGATGGGGCACCACCCCATTATGCAAGAAATGTGCGTGAATTTTTAAATAGACAATTTAATAATCGTTGGATCGGCCGTGGCGGTTTTGTACCTTGGCCGCCAAGGTCTCCGGACTTAAATCCTTTAGACTTTTGTTTGTGGGGTTGGCTAAAAACTCTAGTGTATAAAACACCGGTTAATACACGCGAAGAATTACGTGCTCGAATTGAGGAAATGAGTACAGTGATCAGAAATCAACCAGTGATTTTATTGCGTGCTTGTAAAGAGACATGGCTAAGACGCGCCCAGCTGTGCGTCGAGCAAAACGGAAATCATTTCGAACAGTTTTTGTGACATGCTTTTGGGCGCACAGGTCCGCACTGAAATACTTGTCGGGAGGATACTTTATAAAACAAGGTAACATTTTTTTTTTAATTTTTTTTTATTTTTACACACATATTTTGGTTTATCTTCCTTCTACAATCATTATCTGAAAATTAATGACTCAACTTCAAAGTCACCCTGTATATTCTTCACTTCGTCTATACAATACATAAGAAATAGTTTGGTTGCAATAAAGTAGAATCACGTAACAGAATAGTTGTATAGATGACAAAAACTGAATTTTGCACTGTCGCAAATGTCCTATAGCGGCTGGAAGAAGCTTACACTTTTGTTGTATAACTGTTACCTGCAGCCCTTATACAACCTCTTAAATGGCTGAAGTGTCCTCTTAGGTGTGCCCATTCCGCTTGTATAGGTGTTCTAAGAGGGTTTTGCCAATGTTCTGACAGTATACAATGCTGTGTAAGGAATACTGTATAATCAGTCTTGCAACTCTTAATAGGATTGATAATTGTTAGTTGGGATGTTAGGGAAGTCTTGCTTGCCGAGGACCTGAGAAAACTGGCAATAACTAAGCTGGCATGTGGACTGGAGAATCATCCGAAGCATGCTTGAGGTAGCCTCCCGGTATATAGGCATTCGATTTCTGGTATGTTGTCATAGTCCTAGACGGCTACCTCCTGAAAAGAGTGGATTGTTACTTCTTCAAGAACTCCTACTGCAAGAGAGGGCCGTTGTGCCGATATCGACATCCACCGCCGGTAACATCATTCCGGGACGGAATGACTTTAGGGAGGGGGCAGTGACAAATAGTACTTACTGTTGGCGCTATCTGTTGGGCGAGTTTCCTACTCACCAGAGCTTCATGGCCGATCTCTGCCTTTACGCGAACTACGACAGCACAAGCCGCTTGGCGGCGTCTGTGGGGACCGTGATAGGGGTCGATCGACGCGAAGCAACCTCGACTATTCGGGAAGGCCGCTATGTGGCTCCCGATTCTTCTAGACTCAACGATGCCGACTATATAACTCGGCGGCCGAGAGATGGAAGCAGAGTACTGAATACGATAGAGTAGCAGAGCGGAGTGGAATATCGTGCAGTCAATGGCGACATAAGAATTAGTCAGACATAAATAGTGGTGTACATAAATGTTCTTTCAAGTTAAAAAAATTAGTGCATTTCTTTTTGTGGAATCCAGTGTTTTAATCCCTACCCAAAAGAACCCAGAAAAACGCTACAATATGTTATTATCTAAATTACAAGCTATGTAAACAGGGCTAAAACGATATCTAATCAATTACAAATAAATCTTTCTAATTTGGGGGTACATTAGATCATATTTGGAAAGTTAATTGTCTGTAGCTGCCAGACTTCTTGAAATATCCAATTTAAATATATTGACTCTTCTTTTTTCCTCTAGTAAAGTTCCTTACACTGGAGTTATTCTGTCTTGGAACAGTATCTTGTACCCTGGACTTATCAGGATTGGATGTATCTTTGAGCAATGCAAGTAGATCTGGAACAATAACAATACTATTATAAGGGCCAGTCTCACAATCCTTGGTAACTTATGGTAGTTAAGTCACCAACACCCAATGGTTAACCTGCAGGCTTCGAGGCGATGCGTTTCATAATGCGATTGGCGGTGTTGGTTTCGTGACTATGAGTTTAATGTAATTTTTGAAGGCTGGCAATTGGATTTCTTAAACAAAAAATCTTGTTTTGATGTGTTCTGTCTTCCCATGTCAATTATTCAGTTTGCGTTTAGAGTGAATACTGTCATTTACAGGAAATTCTAACGTCAACATACATCAATTTGCAGCAGAGTATTTCTTTACGATAGGAAAAATTAGGAAACCCTCTAAAATGGGAAATAGAGCATCTAATTTCACTAAGGAGGAGGAACATTTGCTCCTTAGTCAGATTGGAAAATAAAAGCATATTATGGAATGCAAACAAGTGCTGCTACTTCTTGGACAGAGAAAAAAGCCACGTGGAAAAAAATACAAGAGGAATTTAACTCCAGTTTTGATTTTAATGGTATCAGGAATGCGAAGGTATTGAAAGAAAAGCACAGTAATCTCAAAAAGAAGAGTAAAGAAAAAAAATTCTTAAAACAGATTTGAAATGCGCCGAAGTGCTGGAGGAGCTTATTCACCTGCTAATATGACGGAGATTAGAGTATTTTCTTTCCATGCTTCTTAGACTTTTCTGTCTGGTCCGTATTGTCTGGCTTTTCCATATTTCCACTCTGGAGTGCTACAGGCCCTTACTGGAATATCATTATACCACACACAAAAAATTGAAAAAAACATTTTATTTCATAGGTCAATCTCTAAATAACAATACTCCAAAGATTTTTACTTAGTTAAAGAGTACACAACTAAAATAGACACAAACATGGTAGCTTCCCTGAAATAAGATGAAATCTTGTGTGACGATTGCTATGCATGTAGGATAACCCATTCATATTATATATATATTATATTAATATATCTCATAATGGAATAAAATAGTTGTTGACTAAATAGTGCTGGATTCTGTCGTTTATCATAGCTGGTGCTTAGTTTAATTGCAGCACAGGTACATCATTTACAAAATTAATTGCTGCCTCTTGGGACACACGTGGTACTCTTTCATGCTGATCACAAGCTATGTTATGGATCATTGCAGTTGCCACAATCACAGCCTGTGCTGCATCTAAATCACGCAATCTTATTGCTGTAGCAAGAACTGGAAACCTTCTTTTCCAGATGCCATATTTTCTTTCCGCCACATTCGTTGTTCGCATCAAAGATTCATTAAAAAGGGATTCGGCATTGTTTGCAACACTGCGGAGTTGTTTGATTAGATAGGGCTTGATAAGGTAGACACTATCGCCTACCAGTAAACTATCATTTCTCTTCTGTCCAAACTGCCATAAAGGGCAGAGTTGCGGAAAATGTGTGAATCATGTGCCGATCCCGGCCACCTTGCTACAATATTCCTAAATTTATGATCGGCATCCGACACTGACTGAACATTAAAAGAGAAAAATTGTTTCCGATTTCTAAATATTTCGGCATTGGTTATCATATCATGAACTTCCTGTATTAGGTCTTCTGCAGAATCTGGTGTCAACCGGAATCGACAGAAAAATGTTCATTGAATTCCTCAAAATAATCTGTTCTTGGTCTGAATATTCGTTGCTTTATATCCTCTTCACCACTACTGTATGCATTTATATCATATCCTTAAATTTTTGTGGTATAATAATATAGTTGAAACTTCAAACACCCCTCAACACAAATCAATGATTGATGGATTGGCAAAATATGGGTCATGTTTATATAACTATAGGTTGACATGAACCTGCAGTCTGAGTTAACTTGACTAGCAGTTGATTACATCTTTGTCGATAAACTACCGATTGTGAAACAGTGTGGTTTACTTAACCGATAGTTCTGAAGGAAGTGTTGGTTAACTGCATATTGGAAACTAGCCCTAAGTAATGGTGATTTCTTATGTTTTAGTCCCAAGTACCGATATAACCTTAAGTGTTAAAATATGTATTTTATATAGCATTTTTGCTAGTTCAGTGGATTTTTATTTATGTGATTGTCATCATTTGCCACTGTGCTGTGATGTCAAGTATTCAATCTCAAACCCATGACATCAGCTTTGTGAGATTGTGTCAAATAGAAATGTCGATTACAAAATTCAAAAAGGCACCTTATCAAGTTTCGCGTGACATTTTAGCTCTCACATACAACATTAACCATTAGACATTCGAGAACCGCCTGCCCAGGCCTAACAAAGCTCCTATTGAACTCGATAGCTTTTAACTTTTATGGTTATATAGGCTTATACCTACCTTTAATTTACAAATTGCAGTGTAACTGTCAGTGACAAAAAGCAAATTCACTTTTTATTTCTGTGAGGTTGGCTCCTTCAAATATGCTTTCAAGTGCCTGGATGCATGAATCCACTCTTAGGAAGATAATTCACCTCTTTATCCTTCCAAAATAGATATGGAAAAAGATGCCTAGATTCAAGAAATATTGAAAATTTTATACCTTGGTGTGGGCAGCAATTTTATAATGATATTTTATATTATAGTCTCAAATTTTTAGGTTGAGGTTCCCACTAATATAAAAAAATATCAGATAGGGCAGGGCATGTTTAAACTCAATTTCAGAGCATTTACCCATTATACATACTTGTAGCCTGACACTACGCAATCCAAAGTCCAACATTGATTTGTGAACAGGTATCTCCGAAATCAACAATGCAGTTGCACTCGGGATTCAATGTTTCTTATCCAACATCGCATAAAGTCTGTGAGAACGAACCACATCTGAAAAAAATGCGATAAGTATATAAATATGAATATGCAATGATTTGTTTTATATCTTACCTACTTTCATCAAGGAGCAGCTTGGTTGTAAGCTGTTAGCTGTTAATAAATATACATCCACTTGCATTGTTCATTTTAGGTCATTAATACCAGATATGGGACTTGAAGATACCACAGCTTGACGAATTTGTTCAATGTAGGGAATTATTATTGAGTCAACATTATTTGCAAGAAAAATGTGCTTCGGCATTTGATTCATCTGTGTAAAATTTCTTAAACGTCAAAAAAAGAAACATAACCTAACATCACAATTGACTTGTGATTGACAGCAGACTAGAAATCTAAAGCAGTACATACAAGTACCTTACTGAAGATGACATGCTATTATGACAATCAAGGAGGCCATAAAGGCGTTCTACATTTGTAGGAACGACTAACGATACGGCCCTATGAAGAGAGACCTGGAGGCTATCACTGTTTGGGGGCGCAACAATCTTGTACGGTTTATTGCTACACTTCAAAAACACAGTACTGTACCTTGACGAACAAAAAGCATCCTAGAACTCATCCGGTTTCGAAGGATGGCTGAGTTCTGCCAAAGAGCCGTTCGTTTTGGCTGGTTGGATTCCAAATCACCGAGGACTTAATCTGTCAGGAACAAGGGGTTCTCATCTTTATCCCACAACGTCAACACGGGTGTTCCTCAGGGATCGGTCTTGGCCCCGACACTGTTTCTCTTACATATCAACGACCTTCTTTCCTACACGATCAACCCAATCCACAGCTTCGCTGATGACAGCATTCAACATGCAGGAATTCAGAGTGACAAGCCGATCTCTGCCTCTGAGTTGGAAAAAAGAAGACTAGCGACGACTTCCTCTCTGACAAGAGACCTGGAGGCTATCACAGCTTGGGGACGCTACAATCTTGTGCAGTTTGATGCCTCAACAACACAGTACTGTAGTTTGACGAACAAAAAGCGTCCTAGTGCTCATCCGGTTTCGATGAATGGCCGAGTTCTGCCAAAGAGCCATTGATTTCGGCTGGTTGGAGTCTAGATCACCGAGGACCTGATCTGGCACGAACACATTCGTCAATAGCGGCAGCTGCTGGGAAAAAGCTAGGCTATTTGCTTAGGGGTAAGAAGTACTTTTCTCCGCATGACCTTCTCACTCTATACAAGGCCCAGATGAGGCCTAGCTTCGAGTATTGCTCACACGTTTGGGGTGCTGCCGCACCGACTTCATTATTTATACTCGATTCTGTCCAGAGGAGGGTGGTCCGACTTATCGATGACTCTTCTCTAACAGACAGTGTCGGGACTCTTTCGGAACGGCGGGCCGTCGGCGATCTGGCTCTTTTCTACCGCTACGCCAACGGGCTTTGCTCCTCGTAGCTCTCTTTCGTGATGCCGCCGCGCGATGTGCCTGCCAGACAGACTCGCCTGACTTTGGCCTCCCATCCTAACCGTGTCGAACTTCGTACATTCAGAAATGTCCGATACGACCGCTCCTTTGTCCTGATGGTGTCGAGATTGTGGAACAATCTACAAGAGGAAGCTTTTCCCAGTTATACTAAGCTTAGGCAGTTCAAAAATCATATTAACAAAATTTCTTTGGGATCATCATAGCAGCCGCGGTGTTCCGGCATTTAAGCTTCTGCCTGCGCGGCTGCTTCGATATAAAAAAAGGCACCGATAAGGCCTAGCCTCGAGTATTGCTTACACGTATGGAGTGCTGCCGCCCTGACTACATTATTTGTCTCTCTCTTCTGTCGCTACATCAACGGGCTTTGCTCCTGAGAGTTCTCTTCCATGATGCCGCCACGCGATGTGCCTGCCAGACAGACCGCCTGACGTTGGCCTCCCATGCTAACCGTGTCGAACTTCGTACATCCAGATCTGGCCGAAACGACCGCTCCTTTGTCCCGAGGGTGTCAAGATTGTGGAACAATCTACAAGGGGAAGCTTGCCCCAGTTAGACTAACCTTAGGCAGTTCAAAAATCGGATTAAAATTTCTTTGGGATCCTCATTGCAGCCGCGGTGTCCCGGCATTTAGGCTTCTGCCTGCGCGGCTGCTTCGGTATAAAAAAAACCTGTTAATATTATTTTTTGTATCAGTAATTTGTGACATAGTTTTTTCGATTCATATTTAATTCACAACTGACAAATTAATTTTAACACAAGTTAGACTAATAGCAGTGTCTAAATCACTATAAGCCACCTATGTCTACCTGCTACAAAAAACATGTATTCATTTAGCCCTCATTCTAGTCGTCAAACGGACTAACCATTTCCAAAACCACAGAAATGACTATAAGTCCGCTGTCACGTGACGAAGCAAGTATGGCTATAAGTCGCAGTTCTAGCAGGCTATAAAATTCCATAATACCACTACAAATTGCACTTTGAACTGCATAAAATAAGCAAAACTAAATTAAACTGTGCTAATGTAAATAAACATAATAATGATGCAGTTAATATAATAGAAGCTAAAAAATAGTGAGGTAGGTACTAGATACCAGTTATGTATTCTGGATCTCCCTGTATACAGAGGAATTGAATGCATATCATAGTTGCAGTATTTTCTCCACGAGGACAAAAGTTATTCAGGAAAATGAAAATCGCCCATTTGATGTAATATCTGAAGCTTATCCTGTTCTTTTCATGCTGATAAATCTCCACGTTCAATTCATTTGATCTGCCGCTACTATATAGTAAGTTGTAACAACAGGCCAAGACAGCCCTGCACCACGCTGACATTGCGTGAAGCCGTCAATACGATTTTAAAAATTGAACCACGCAAAAGTACAGGACCGTTTATGGCTTTTTACAGGCTGGGCGCCTTTTGGGAGCAGGGATGCACTGTGTAGTAGCGGCAAAACATAGATAAATATAAAATACTCGTATATGAATTGTAATTGTCACTTTTAATTTGTACATTGAAAAAGGCCACCAAGGTGGCCGAAACGTTAATAAACAGTCGATTCCTACATATATGGTTTTAGTTAACGGCCAGAAAGATATAGAGACTTATCGCATATTTACTTTTTAATAGGTGAAGCCCCCCCGACGTAATCGTACCAATCGCTATAAATCATTCACATCAGGAGGGAGTGAGTCCACGCATACAGAACCTGAAGCTACTTCTAAGCGACCCGCTCTACCTAAGCTCAAAATCAAACCGATGGAAGAAGGCAGACAAGAGGATACTACGTCTCACAAGTGGATATATCACCACTCAAGCCAACAGATATCACCTGTTACTAACGGGGTCAGTTCCATACAAAGTGACAGCCAGTTACAGGTAAACAAAGACGTATAACGTAATCGTGGTATTGAGTGAAAGGAGATGACACATTCTTTATAACAAATGGTGTTCCCGGTCGAATTAGCTGAAATTTTAAAATGTTGTTCCCCATACCAATTTGATCAAAAGCCTCCCTTGGCGCATCGTCCTGGTATCGATGGTTTCCGAGTTATATACTAAATTCCAAAAAAATATGAACTTACGAAAGACACCAACACGACTCCTTATTTCTTTAAGCAAATATATAAACTCAGTACAATAATGCTGATTTGACCCATCTATTGAATGTTAGCGGTTAGTGGGACATATTTTTTACACATTTCTTCATTGAAGTCGCTTTAATTCTCATGGAAAATAATTGTTGTCTCCAGCCAAAGTACACAATAGGGCTACCGGTAGGCCGCTCAGCACTTGCTACTGGCGTAAGGACTCGTAGATTTCAATTCTTTTTTCCTTTTTGAAAGAGATGTCAGCTGTATTTGATTAATACCAGATAATTACAAGATACAAGATAAGCTAAAGGTAATTAACAAAAAGTAGGAACAGTCAAGATATTAAATTCCAAAGAAAATAAATAATCAACCAAGCGTCAACCTTGAAAGGCAGAGGATTCAAGTAAAAAATAAGCAAAACATAATAACACCACGTTATCAAAATAAAAAAATATATCAACAAGATGGAAATTGGTTAATTGTGTAACAGTAGGACTGATGAAAATTCAATTTTAGAACAAGAGTAGTGATTAAAATTTTGCTGACCAGGCTTGATTTAAAATTTTAGATTTGTTTGGCTTGTTTGTGTGGATTAACCTGGCTGATATCCAGTAGCAACAGAACTCTCGTGGTCTAGATCGAAGCTCCTCCTTTGCGTGGTCGTTTCGTTCTTCAGGCAACTTGGAGTGGACTACACGGGGCCAGGAACGATTAAAAGTTCTATCATTTGTCTTCCCAAGTCCACTGCATTAAAGCCACTTTCCCCGAATCGTCGTGTTCTTACAAGAGAGCAAAGAATTGGTAGAAGTACTCTATTGATTACGCAAAATTAGGAGGTCTGCCTTGACCTGAGATATTCAAAGCTAAATAAATTATGATTCAATACTGAAGTTAGAAGCGTTGAACATTTTCTAGAATTTACAAGGCAAATACAGAGTCCTTAGAATTTACATATGAAAAATAAATCTAAGTGCATTCAATCTCTCTTTCAATCAAGAAGGTAAATTACAAATCAAATTTAATATTTATAGCACAGAACCGTGAGATAGTTTAGTAAGTGAAATGAAATCATCCTAAATATGTAGAACGAAATAGCTAAGAATACATAAAAGCATTTTGATGTTCTAATTTAAAATAAAAAAGTTAGAATACTGAAACTGTTTTTATACTAATCAAAATATGATTGAAATTTAAAGATTAAGCCAATGACAAGCTGGTGAGAAAGGATCAAGAAGAAAAATTTCGAAATTTTATGACTATATAAGTATATAAAAATAATAAAGCACAGGGTTTGTGAGCCCAAGTACGTCCACTGCGGATCGCTACTTCACAGTTATTTTAAAAGTCATAATTTTGAATCCAAAAATTGTGGATATAGTACAAAAGTACTGAAGGTAGACACAAAACTGTATCATAAATACTAGGGCTCGTTTGAAAGACACACGAGTCCACTCCGGTATTACTCAGAGGCACAATTCTTAGGCACGCCATCACTCTGAACTAGCTGTTGAGAAATCTTTTTTTGTCCGGCGATCTGTCGGTGAAATCGTGAAAGTCAGTGTAAAGAACAAGGAAAGAAGAAGAAATAGAAAAAATAAAAATATTTTTGAAAATATGCACATTAATTTTTATATGCTCTTATTAGTTAGCAATGACAACTTATATATTGACATTTTGTTTGCTAATTACAATATATTGTTTACCACTACCTGAAGCATATCTACCAAAAATATCCAGATGAGTATCGAACTAAAACCTTTAGGCTGTTAGTTATTTAAGATAGCGTTAATGAGGAGTTAGATGGCATCACAGGGATCTAGTGGAACTACTGTGGTATTAGTGGCATTACTTGGCATTACTCCACAAAAAAAGCTGAAAATAATGTCGCTTTGTGGCATTAGTGTATACAATTTGGCTCACCGGCTTACCGCCTGTTCATACCTTATTTGACAGCACATAAGAATAGATTATACTGTTGTTTCTTTTCACTCTTACTAAGAGCACTTTGAAAAAGGGGCGGATTTCGATAGAATGACCGCAAACGAGGATTTCGTAATGGTAATCTTACAATTACTCGTGCGAGTAATTAATTATTATAAAATAATTCTGGTGACAACGCCAAGGGGCATTGCGAATTGTTTTGCTAGATTAGTTCAGTTTTTGTAAAAGGGCACTTGAATGAATACAATTCATAGAGAAAACATTGAATCAGTGCATTTATTTTATGAATTCTCTTTGTTGTAAGGCATTATAAATCTATGCCACGTAAAATGTGTAGCATTCAGTGGCCTTTTTCAAATACCATTTGAATCGGATTGCTGGCGTTCTCGCAAATGAGAGCGATTTGCGAAACTAGGAGAGATCGCAATTGACTCCCAAGAAGGAAATATGAATTAGGCGATACGTATTCCGCCTACAAATATTGAAAATGAAATTTCAACTACCAACACTGCAAAAAGAATCAGAAAATATTTACAGAAGTGTAACAGTTTCACGTTTGGTTTTGGCATTAGTCCAATGCCTAGTTGTCATTCATTCCAATATCTTAATTTTTGTAGGTGGTCTTGAACTCTTCCAAAACGTCAGACTGTATAAACGGTCCCAAATCATCAAAGAAAAGAAGACGTGAAAAACATAGGAATAGGTAGGTTACTGGAAATAAAAACGAAACCTTTTTTTTAAATAGCTTTAGATCTATTTAGCACCATTGCTGTTACATCATTATTTATCCAGAAGTAGGCCTAAATCAGGATCACTAATTACACATGGCTGTATAACAAGATCATTTTGCCCCAAACGGTCCATGATTGTTAATAGGTACATATCCCACAACACTTTTCATACCCCGATAACCTCACGATCCAAACTATGCTTATATATGACATTTTGTTAACAGAGAAAGACGTTAAACTACTATCACTCCATTTAATTTCATTTTGAGGGCCCGAATTTCTTGCCGAAAGTTTAACTGACACCGATTGATATCTCAACCAACAAAAATATCTGTTAATGGTGGTACGTATTGAACTCAAGTGTACTGTAACAAGAATGAATGGTACTCCTAGCGCCATCTGTTGTTAGTTGCGCCAGGGACTCTCCTTCAGTGCGAGACTGACCCCGAAGGTTTTGGACTGGCCGCTATGTGGCGTATCGGAACGTACGAGTACCTGCGATGCGGAATATATAAGTCGACGGCCGGAAGAGGGAGCCAGAGTGAATGGCGCGACATAATAATTCGTAAATAAGTAGTCAGACATAAATAGTGGTGCGCATAAATGTTCTATCTAGTTAAGTTAAAGTTAGTTGTGTTGTGTGTGAAATTAATTAGTGCATCTCCTTTTATGGAATCAAGTGTTCTAATCCACACCCAAAAGAACTCAGAAAAAGGCTACATTGGTGTCAGGTGTGGGGTGTGGATTATTGGACATTTAGTGAAAATAAATCGGAAGATCAGTGAAGGAAGAATGGCGCGATTGGTTGATTTGAAAATTGCCGATTTAAAAAGAGAGCTGGAGGAAAGAGAGTGCGACATGGCTGGAAAGAAAGCGGAATTGCAAGAGCGGCTTCCTAGAGAACTGATTGAGGAAGGCGAGGACCCGGATAATTTCATTTTTTGGTGCAGGGGATATCGGTTTAATGCTGCAACGCCTTTCGACCAAGTTAGAAAACAAGCTCATGGAAAATTGTGTCGATCTTTCAGAAAACTCAGCCAAGTTAGAAATTAGGCTCGTGGAAAATTGTGCCGATCTTTTAGAAAACTCAGCCAAATTAGAAAACAAACTCGTGGAAAATTGTGCCAATCTAGAAGGAAAATTCGTGGAGTTACACGAAAGTACAGCTAAATTAGAAGAGAAGAGTTGAGTGAATGGCGCGACATAATAATTCGTAAATAAGTAGTCAGACATAAATATATATATAAATGTTCTATCTAGTTAAGTTAAAGTTAATTGTGTTGTGTTTTAAATAAATTAGTGCATTTCTTTTTGTGGAATCGAGTGTTTTAATCCACACCCATAAGGACTCAGAAAAACGCTACAGTACTTATGTGGGTAGATTTTTTTTATAAGTACACTGTATTCTAGAGAATCTCACACTTCCGGCAGAAAATGCTGACAGGGCTATCGAAAAAAAAGGTTGAATAAGTGTGCTTTCCATGTCTGTGACAATACAAATTGTATACGGTGTCGTTCTATGCTTATCAGCTATCACTAATACGGTATAGGTCTTGAAATCAGACAACGGAAAGCATGCAAAGGTGTGTCTGTCATCAGTAGACAGAAGCGAAGGAAATCAAGAAATTGGTGATTCCATCTATTTAAGGTCATACATACTGTATACTACAAAAAACCCCTTTGCCTATGCTACAGCTGCACTACGACCTGAAAAACGTTTATTTTCCAGTTATTCCCCTGGATTGGATGCTTTTTCTATTAAAGAGCACAAAAGAAAAAGAAAAAAGAAGAGATTTGACTTGGATAATAAAGTTCCTCATCCAAGAATAACAATCAAGGTAAGTCCAAGAGCTTTGTGAATGAAACAACTTACTCGTAACAAAAATTAGAAAACTAATAAAAACTCATCGCGGGAATAACTATAAAACTCAAAATACAAATGACTTTTAAAAATCACAAAACTTAGGAATAAGGTATCAAATCTGCTTTTTCAAGCATCCATCTGAAAATCTCGAAAACTATAAGATTTTTAATAAATCAAATTTTTACCATCTAGTAGGCCATGACGTGCCCTACCTACAGTTGCAGGATTATCCTTCAATTTCGTATATACAGTGTGTTTCAATTTATTGTTGCATAACTTTAAGGTTCGATAGAACTTTTAAAATTAATGCATAAAGTCTATATAAACATGGGTCGAAAAATGCGTGCCTTCCGAAATACAGGGTGTTTAAATTTACTTTCTAAAATAGTTTTTTTTAAATATTTCGAACAATATTTGATGTATAACAGTGAAAATTAGTATACAAGGGTTTTTTGGTACGACAAAACGAACCATGGTTTTACTGTAGCTGCTAGAGGGCGCTCTCTACTGTACCTGTAGTGTATTAAAATGACCGAAAAAATTTTCTTAGTGCAATTTTTTCCTTTTTGAATAAAAAAACTAATTCTTCGCACTTTTCAACATAAAATAGCTCTCCTGTGAGTTTTCGTTATAGTTAGCCGTTTTTGAGATATTTCGATTTAAGGTTCGATGCATTTTTAATTATACTAAGTGACATATAAATCCGAACACCCAATTTAAATGGTTTTATTTTAATAAAAGTTGGTGAATGTATTTATCTTACTGTAAATAACAAGTGAAAAAATTTTCAGCCTTATCAGTTGGACATTCCGGTTTTTATACTGCTTTTTTTTAATTCACTAACGCTCTAAAAATGAATATTTCAGCCGCAGTAAAGAATCAACGTTGGCGGATTTTGGTTCTTGACATCCTTTACGATCGGTTACGATGCCTAGAGTACGGAGACCTGCACGATTTCGTCAACTTAGTGAGTTTGATAGGGGCCGTATAGTGGGACTTCGGGAAGCTGGACTTTCTTTTCGGGCAATTGCAGTTAGAGTGCAAAGAAGTGTAGACACTGTGGTTAGGTGTTGTCAGACATGGCTTCGAGAAGGCCGTACGCAAAGAGCAAGGGGCACTGGACGCCGCCGTAGAACAACAGACCGTGAAGATCGCCGCCTGAAATTATTGGCCTTAAGGGACCGTTTCTCCACTACCAGGTCCATTGCAAATGAATGGTTTGCAGAACACGCAAGACCTATTGGCATGCGAAGTGTTTACCGACGAATGAGAAGTTTTGGCTTGTTTTCATACCGGCCACACTGGGTCCTCCCTTTAACTCGAGAACACCGACGTAATCGCCTTGAGTGGTGCAGACAACGGTCACTCTGGGATCAGGAATGGAACAGTATTGTCTTTAGTGACGAGTCTCGATTTTGTTTAGGCATGCACGATGGTCGTGCCAGGGTTAGAAGGCGACTTGGTGAAAGGAGGAATCCACAGTTTTTTGTTGAAAGACATGTTCATCACACTGTTGCAGTTATGGTATGGGGTGCCTATGGTTTCAGGTCACCTTTAATCTTCATCAGAGGTAACATGAACGCGCAGCGTTATATCCACGAAGTTCTAGAACCCCATCTTTTACCCTATCTTGACACCCTGGCAGATCCAACTTTCCAACAAGATAATGCCCGACCACATGTTGCAAGAGTCACAATAGACTTCTTTCAACATAATGATGTCACATTGTTACCATGGCCACCAAGATCTCCCGACTTATCCCCAATTGAGCACGTGTGGGATATGATGGGTAGGAGATTGCTCAATTTGCACCGTCCTCCTCAGACTATAGAAGCACTTCGAGAGGAGTTGGTGGTTGCCTGGAATGAGATACCACAGGAGGACATTGACCACCTGATCAGAAGCATGCCTAGGCGCGTTGGAGAATGCGTAGCACATCAGGGTGCATCCAGACATTATGAAAGGTCAAAGGGCTTTAAAGCAGTGCAATCATTTTGAAATGTTTATCATTTACTTATTATGCTTCATTTGTATGTCACTTAATATATTTATGGGAAAATAATATTTTTTTTACATTTTCGATTTGGGCATTACAAGTAATTAAGATGATCGTTTAGATTGTGTTTTTAAACACATCAATAATTCCTAACTCCAAATAAACACAAAAAAACAATATTAATTTGTTTAATTTTCCAATATTATTTTTAACAAATTAAATTAATTATTTACAACTAGAATGCTATTGGATAGTCAGAACAAAGATACAAAATCTAAAGTAGTTGCTCGAAATGTAAACCCAATTGTTCAATACACAATTCACATCTACGAATGATCGAACGTGGTATAGCATTATTCAAATAAGGCCTTATTTCATCACATGCATTCCTGATTCTGTCTATTAGCATATCTCTTGTGGTTACGGGAGTCTGGTACACTTTTTCTTTTAGAAATCCCCACACAAAGAAATCTAATGGATTTAGGTCAGGGGATCGTGGAGGCCAGGCGACTGGTCCTCCACGGCCGTTCCATCTTTCTGGATAATTTTCATCCAGCCAGTTTCTAACTATTCTCGAATAATGAGCTGGATAACCATCAAGCTGGAACCAGGCCAATCTTCTATCTAACATAACATCATCCCACATATTTGCATGTTCAGCCTTTAAAAATTCCAAGAAGGTCGCAGCATTTAACCTTGCAGGCAAAAGGTAGGGTCCAAATAGTCAATTACGGTAGATACCAATCCACACGTTCACACTAAATTCATGCTGAAAATTTCTTTCCCGAACTGCATGCGGATTTTCATGCGACCAAATATGTTGATTATGAAAATTTACCACTCCACGTCTAGTGAAGCATGACTCATCGCTCCATAAAACGTTACTTAAAAACTCCCTATTATTATCAGTTCTATCAAGAATCCACTGACAAAATGTGATTCTTCGTATTCCGTCCCCTGGCTGTAGTCCTTGCACAGGTTGCAAATGGTAAGGACGTCTATGGTCATTTCTAAGAACACGGTGAACATGGCTTGCTGAAATTCCCAAGGCACCAGAAACTCTCCTAACACATGTGGTCGGATCTCTATCAAAGTCACGCAGAATCATACGGGTAAATCTGCGCTGGCGAACATTTATGTTTTGATCCCTTTGGAGATTTCCAAAACCATTTTCAATTATTTGGCGATGCACTCTTACAAATACTGAGCGAGTTGGATGTCGTCTGTTTGGAAATCTTAGTGCGTATTCTCTGGCTGCCTCTGCTGCGTTTCCATTTACAAAGCCATACACAAAATGAATATCCGCTAACTCTTTATTGGAGAATAGAAATGGCATTTTTATAAAACTTACAAAAAAAACAGGTAAAAGAAACTAAATTTCGTGCATTCACAATTGCAAAAAAACGTTTCAGGTTTCAACAGACAACACAACTAATTGACATTTAACCTTATTCTGCTTTCAATTTTAAAAATATATGCAGGCACAGCCTACTTCTAAAAATTATCAAGATACTGACTTTAACGTTATTTTATCATAAATAATTAAAAATGCATCGAAATATCTCAAAAACGGCTACCTATAACGAAAATTCACAAGAGAGCTTTTTTATGTTGAAAAGTGCGAAGAATCAGTTTTTTTATTCAAAAAGCAAAAAAATGCACTAAGTTACAGGTACAGGTACATTAGAGAGCGCGCTCTAGCGACTACAGTAAAACTATGCCCTTGTATACCAATTTTCACTATTATACATCAAATATTGTTGGAAATATTCAAAAAAAACTATTTTAGAAAGTAAATTTAAATACCCTGTATTTCGGAAGCCACGCATTTTTTGACCCATGTTTATATAGACTTTATGCATTAATTTTAAAAGTTCTATCGAATCTTAAAGTTATGCAACAATAAACTGAAACACCCTGTATATACATTTATTTGGAGTCCAAAGTGGCATCAGTAAAGAGTTCTTGTTAAATTGACTCGTCGAGTATATTTGGTGTATACACTGTTTCGCATCGAGGTCAAACTGGTATCGTTAGATAACGTGCTTCAATTGGCATCCAAATTTATATTATGATACTGTTTTTGGTACATAGGACGCCGTATATCATTTTTCTTGAGTCAATTGGTACCCGGACGGTGTTGCCAGCTTTAACTTTAGCACACACTGCTGCGATTAGTTCCACAGAAATGCAGCTCAGTCGGATGGCAGCTGGATAACTTGATAATCTTTTACAACTGCCTTCATGATACTGATCCTGGCTTATTTTGATTAATTTGCACTACAGTTGGAGTAGATATGAAGTATTAACGTTTGACACTACAACATTTTACTATGTTGTATGTAGTTATCATTATGAATGCAAATATCATAATAAATCAATGAATCTTATTTAAAAAATATTCATACTGTTGATTGACACACATGTTAGACAAGTCTTAATACGCAAGCTCCGTCCACAAAGGAGTATGAGATTTTACAGGTCAAAGAAACTTTGAAGGCAATAGTACGGTTGAGTGTTTTAGGCATTGTCAAAAATTCAAGGTACACAAATCTCTAAAATACCCTAAGCACTCTGAATATCTCCAGTGTAACGTTTTTTTTTTTTTTTGGGGGGGGGGGAGTTTAAAAATCATATTCCTTCTATCGTATACTGGCCAATAAATGAAACCGCAGATGCTGCTATTTGATTTTTACTTTGGAAAATACTGCAAAAACGCCAGCAAAGTTCGTAGTTTTACAAACGCGCGTGGTTTCTTTCATTAGCCTGTATAAGAAATATGGACAGGAGGCACAATCACAGGTTGTTCTAGACGTTACGTTTGAGTTCCTCTTATTTATGATCCTGAAGGGGATAAAACGATAATAAGTGGATTCTGCTTGAAAAAGGTGGTCAGTTGCAGTTTTTTACAATTCACTCTCGGTTATTTTCAGACTACTACTAATAACTACTCTACTTTTTTTAATACCAAAGCAACAGCGCAGACAGAAGCCTAAATGCTGGGACACCGCGGCTGCTATGATAATCCCAAAGAAATTTTGTTAATCCGATTTTTGAACTGCCTAAGCTTAGTAGAACTGGGAAAAGCTTCCTGTTGTAAATTGTTCCACAATCTCGATACGCTCGCGACAAAGGAGCGGTCGTATCGGCCAGTTCTGGATGTACGAAGTTCGACACGGTTAGGATGGGAGGCCAAAGTCAGGCGGGTCTGTCTGGCAGGCACATCGCGCGGCGGCATCATGGAAGAGAGTTCTGAGGAGCAAAGCCCATTGGTGTAGCGGTAGAAGAGAGCTATATCGCTGACGGCCCTCCGGTGTGAAAGGGTCCCGAGACTGTCTGTTAGACAAAAGTCATCGATCAGTCGGACAGCCCTCTTCTGGACAGCATCGAGCATAAATAATGAAGTCGGGGCGGCAGCACCCCAAACGTGTGGGCAATTACTCGAGAGTAGACCTTATCTGGGCCTTGTAAAGAGTGAGAAGACCATGCGGAGAAAAATACTTCTTAGCCCTAAACAAATAGCCTAGCTTTTTCCCAGCAGCGGCCGCTATTGACGAGCTATGTTCGTGCCAGATCACGTCCTCGGTGATCTGGACTCCGGCTAGCCGAAATGAACAGCTCTTTGGCAGAACTCGTCCATCCATCGAAACCGGATGCGCTCTGGGACGCTTTTTGTTCGTCAAGCTACAGTACTGTGTTTTGGAAGCGTTAAACTGTACAAGATTGTTGCGTTCCCAAGCAGTGATAACCCCCAGGCCTCGCGTCAGAGACGAAGTCGTCGCTAGTCTTCTTTTTCCCAGCTCAGCGGCAGAGATCGGCTTGTCACTCTGAATTCCTGCATGTAGAGTGGTTTCATCAGCGAAGCTGTGGATTGGGTTGATCGTGCAGGAAAGGAGGTCGTTGATATGTAAGAGGAACAGTGTCGGAGCCAAGACCGATCCCTGGGGAACACCCGCGTTGACGTTGTGGGATGAAGAGGAGAACCCGTCAATTACGACGGATACCGTGCGGCCAGACATTAAGTCAGTCACCCATCTGCAAAGCTTTTCTGGGAGGCCATAGGATGGAAGTTTGCTTAAGAGGGCAGCGTGCCACAGCTGATCGAACGCTCTCGTGACGTCAAGAGCAACGAAATGAGCCTCACTATAAGACTGGACGAGTTTACTCCACAATTCCGTGACGTAAGCTAGGAGGTCCCCTGTCGATCGCTGGTCTCGGAAACTATACTGCCTGTCGCTAATCAAGCTGTGACGTTCCAGGTAGTCCAGAAGCTCTCGATTTATGCACCTCTCCATCACCTTACTTATAACAGAAAGCATAGCTATAGGCCTGTAGTTGTAAGGGTCGATCTTAGATCCTTTTTTTGGATGGATTGGACATGAGCAAATTTTCTGGGAAGGTACCGGATTCATGAGAACTGGAGCAAGCTTCGCTGCACACCTCTGCAGCACAATGGAAGGAATCAAGTCTGGACCAGAAGCTTTTTTAATGTCGAGCGTCAAGAGCACTCATCTTACGGTCTTATGCCTGAATCTTACCTCCCGCATAGTGTAGGTAACCCTTTGAATTGCCGGCACTTGGGCGTTGGAGGGAGGACGTCCATGGTGGAGTTGGCAGCAAAGATCTTGGCCTTTGGGACGGATACAATCGTTCTGTCCTGACACGTAAGTGGTGGAAGGCTACTGTGTGAGAAGTTCTTTTCAGTCTGCTTGGCCAGCGTCCAGAAATACCGACTACCATTGCGCTGTGACATTACTCTTTTATATCGTGCTGGTTTCTGTACCGACTACCATTGCGCTGTGACATTACTCTTTTATATCGTGCTGGTTTTTGGCATTGCGAACCGCTTCGTTATATTTGTTTCTAGACTCGGCGGCGGCTTGTCTGTTCTCTACAGTGGGGTTTTGTAAGAAGGTTCTGTGAGCCTTGATCTTCTACTGGCGAGCAGTCTCACACGATTTGTTAGACCAGCCGTTGGTCCCTGGTTTAGGCACTTCCACTGTATGAGGGATGTATTCCTCCATTCCGACGTGGATAATTTCGGTTATCGAAGAAAAGACAGCCGATGCATCCGCGTCAGCGAAACAGACATCTCTCCAAGGAAAGGTAGAGGAGAAGTAATGCCAAACTTTGCGGCCTGTGCGAGTTTTTGCTGCCATAGCGGGTTCTGACCGAAACCTAACCTCAACAACACCGGGGTCTGACTTACCCAGGGGGGACAAGACGGCAGTGCTGTAAGGGACAGGATGCGTGGTCAGAAAGAGATCCAGCAGGCTACTGGCATGTGACGAGACGCGAGGCAAAAAAGTAGTGCACGTCACCAGCTGTGTCAGCCATTGAGTAAGAGCGAACGTTTCAACTGCACGCCCTGCTGCATCGGTCTTGTTTGAGCCCAACCAAAGTTCATTATGGGCATTGAAATCACCGAGTAGAACTACCTCTGAAGCGGGGTGATTGATGTTCAGGAAGTCGATCTTGACGGCGAGGTATTCAAGTAGGTCATCCCAGTTATGGTTTGAGGGAGATCGATAAAGGCAGCAAATAAATTTGGGGGATGTTTTGGAGTTGAGGCGAAGCCACAGAATGTCCTTCCGGTGGTCCGATTTCAAAGAAACATCTCTGAGATTGGAGTGCACCTCTTAATTTGGGAAGCTAAGAAGGTTAATCGGTGGAGACTCTGAGATTTTTGTCTCCGCCAAGAAAAGCATGGCGGGACGATTGGATTGCAAGTATTGATGAACATCATTAATGTTGCTGTTAATCCCGCAGATGTTCGTAAAACAAATTTTAGCTTCGATGTTGTTCCCTAGAGTCCACCCTCCACCCGGACATTCTGAGTGTGGAGTGAGTTTACGTCCAGAGTTCTTACTGCTCGAGAGATCCATCATCATTAATTTCTTTGTTTTGGAAAATAACCTAATACTTTAGCTACTATTAAAGAAGAAATCTCACCCGTGTCTTAAGGAAACCGTACGAAATATAATGGCAAAGACTTCACCTCATGAATTTGGAATTTCTCACATAAAATTCGAAATTTCAAAGGGGGTTGTACTCAACTATCGGTCTTGAATTTTGGCTTGGGGACACAATTTCGTTGATAGTTCGTCGAAGCTTGAATCGGTTTTACTTATGACCAAGAAAAGACATTTCGCCGAATCGACAGATAAGCCCTCGATCCTTTCCTGTGCTTTCAGGATCGCACTTGGTAATGGTTTAATGGTGCAGTGAAGTATCTTTTTGGATCAACCATTGAAGTGAAGCCTTAAAATCTATCCTAAGTATTAGTTTTTCATTTGATACTCCTGCATGGTGAAGTCCTGGACACCTATTCTTGCAAATGAAAGAATCGAATCACTGTCCACGAAAGTGTTGCCCACGTCATTCGAAAACATGCCGGTTCTCTTCCTGGGAATGACATCAAAATCTGACTTTTTCGCTAGTCCACGGTGTAGCACAGTGCACTACCGGGAATCGATACTCAAATTTTCGCGAAGAACGGGAATGGGGGAAGACGGATGTGACGTCGTCCGAATGTCAAAAAATCACGTGGTACGAGTACCGCCTAACGTCTGTGAGGTACCAGCGCGTGACAGGTCTTATGACAATTTCATTTAAAAAACAGGCATCTCAATTGAAAATTTGTCTTCGCAGTGCCGAAAATTAAGTTAAATTATCAAATCATAAATGGAGGAACACGTCCACCTGATTTTAAATGACGAGGGAGAAGGTCATCGAAGATATATGAACCGCACTTGTCATATTAAATGATTGATTTTATTGATATATATGAACATTGCACAAAAAACGATCGGTCTTTTTATTTCAGATTTAAACAAGGCACCTAAGTTTATCAAAGAGCTTAAAGCAAACATTTTGCGCAACATGCGCCATCTAACCACGCCCGGTGTAACTTGAAACTGTCAAAACTTCGAGAGGAAGGGGAAATCCATCTGTTCCCGCTCCGGTTCACTACGGGATCTCGCGAAAAAATCTCTAAGGTGTGAATGCATTCAGTTTCGGCAAAATGATAGCTTCCTGGGTTCTTGATATCATTGAGCGACTCAATAATGAACGTATACATGAATAGAACATATTTTTTTTATACTCCAACTGCCACGAAGGCCTAAGGCCTAAGCACCCATTGGGTACCGTGGGGCTATAGGGGGATACATGGGAAAGGGGGGGACGCCAGACTGACTCTGGCGAGGGAACACAGTGCATGTAACATGCACACATTCTGGCTCCGCCTACGAGAACCGCCGGGTGGTACCTCCGCGTTCGACAGTCAGAGACCATCTACCACCTACGGACAATCACAACATCCATAGCCAAGAGAAAAATTTCTCCTGGGGCGGGACTCGAACCCGCACAGCGCACGGCGACTGATCGGGAGACCGAAGAGTCTACTACTGCGGCCACCGCTGCTGCCCTTCCATATAACGTAATTTATAAAACTTATCCTGTAGGTGTCTGTTCAAGTTGCATATCTTAAGTTTCTTGGATCTGTTAATGTGAGCAGATATTGATATGTACGCCATCTACGGAGAACTCGCAATGTTCGTAGATGGCGTACATATCAATATCTGCTCACATTAACAGATCCAAGAAACTTAAGATATGCAACTTTCCTATAATTATTTATATATTATGAATCATTTACTTTTCGGAACCAAAACACTGACTGCACCAAATATAACTCGGTAGAAGTCCATACAAATAATTTTATACTCAATTTCTTTTATTTTGATTAGGTTAGCGATCACCTACCAAACAATCAATATCAATAATTTTATTACTTTAGCGGAATCAAATGCTTTTCTCTGATGTGGAAGATGTAGATATTATAGCACATCCTTTTTTGGGAATGCATACTCAACTTGAACTTCACATTTTGTCACCCAAATTGGAATAAAATGCTTGAATTGTAAATTTCCCTCAACTTAACCAAACGTTATCCAAAAATTTAATCTACTTGAGACAGGTACATAATAGCATGGAACTATGCAACATGATTAGTTATTATTGGTTCAAAACGTCTTGAGTACCTATTTGATAAACAGATTTCAAAAAAGAATATCGCGCATAATGTACACAGATTCTACAGAAGTGTAAGCTGTTGTAGTATATGGAAAATATTGTCAGATATTGGTATTTTACGGTATAAATTGATTGTAAATTTTATGCTTACATACATAATTTGTTTTTCGATTTAATTTGAAAAAAGCAAAGTGGCGCCCAGCTGCCTTCTTGAAATTTGTAACTGCAACTCTGAAACTTAAATACTGTATAATCTCATCGATTTCATTATCCCAGAATTTAAGCTTTCTGACCTGACCATCTCAAAAATTAAGTAGGGGGCGAATCCCCTTTAAAAAGCACTGTACATTCATTTGTCATTATTTGGATTCACTCTTCAAAAAAGGCTGCCGAAGCAGCAGAAACGTCAGTAACTAGTCGCCCCAACAATATCGATATAAAGTTTTATAACAATAACAGTTATCAAGTATATTGCATCAGTATTCCATTAATGCGATCAAGACTTTTATACAAAAAATGTAAAGGAATGAGTATTTAAAACAGCATAGGGAATATAAAAAGTTCTTGCGGCCCACCTATTCGTCAAAGCTTGGCACGATACAGATACAAAAATTTCATCAGAAGAAATTTCACGCTTTTTTGTCTGCCATGCTCCGTTTTCGAACAAAATTGGGTTCAGGATTTCACCGTATTTATAGTATTTCAGAAAATTCGGAATTTTCTTAAAAATGAGGGCCTGCTAAACTTTTTCTGTGGTATGCAATCTTTTACAGTAGATTTAAATTTAAGCTTTTACTATTGCAGTTGAAACAGGTGTAGTTATTGTTGGAGTGGCACAGATGGTTGAAGACAGAGCTAGAATTCATAAAAACTGTCTTCCACGTCATTAAAGCTTCTAGAATTATACTTGAGCATCAGCAAAATTCGTCTAAACGAAACGAAAATATACTCTTCTAGAGTGAGAGTACCCTCAAGCTTTTTCGAGTAAACGCTCCGGCTTGCCAAAATAAAAATCCTTCATACTCTATACTAAATAGCACCAAATAGAGAAACTGTGAGATAATGAAAAAACTGATTTCGAATATTGATTTCGAAACGAAGGGGTAATTTTGGAGTTGTGTTCGCTCGGCACTATAGATTGTGTTTATTTTATTAGATTTGCTAGTGCGACGACTTCGGAATATTGGCTTGACAAAAATTGAATATATTCAGTATGTAGTCAGTAATATTTTTTTTAAATTCAATACAAATCCTTTATGAAAAATATTTAGGAGTGCTGACCCAATGCTCAACCTACAGGACTCTTTCAGAGTTATTCTATGTAATCTAAATTTTGCGTGAGATTTATTAAATTAAGACTTATATATTACTCATATGTTATGTGTCTTGGCTTCCTGAATAAACGCCTTAATGAGCACATGACCCAAGACACAACGGGTCCCAAGATATAGGTCATCTGAGTCAGTAAAATCGAGTAATCAGTCCTTCTCGAATATCTGCTTCAAGTGAAGGAATGGTTTCGGTTAATTTCGCTAATTTTTTTATATGTTATGTTCCTCGGCACCCTAAATAAATGCCTTAATGGACACATGCCCCAAAACTCAACGAATTCCATGATATAGGGCGTCCAAGTCGGTATAATCTATTGGGTAGGTACAACGGGACTATAATATGCTTTAAATGAATTAATGGTTTCGGTTAATTCCGCTGAATTTTTTATGTTATATGACTCGGAATCCTGAACAAATGCCTTAATGGACGGAGGCCCCAAAACTCAACAGGTCCCAAGATATAGGATGTCCAAGTCAATATAATGTATTGGTTATACTCGAATGTACTTATGCCTTACGTGAAAGAGCGGTTTCGGTTAATTTCTTCATATGTGATGTGTCTCGACGTCCTGAATAAAACTCAACTGGCCCTAAGATGGAAACCGTCCAAGTCATAAGTAATGAGATTACGGTTCTAGTTAAAGAGCGGTTTCTGTTAATTTCGCTGAATTTTTTATACGTTATGTGAGTCGGCGTCCTGAACAAATATCCTAATGGGCAGAGGCCCCAAAACTCAATGGGTCACAAAATATAGGGCGAGATTTTGAGGTAACCACGAAATTTATTACCTCCAACGACAGGAATGCAAGACTCATGTAAATTACTGAATTGAGCTTTGGATATCGAAGTGTGATAAGTACAATTTTCATCAGTCAAATAATCAGGATCAAGAGACTGCGGACGATTTTTTAAAGCCGATTTTTTTAATCGTTTAAAAAATCTACTGATTTCTATATAAAAGTTCCTCAAACGAAATCCTTTTTCATCGAGGTGCTGTGAACAGATCCGAGATGCTTGAGGGACGCAAATGTTACTCACCAAATATATTTCAACTCGATCCTCAATACTAAGCCGGTGCAAATGTATATACTCAGGTGATTACATATCATACATGTTTCAGAGGATTGTTGTCTAAGGACATTCAACGTAAGACTTTCATGATTTTGCAAAGCCGCTTATCACAAAAGCAGAGTGGTTCAGCTCCTCACGGTACCTCATAGCAAACTCCACTTTTGGACTGCTGAACTTTCTCACAAGTCGCATGGTTCGAATAGCGAGAACTTCATTACACACATAACATGGCATGTGCTGCTATAGTATAAAATGCAAGCTGCACAGCTCAAAATTAAAACTCTACACTTAATGCTTAAAATAACGAAATTAAAACAGTACGAAAAATCAAAACAGAAAATGGAAAACAAAAACGAAAAACGAGAGACCAAAAACGAAATACGATTAACGATAAACTAAATATGAGAAACGACCAAGAAAAACTATATAATGCGGTGGAAAACTAAACAGAAAATGCTTGTACAGTACATAGTAATGAACTGTTTGTAGATTGCAATAACTAACGATTAACCTAAAAATGTCCTCTCACAACAACGTATTCGATCAATGTGCGGCTGCGGATGTAGCGGTCTCCCTCATATAGAAAAATTCACTAGGAGCTGTCACTGTCATCGTTCTTGGTGAGTCGTAGCCGGTTAACAGATTCGTCGGCCTACCTGCTATTAAACTTCATCGAGTCTAATTCTTCCAACCCCATTGGAAAAGGGATGTGGTTCCAAGCATATGTGATCTTTGAGACATTTGTTCAGGACGAAGCGATACATGAGATTTCAAAAATTATTCATATCATATAAACCGAAACTACTCTTCTAGATAGAGCAGATATCTGAGTAAATCCGACATCCCATTATACCGACTTGGGACACTGAATTTTGGGGCTTGACTATCAAGGCATTTGTTCAGGATGCCGAGACACATAACATATAAAAAATTCAGCGAAATTAACCGAAACCACTCTTTCACTTAAAGCACATATTCCAGTATAACCAATACCGACTTGGACGCTCTATATCATGGAACCCGTTGAGTTTTCTGGCCTCTGTCCATTAAGGAATTTGTTTCGGATGCAGAGGCACATAACATATTAAAACTAAGCAAAATTAGCCGAAACCACTCTTTCACTCGAAGCAGATATATTCGAGTGGGACTAATTACTCCATTATACTGACTCAGACGGCCTATATCTTGGGACCCGGTGTGCCTTGGGGAATGTGCGTATTGAGGCATTTAGTCATGACGACAAGGCACATAACATATGAGTAATTCAGCGAAATTGACCTAAACCGCTGTTCTACTTAAAGCAGATATTGAGTAGGGCCGATACTCCATTATGCCGACTTGGACGGCGTATATCTGGGGACCCGTTGAGGTTTTGGGCCTGTGGCCATTGAAATATTTGTTCAGGATGCCAAGGCGCATAACATATCGAAAATTCAGCAAAATTAATCGAAACCATTCTTTCACTTAAAGCATATATTCTAATATAACCAATAGATTATTCCGACTTGGACGCCCTATATCATGGAACCTGTTGAGTTTTGGGGCCTTTTATATTAAGGCATTTGCTTAGAATGTCGAGGCATATAACATATTGAAAAACTTGACAAAATTAACCGAAACCAATGTTTCACTTGAACTGGTTACTCCATTATACTGACCCAGACGACCTATATCTTGGACCCGGTATGTCTTGCAGCATGTGCTCATTAAGGCATTTATTCAGGACGCCAAGACACATAACATATTAGTAATTCAGCGGAATTGACCGAAACCACTCTTCCACTTAAAGCAGATATTTAGTAGGGCCGATACTCCATTATGCCGACTTGGACGGCCTATATTTTGGAATCCGTTGAGGTTGGGGGCCTGTGACCTTGGAAACATTTTTCAGGATGCGAAGGCGCATAACATATAAAAAATTCAGCGAAATTAACCGAAACCACTTTTCCCATAGGCGTGTTGCCGAGTCCTTTGTCATTGCAACATACAACCACGTTTTTTGGCTTTAATTGTGCGTAAATCAATGCTATTTTCACGTAATATTGTTTATTTTATGTGTTTTTATGTGTCATTTTAGTCTAGCCCCCCTTCCCCAAAAACATCCCCAAAGTTGTGAGTAACGCGAAAAAGTTATTATTTCGTGAAAATTATACCTAATGGAAAAATGCGGTTTTTGCGTTAATCTTAATATTTCAAGTGCCCTTGAGTGGACATGGCATTATCTTGTGGTTTTACTATGTTAAATCAGATCGGAAACCCGTTACTGTTGAAAATCCCTTTACGACCAATTTTTTTTCACGGATATCTGGTCTACTAAAATTATATTTCAAAAAAATTCGCTTACGCCCCAAAAATTTTTGTTGCGCAAATGATGTTTATTTAACATATTCTAACATCCGCCTTTCGATCAGACACATATCTGGGGCTTGATTCTAAATGAGTTTCGACCGTTGAAAAATATTTCGATTGCGCCTTGTGGCGATATACTTGATTAGATAGGATGATTTTGACACAGCCATGATAATTTGAATATACTATATAAGATCAATATCAACAGATGTCAAAATTATCATACCGAATCAAGTATATCGTCACAAGGCGCCATCTAAATCAATTTCAACGGTCGAAACTCATTTAGAATCAAGCCCCATACTGCAAAATGACAGCACGACAAAGGTTGTGCGTCGATGTCTCGTAGACTGGATCACCTCGGGCTGATGTGAATGTTATTGAATAAACTATACCATACTGGTTTTGTGTATTTGTAATATAGAATTAACAATATAGTAAAATAAAAGCGATTTCATTTGAGTGTATCCATGTAACTCGCATAATACCGTAGTGCAGAAAGTGTAACGTCATTAACATAATGCGGTCTCAGTAACCGCACATTACTAACAATCTCAATTGCAAAAAATAAAATATATTGCGTGCTGTAAATATTCAGGCAGAGTAGAATGAGGCCTGAAATAAAATATAACTTATAATTTTTACCATACTTCATTTAAAAAAATAAAAACATCGAACATCATTCATTTCGACATATTTTTACACAAGTTCCTTATCTTAGTTAGCTATAAAACAAAACACAATCTTCTATGCGAAATTTGTATTAGATTTTAAAATATGAATAAACTGTCTACTGAGACATAAATTAGTTTGAGTGATAACTTGAAAGGATTAAAAAAATACAAGGGGTGAAGAAGTCAAAGATTGTGTTTAAAATTTTTACAAATTTTTGAAGAATGCTCCAAACAAGTAGGCTTATGGCACATTTCAGATAAATAAAAAGTTTTTCTTTTAATTCTTGGTCGACAAGTGTGACATGATTTTCTTTTTTTCGAATTTTTCCTCCGAAACATCCCCTTCAGCATGGTCAGGGAGTGATAGAATTCTACGAATTGTAGTCAGAATATCGCGCTTTAGTTTTGTATTTTCTACACGCCTAGTAAGATGGGGTCTTACCAATTGATCAGCAAGAATTTTTAGAACGTCTGCTTTTTCGTTATTTGTGCTATTTTTGAACGACTGATGAAGAACATATGCAATTACACCACAAATATCAAGTAACTACGGCCATATGGCATTCTGGTTGGTGGTCTACTATCGTGCAAAGAATATTCACTTTCCAGTTTTTGAATTATGCGACGTTTAGCGAGCTGAGACGGTGCACCATGACGACCATATTTAGCACGAAATGCTCTTTGAGTAGCGTCAACACTTCTTGAACTTTGATTGAATATTTAGACGATCTACAAACTGCCTTACTGAACACAAAATAACTCAGCTGTCAGAAAATAGGCAACTAAGATGGCGGCAGTAAGCTGTCAAAATCCTATGATCCCATTTGGGAAACCCTGTAGTATAATTCCGATTCATTCTTGAGGATATATGCTGCCAAAAATAATCCACAATGTTGACAGGAAATCACACTGGCTATACAAAAATCTTAATAGATATAGTAACACAGACACCGTAGGCCGGTCACTGTGACCGCTCTGTAACTTTTGTCGTATTTCTATTGTAAACCCATAAAAGTCCCACCTTCAACTTTAAGGGACAAACTGACCACGTGGTCACTTAAAGTTAGCGAGGATATTATATTGAAGCGGGGGTAAGATGTATAGAAATAAATATGTGCTGCGGTCTCAGTGTCCGCACTTGGGCGGTTAAGGGTTAAATGTAATGTGGTATTTATTGCCTATGTAGCCAAAACGTAAGTAATTATTAATGTATAAGGTTACTGACATTTTTGGAACGATTAGACAAAACTGATGGTACAGTAAAAATACTGATCGCGTGACATTGCCCTATGTAAAATATTGACGGCTGATATTGTTGTACGTCACGAATTCCGTATGTAAATATAAACGCGGGCTATACTCTGTTTTTGCATCGGAAGGCGATGTGATGTTGTAAAATAGCATTAGGCACTTTGTCAATATTGAACAGGTATTGATTACGGTGAGATGAAATTATCAGTCTCTTTACATGGCCTTATCATTACAGCTGAGTGAGCCTCATTAATATGACGGTTTTGTTAAATCCCTGTATACATTTTTATCGACTAAAGGGACCTTTAGCTAAGTCGCTGATTCAGAATCCAACATCAAAATCCAATACTAATGTAATCACTGTGTTTCCCCAGTAAAGGTACTGGATGCAGGTAAATACGTGCCGTTTGGCTGTTTGCAGGAATATCGGGGTAAAATGGACAATTGTAACGGAATTTTCTGTAACCTTTAGGTTGTAAACAAAAAGGATACGTACAGCTATAGGTTGTAAAAAAAAGATACGTATAGGTAAATTTTCATTGACATAATTTATTTTTGTTTGTGTCGTTGGGCATCTCCGGTTACAGAACTTCTTCAAAATACTACAATGTCTGCAAACGAATTTCGCGAAAAATTGAGTGTTGCACGTGTAATGTGTGATATCGTGGCTTTTAACGGTTATATTTCATTGAACACAAAAAAAAAGGTAAGCAGTACCCGGTCGAAATCGACAATTTCACTATTATATCGACTGAAATAAAAAATGACGGGGTGATCGAAAATCCTGATCGATTTCGCTTAGCGTTGATCCACATTATAACAATTGTGCTATATATGCCAAATGTACTGGACCGGGCCACTCTCGGTATTTTAAATTTCCAGCGTCTGATCTTGACCGGGCTTACGTCCGTATTTTAATAACAAGTCATGGTAATGATGATGATGTGCAGTTTCAACAAGCTAGGGGTTCAGAGCATAAACAACTGGCTTAAATATCGTAATGCGCGATTACCAACTAGAGGTGGTATCTAAGAACTGCTCAAAGATGAGCATCCGCAAGACCTTCGCCAATTGACCACCTACCACAAAATTGCATGCAAAATGCGGGAACAGACTGCGGTATTGTTGCGTCTTATAGAACTTCTGATTCCATTGTTTTTTCACTTGAAACTTATAGAGAGTAGTAGTCCGATAGATTAGCTTAAATCAAAAAAAGTATGGATGAAGCACGCTTTTCATGACATTTTCCCCAAGACACTGTATTTTTAGCAGTTATTTCCACTATTATTTCCACCGTCATTTTCCATACCACGCATATGCATATGTCATATATGATAGGCGGTTGCCTGCGGTGTTGCCGGTCTAGACTCCGCATTTAGGAAAAAATATGAAAAGTGGAAAATGTATAAACATATAACTTATATACTAAGTGACATATAAATCCGAACACCCAGTTTAAATGGTTTTATTTTAATAAAATTTTGCATAAGTACTTAATGAAGCATAATAAGTAAATGATAAAAATTTCAAAATGATTGCACTGCTTTAAAGCCCTTTGACCTTTAATAATGTGTGGATGCACCCTGATGTGCTACGCATTCTCCAACGCGCCTACAGTATATTCAGATAAGAGATAGACCGGACATAAACAAGACCACGTGATCATCGAACGCTGTAACATTCGGCAGGGACGTATTAAGAGTCACGCAGTACATATTTTAGATAGTAGATGCTGCTTTGCGTAACTTTGTAGTAAATTAGCACAATTCGATGTGTATACGATTGGTGATGGATATAGGATCATGTGGGGGTGGGGTAAGAAATATATAATGATGTAAATATACATAAGGGTTTCAAAATTTTCGCTTCGATTTCCAGCTTCGGATGCCGCCTGATGTTTGGTGAAATACAGTCGAATATAATCTCAAAATGGCGTTTAAATTAGCCTAAATTAAAAATAATCGTATATCTCTTAAAATTGCTTTTAGAATATTGATTAGTATATTTTTTGATTTCTAGGTAAATATGTAACCAAATTAGAACGTTCAAAACGTAAAAAAATGTGCATGGTTGAACATAGTCAGAAAGTAGATTCTTGAATAGGTTTTGCCAAAATGGGTTAAAAAATGTCAATAATTAATTAAAAAATACAGTAGCTTTATAATTACTTATAACTTACCGAACTTGATGAACGACATCTTTTATTGGAAAGATGAGCTTGATGAGCTTTCATCATCGCTACTGCCTGAAGCACCAACGTCAATAATGAATGGCTCGACTTGTTCCTCTAAAATATTGTCCAGTTCCCACATTCTCTTTTCAACTTTCACGTGCTTAATACAGTTTTCCCATTTTTGCGCTGTTATTAATTCTAGTGCTTCTTTGAAAAGTCCTTTGAGGTCACAAAATTTAAAAGTTGTATTGTGCTTAGCTATATAATTTTTAACCTCTGCCCATATGAGCTCAATGGGATTGAGCTCGCAATGGTATGGAGGTAAACGGAGCACAGTTTTATTTTGACTTGCTGCCATTTCGTCAATGGCGTATTTTTGATATTCCGCCTTGTGATCCTTGACAATTCTTAATAATTGTACTTTCAGCATTGCAAGTTGATATTTTTCGAGCGGAGCCAATTTTGAACATCAACTTTCCTTGAAGCCGTTGTTGGGACCTTCTCCATTCTTCGAGAATGATAAGGCACATTATCCAACACAATTACTGCGTTTTCCTTTAAGTTCGGTAAAATTTTTGAAAACCACTGTTCAAACGATTCGCCATTCATTTCCTCGTGGTAATCTCCAGTTTTCTTAGACTCAAAGCACCACAGACCGTCAACAACAAATCCATCCTCACTGCCAATATGGCAGATAATGAGCCTTTTCCCTTTACCTGAAAATCGAAGTACTAACTGGTGCAGATTTATTTCAATAAGCGAACCTTTTTCAAATGTTTTCATCACATTCAGCGAAAAAACATTGAGACATGAGTATCAGATTGCTATAATTGGGATTATTTAGTCATATTGAAAGAAAGAATATTGAACGTCGTATGATTACTCAGCGCTTCACAGTTTAATTTAAAGTTATAAACCTTTAAAAAATGAATGATCAGGGACCTGAAATACGCGCAAATATTAATATTAACAAATTATAACTTTATAAAGCTTAAAGTATGAATTAAAATGATTAGAAATATTAGGAACGGTACACAATATAAAACTTAGTAACTTTTTTTAAGTTTATAATATTCGACATATTTTGAGATTATATTAAAAAATTATTGAAATATCGAAAACACATAAAAACATGGCTTAAAAAAGTTCTAACAAATGAAAATGACAATAAAACATCCACGCATTTTATCGAAAGTTATAAAAGTTTTGTTACTTGCAATATATTTTATCTGCCCCCTGGAATTAATGTTTAGAACCTTGTTCCCAAGGTTTGAAAAACATCCGATTGTTGTCTATTACTCGTATTTACCTGCTGGATTTTTTAATCCGGTGGACAGTCCATCTAGAAAGGCCCTCCTGGATGAAGTTACAGAATCATCAACCCATACGTTACTTGTAGTGTGTCCTGCGTTTACCCACGTTTCATCAAGGTAATAAATCTTCCTGTTTTGATTTCTATATTTCCCAATTTTTGTTAAATAATCCCTCCTCCATAGCACAATTTCTTCTCTATCCAGTAGTAAACTATTACGACCCCGTTTTTTCCATTTGAAATTTAAATGCTTCAGTAACGCATGGAAAGTTGATCGTTTGAAATTTGGCAACGTTGTATCTCCATTTACCTCCTGCAGTACTTTATCTATAGTAGGTATTTCATTCCTAAAGAAGAATTCATGCACTTTCCTCCTAATCGCATGCTTATCAGCTTCATCCAATGATTTAACAATACTTTTGCGATGTTTACTGGTCATTGGCTCAGAAAAGGTGTGATTTTTTTTGTATTGTCTTAACACATTAAACACTGATGCGCGACACACCCCAACTTTGTGAGAAACCTTCACAACAATTTCTTTGATGGTTGATGCCTCGTTCTCCTCGCGCTCGATCTTATATATATTCAAAATGACCTCTTTCATTTCTGCACTCAGGTGTCTTTTTTTAGAGCGTTTCCTAGGTGGACTACAGGAGTTTACAACTTCATCGGCAGTATCTGTACTACTGGGCATTTTGCGCAAGCAGTTGATAACAATAACAATCAATAACAAGGTATAACAATAACAATGACAAACTCAACAACTTAATAAGATAACAAACGAAAACGTCCAAAGAAATATCAAATTGCAATGATGTACACGACATACGTAACACGTCTGAACCTGAATGTGACTCTGCCTTGATACGACTGCTCTGCCGCTCGGCATAGGCATTTAATTGCGAATTGACCAATGAGGGCTTCTGTTTTACGTCGAGACGGCGGCGTTAGCGTGAAAATCACCCGAATCTTTTGTTTACATCCGGTCTATCTCTTATCTGAATATACTGTAGACGAGTTGTCGGTGTAAGGTGGGGTTTAGACCCAAAGTGGTATACTGGCTCTACACGATGATAGTACGTCCATCTCTCTTGTACGGCCCCCTGGTCTGGTGTACTTGTATTAGAACTGAGACACCTAAGGCCAAACTAAATAAAATTCAGCGTTTGGCCCGTATTAGTATTACAAGCGCAGTGCGAACAATGCATTGAGTGCAATGGAAGCTCTGTTGGATCTCCCACGGTTGGATCTGGTGATCCGCGGTGAAGCGAGAGTAGTCGCTCATCGACTGTGGAGTCAGGGCAGCTGGGCTTTCTTGAATCCTGTCAAGGGACATACTGCCATATTAGTCGAATTGCAAAGGGAGGACCCTGTCCTTCTAAGCAGGGGTGATCGTATTACCCCATTACCCCTAAATATCGCTTCAACCGCAAGTTTATTGTGGTCGGTCACCGAAGAGGGCTCAGGTACTGGGGTCTCTGGGCCTAGAACTAGGCTATCTCTGCCTCTAGGTGGATACACCACTATTTTCCAGGCGGAAATCTTTGCGATTCTGGCTTGTGTATCTCACATTCTGGAGGAGGGTGGGCCTAGGAGAAGAATAACAATCTTATCCGACAGCCAGGCTGCAATGAAAGCACTAAGTGCCTGTAAGATTACTTAGAGTCTTGTATTGCAATGCAGCGAGGCTCTGGATTGCGTCGCAGCGAGGCATCCGGTATCATTAATATGGGTACCTGGGCACGCTGGGATAAGGGGCAATGAGACGGCGGACACTCTGGCGAAGACAGGATCAGCCAGCAAGCTCGTTGGTCCTGAGGCAGCTCTAGGAGTGTCCGCGTATAAAGCTAGGAGGAAAAGGAGACGTGGGTTGCAAGACAACACTCTCAGAAATGGAGAAGCATCTCCAGACATCTCCGCCAGGCACGGGAACTCATTGAAAGGCCCAGTGCTAAGGATGGACGCTTCTGCCTATCTCTGGATAGAGCCAACCTAAGGTTGCTGGTGGGACTGTTGTCTGGCCATAACGTTAAGGCGTCACCTGCACGTGATGGGGGTGGCTGAGGATCCCTTGTGTGAACGCTGCGGGATAGAGGAAGATACCTCGGCGCACGTTTTGTGTCGCTGTGAAGCTCTGAGCTACTATAGGCAGACTATACTGGGGTCCATTACTTTGGACCCTCAGGACGTCAAGGAGCTTGGACTCAAGGCGATTTTCAACTTCGCTAAAAGGGCGAGGCTTGTGATGTAAGGATTGTAGAGGTGCATAAGGGCCCGCTTAAGCGGCCTATGCACAGGCTCCTTATGGTGGCCGGAATGCCTCTAATATCACGATTTATTCATTCACAACACCGAATAAAAAGCTGGTGCATGAGGGGGTAGGGGATTTTAAAAATGAGTAGCACAGGTGCTTGACACTCTAGAGTCCTGGAATGGTATTGGCAGGTGGTGGTGGCTCCAACTTACTCCGGAATGCCTCTAATTTCAAGATTCATTCATTCATACATATTGCTCGTGAAACAGTAGTTTATTATCCACATACCTATATATGTACCTATATATTTAAATGATTGATTTTATTGATGGAAAGAAGAATGTGAGTTTATTATATATTAGGAAGTCTTATGAGAAATTCTATAGAATAAATAAAATGTATTCTACAGGGTGCGGCAGAGAGGACGGACGTTTTTGGGATGGGTAGTACTCTCCGCCTCCGTCTACGAGAGAGGTGGGGAGGGTGCCGTCTGGCTCGTGAGATCCTAGCATTATTTTACCAGTTGTCGTTATGGAGCCTTGGACGGTCGAGCACCGCGTTTTCGCCTATGAGTGACGAAACCCACTTTCACCTAAACAGCATGGTTAACCAGCAGAATTGTCGTTATTGGGCTAATGAAAATCCGCAACAGTTACACGAAAGACCGCTGCACAGCCCAAAAGTAACGGTTTGGTGCGCTGTCTCGCAAACTTGCATCATTGGCCCTTACTTATTCGAAGACGGTAATGGTCGTGATGTTACCGTGAACTCAGAGCGCTACGTCGACATGATCACCAACTTCTTTCTCCCTGAATTACGAAGGCGACGTGTTCCAATCCGACGAGTGTGATTCCAGCAGGATGGGGCGACCGCCCACACAGCCCGAGCATCCATGGACGTTATTCGCCCTTTCTTCCCTGGTCGCCTGATTTCCAGGTTTGGCGATGTTCATTGGCCTCCTTTTCTTATGGGGACACCTCAAGGCTAGAGTATACGCGAACAAGCCCCGAACTGAAGGGCGAAATTCGCGTGGAAGTCGCCCAAGTTGAGAGAGCGATGTTCGAGAGAGTCTACGCGAACTTCCAAGAACGCCTCCAGCACTGCATCAACGATTTCGGCCACCACATGCCTGATGTGATTTTCCACACTTGACTGTCTCAAATGCTATTTACTTGTGAACCTGATTCCATCAATAAATTTGTTTTCGAGTAAAAATTAACTATTTTATGATTTTTTTAAAACCGTCCATCCTCTCTGCCGCACCCTGTATTAATGCTGTTGTTTTCTTATTTTTAAGCTGTCATAAATATGTAGTTTTATGTGAACTGTTTTATAGTTTTCTTCACAATTCCTTTTATCTTGCCAGCTGCTTCATCAATCTTTTCAGATAAATGATACATTTTAATAACTCCGTTTCATGGAATTTCTTTACGCCGAACTATCCACACAGGCACGGCGGCTACTATGAGAATCACAAAGACATTTTGCTGATCCGATTTTTGAACTGCCTAAGGTTAGTACAACTGGGAAAATCTCCTTCTTGTAGATTGTTCCACAGTCTCGACACCATCGGGACCAAGGAGTAGTCGTATCGGTACTGAGGTATTCCTTAACGCGTGTACAATCACTTGGACGGACAGAAGTTATATACTGAATTCAACAACTTCCGGTACAAGCATTTGCCACGCCCTCATTGGAGGGTGTTACCCCTTTTCCAAATAATTTCAAACCAGCAGTCAACAGAGAGGATCCACTTGTCAAATGTATTAAATAAAATGCTGATTAAATTCTTTTATAATACAATATAGAAGTTAATGAGATTCTTTCAATGTAATGACTAAACATTTTTTAAGTTAGCTTCAAGACCTGTCTAATTACACATATTGGAATAAAAACACCAGGTGTACATACTTATAAACAGGAGTATACACATATATTTTTATAATCTAAAATGTATGTAACTCTTAATAACTACAAATGGAGCTCCTGATTTTTTTGACCTCTCCTTGGCTCTGATTAACCATCTCTTAATGATGATCATGCTTTCATACTCCAACATGGAGGAATATAGTCGGCGTCTAAAAACATAGAGTTATTGGCAAACAATTGACACACATTTAGGGTTGCCAGGTTTAAATTTGAAAATTGCAGAATGTCGATTTCCAAGGGGAGGAGCAGAATATGAAGGACATTTTTCATTAGACTAATGCACAATTCATATACAAAAGGAGTTATTTTTTGACAATGCATTCAACAGAAGATCAGATTTTTTTATCAGACTCAACAGTTTCCGACCACTGTTTATTTTCCATACATTTCTTTGCATCCTTAGTTTTAATGTGAAGCTCTGCTTTGATATGGTTGATGAAGATGAAAATTTCAGCTGTCACATCAGAAGTTGCAACATGAAGGAAAAATAGTTTTTTCATCTAGTAAGTAGCTGAACCGAATTAAAAACGTGAAGAGTAATTTGTAATTTCAACATTTTTTTTTATGAAAGTGAGGCTACTAAATGTCCTTCGCCAAAATTCCTGCCTCAAAGTCAGAACTTCCAGTACAATCCAGGTTACCTGGTAACCCTACGTACAATATAGTTGTAGAAGCTGTAAAATAAAAATTGTTAATACCTACGTACATAATGCACATCTGGCTAGGAGTAGTTTTTTGGATTGCAGCTATTGTTTATGACCATCCCAAGAATTCTGACACCTAATAAAAGAAAACCAATTTCAAATATTAATTTTAATAAGTTTTTGTGCACACTTATTTACTATATTTCGTACAAGATATTAGCAATTTAAATGTAGAACCAGTACATTGTAATTCCTTTTCAATTTAGCCATTCTTCTTCAAAAAACTTTCAAATTTTTCCTTGGAAGACAGTGGCAGTGAATTATTGATTTCCCTTATATTGGTTTAAACTAGTGTTAACTGTATAGAGTTCATTGCCATATTAGGATTTTACAGTTATTCAGCGTGATATTATATCAATTTTAATGTGATTGAATCTTTGTGTTTGCTACTACAATTCATCTTCCTGAAATGTTTTTTTTTTTTGGAGAAAATCCTGATGAAGCTATTAAACAATGACAAAAAATTGATTTATTGAAAGTTTTTTTTTCTCTATGGCTGTTAATCTATGGTGGATTGTGATAGCAACCTCAATATTTCGTCCCCTAGCAAGCTTCGTTTTTTGCAGATTGTAAAATTGAATGATACAAATTGGTACAAAGTTCCACAAAAAGAATGAATCATCTTTATGTCAAAGGCATTATCAGACTGCCTAAGTGAGTATATTTGAGATATGGCTGCCCAGATTCCTTAAAGTAGCTAAAAAAATCCTAGCATTCTATTGGCCTCAAATTTAGTGCTATGATTACCTGATTTAGGTAGCATTAATTGTTTACAGCAAATGCGATTGACTAAATATTTCTTTTGAATGTGCTAGGGGTATACAGTGTTTCTAATGACTGAATTAGCACTACAACAGGTAAAACACCGCAACCCTGGTACTAATGGGACTTGATGTTTGATATCTAGTTTGTATTTCATAGCTTACAGACACAGACCATTTACATGTAATATTATCAGCAATCACAATAAATCTATATAGGTAGTATGAAGATCACTTTAAAAAATGAATCTTTCATTTATCTGAGGCAATTCATTTGAAGCAACTTTAGACAATTCTTTCAATATCTTAAAAAATGTTTACCTGAAATGCAGAGAAAACTATGCATTCTACATCATAGTCCGAAGTCTCTGAGGTACTGATATCATATTTTTGGTTCTATCTAATCCTTTTGTTTTGAGATATAATATTTCCATTTGCAGATTAAATATTTGGTAGTTTTGGTTTTCTCCGCTTTTGTTTTAGCAATATTAAAATCCCCTGAAAAAAAAATAGTTCAGCTACAGCAAATATCCAAACTCCAACTTTCCAAATTGTTACAATCCGAAATACTACTGATTGCTAACCATTGCCACCCAATGAACATACTTTATATATTTCCCAGTATTCATCAGGATCATCCTAATCACCTATTAACTTCAAAGTTTTCATTCCTCTACCAACATTCTACTAAATCTTCTTTTATGAAGACAATAATTACTCAAATCACCATTTTCTTTGACCTTCATTTTAAACCCTACAATCAGAACATATACTATAATGCTCCAAGTACAAATGAAAATTACTCTTATTCATTCATGTCAAGCAAACCATCTTTGGGCGCTCTTTGTTTTACAATCAAATAATGCACGTTCAGCACAAAATGAGCAGATAAATTAAAAGTGAAACAGATTCTTTCAACGTTGGCATGAAATTAGTTTATAAAATACTGTGTGATTATAGTTTACACTCGATATGTTTTGTAATTATTTCAAGTAATATCTCAATAACATAGTGCTGAAACATGATTTTTCATAATGTAAATATCTACCTACGTCAAAATCTATATATTAAAAATACTCATACACTTTTAATTCCAAGAAAAATAATAAGAATGTGATCAACAATTATAGTGGAGAAAATATTTCGACAAAAATGAATTTACACATTCAACAGGTCCTGTTAGAAATGACTTAATTTAAGTGTAGTATTACCCATAAGCCCTATGCTTCCAAAATTACTCATTTTGATAATTTTGTAGTAGGTATACCAACATAATGGAGTCTACAAGTACGGAACAAATAATGAACCAATAACTTTTGAAATTGTTTCGTTTTATACTGTGAGGAATTATATCCTAGTATAACAGGTTCACCATTGTGTTAAAATACAGTAAATCCTCTTCTACAACTTGTGTAGGTGAATAACCCTGTACGACCATTGATACCAAAGATATTTGATTCATTAGTAGCATCACATAATATGTTGAAAAACATTACATTTACCATTCAAAATAAATCCATAATGGTGTAATTCAGAAATCTCTTGCAGTAAATCACTGCACGAACTCAAACACAAATCACAAAAAACAAGCATTATTACAAATTATATTATTAATTATTTATTCTATAAAAATTATTATTACTTGAAGAAGAGATCACGGAACCATGGAACCATTGTAAGACAGGCTTCAAGATCCTGATATTAGTGACAGATGACACGTTATGACAGCTGCCAGTCAGTTAAAAATTTATTTCCTTTTAACACTGTCCTGTAAGAGGACAATGGCCTTAAATCATGACACAATTATTTCATGTATATTAAACAATAAGTATATTCACTTACCTTCAGAACCACATCAAATAAAAAATAGGAATGAGTCATCACAGATCAAACATTTTCGCAGTGCCTCACATCCAGGCGCTGATTTGTATTTTCTATTGTCATCGCAAAATAAATTTTTATAAAACTTAAACGACTGGAAATAAAAAAATAATGTAATAACCTTTTCACTTTCATAAATATTCCTGTCTGTAGAGTATCTTCTCACCTGTTACTTCACCAACCCGCGATTTTCTTTTATTATCTCTCACAGTTTTTGAAATTCAGCAAACTTGCATAATATAATTTCCAGGTTGAATAAGAAAAAGTGGATGCGCAACTAATTTCAACTTTTAAATACATCTCAAGTAAGTCTATTTGAGACAAGAAACCAATGGAATTACCATTAACACATATTATTAGCACGCACATCCTCACTATGTACCTATGCACTGCCTTTTCCTTCCAAATGTAGTCTATAGTATAAAAGTTACAGCTTAGATCTAGAATATAATCCATATAATCCATCCCTGAAGCACTAGATTCATCACATCATAGCCAAACTCACAGATCATGACGTTTAGGCAACACGTACAAGTACAAACGAGTTCACGACTAGTGAGAATCGCTAGTACTAAGTCAACGTCTTGGCGAAAAACTTGCATAATGTCAAAAAAAACAGCATAATGTCAAAAAAAATCGGTATAATGTCACTTTTAAAGTTACGTGATACCTCTGCCGGATGCGGCTGAAGAACCGATTGATCAAGCACGATCATTGCAACATAGAACCACGTTATTTGGCTTTAATGTGCGTAAATCAATGCGGTTTTCACGTAATATTGTTTATTTTATGCTTTTTATATGTCATTGCCCCCTTCCCCAAAAACATCCCGAAAGTTGTGAGTAACGCGAAAAAGTTATTATTTGGTGAAAATTATAATGGAAAAATGGGGTTTGCATTATTCGCATAAGACAAACATACCTCATGTGCCCTTTATTGGACATGGCATTATCTCGTGGTTTGTCTCCAAAAAAATATAGATATAAAAAATTACGATGTTAAATCAGATCGGAAACCCGTAATTGTTGTTTACGCCCAAAATTTTGTTAACGGATATCTGGTCAACTTAATGTGTTCTAATGGCCCCTGATAGTCGTGTGCTTGACCGGGGTCCGGAACATACTTTTTTAGGGTTAGGTTGGGTTTACATGGCACTAAAAAAATTATTTTTCAAAAAAACTGGCTTACGCCCAATTTTTTTTTTGTTCGAATCGTGTTTGTTTAACTTGTTCTAATATCCCACCAAGCCGTTTCTTCCAGTAGGGTCCGGAACACCCATCCGCACTTCGATCAGAATTCGATCAAACACCTGTCATTTGTCAAAAACGCTTTACGCCCAAAATTTTTTCATGGATATCTGCTCAACTTAATGTGTTCTAATAGCCCATGATAGTGGTTTGCTTGAGCGGGATCCGACACGGGTATCATGTATCTTGAAAAGTGACGTTATATCGATTTTTTGACACTATACTCGTACTGTTTTTTTGTGACATTATGTAGGTTTTTCTACAAGATGTTAACTTGGCAGTTAGATGTACGTGTTGCCTAAATGTCATGAGGCTTGTTATTAATGTTTGGCTCTGATGTGATGTAAAATCTGCTTCAGAGATGGCATTACTGGAGGTCTAAGCTGTAAGTTGTATGTGTTGATGATAATTACATTGGTTTCTTGCCTCAAACACACTTTATTGAGATTCAAAGCTAGAAATTAGCTGCGCAGCCACTTTTTCTTATCCATTCTGGAAATTACATATACAGATTTGCTGAATTTCAAAAATGAGAGAGATAAGAAATAATTATGTTCACTGTACACTGTCGAATAACAATCCAGATACATGCTAACAGTAATTACACACAACGAGAGAAATAGACATGGTGAGAGAGTAGACGTGCTGTGTGTCGCTCTGCGGAAAATCTGAAAAACCTCCAGTAATAAGTGGAATTAAATAATTTGGTTCTTCTGCTCTGAAAGGTTAGTGGACACTAAATCAATATGCCATTGACACGAGATCAAATGGCCGATGTTAAATTAATTATAAAGCAAACCATTGAAGAATTGCTCAGTGATGATAAATTCTTAACGCTTATTTCTGATAAAATTGAACAGAAACTGGGTATAAAGGAATCTCAACAAAAAATGGTCGAGCTAGAAAAACAAATAGTGGACCTGAGACATGCTAAGAATAAGCTAGAGTGTGATTTGGAAAAATTTCAACAACATGCACGTCGGAAATCTTTTAGAATAGTTGGCATGAAGGAATCACATGGTACAAGTGTCCTGGAGCAGGTGCTTACCTTATGCGAAGATAACCTAAAAACTCGAGTTTTGGAAGAGAATATTGAAAATTGTTTTTGGTTAGGAAGAAAGAAGAACGAACAGCGTTCTGTCTTGTTTACTGTAAATTCTCATAACCTGAAAATGAAGCTTCTGAGAAACAGGAAGTTGCTGAAAGGTTCAGGAATAACTCTTACTGAAGATATGTCGCCTGCTCGATATAACCTGTATCAAAAGGCCGTACAGAAATGGGGTAAGCAGAAGACCTGGTTTTATAACGGATAAATATGGGTGAAACTGCGAGAAAACAAGTTACAGATAAAAACGGAAGAGGACTTGAATAACATGGCGCAGTAATGATCATCCCATGTACTGTTCAGGTTGCTGCAGAGTGGACGTGAGCTTTTCATTTTGGTTTAGTGCTTTTTTTCTTTTCTTTTTTTTTCTCCTTCCTTTTCTGCGAGTTGTAATTTGTTACATAACTGAGCCATTGTTTAGTTGTAGCAGTTTAGTTAGTTTCAGTTTTTTCTGCATTCATATTGAGTTTAGCTTGATTTGTGTATGACTGATATTGATACAGCTTTGAATATTTTAGAGGATTATAACAATATCACGACCATCAGTTGTTCTAATTTTGATGAATTAAATAGTGTTCTGTTTGAGAGAAGTGATAAGTTAAACTTCACTATACTTCATTACAATATCAGGAGCTTCCAAGCTCACTATGATGAGCTTTGTATAAACATAGCGGTGTTAAATAAGAATAAAAATATAGGTATCATTGTTTTGAGTGAGACCTGGAATATCAGTAATATCGACAGTTATAAAATAAATGGCTTCCAAATTTACTATAATGAAGCCAAGTATAATAAATGCGATGGGGTTTGTATGTATGTAAGAGATGACATTTCGGCAAATGTTTCCATAAAAATGATAGATGTAGTGACGGCATTGAATTGTAGCTTTATTTTCAACAATAACAGTTTCAGTATTACTGGTATCTACAGGCCTAATCCCACGAATGTACAGGATTTTGTAAACAATTTGGATTCGTATTTGAGAAGTACTGCAAACTGTGACATTTCGTTGTTGGTGGGTGATATAAATATAGACTTATTGAGAGAACATGAATACAGTAATTTAAGATACGTGAATATGTTGCAACAGAACGGGTACATATCTCAGATTAATACACCTACTAGGGTAGATTCTAACTCATCTACGATTATCGACCACATATTTTTGAAGGCAAACAGATTTAAGGTCTCTGAAACAGCAATTGAGTGTAAACCAATACTTTTGGAAAATTGTATGACCGATCATTATCCTGTTTTGTTCAATTTTGGGTATTTGAAAGGAAGTAATTGTATCATTAATAAGAACAGCTATGAATTTAAGAAAATTGATGAGAAAAAGTTGACAGATTATTTACAAGTGGACTTGGGACAGTGTTTTTTCAGAGAGTGATGTCCAAAAAGCAACTGATAACTTCTATAATGAATTATATAAAGGCATAGATCATTCAACTTATTATTTAAAAATAAATAGTAAGACCAGAAAACGCAAGCCGTGGATGACTGAAGGTATTCTTACTTCGATCAAGAAGAGAGATGAGTTGAAACAGAGTTTGACGAAAGATAATGATAATTTGATACTGAGACAGTCCTATATCTCCTACAGAAACAGAGTAACTAATCTTATTAAGATCTCTAAAAATCAATATTATACACAAAAACTCATTTTAGCTGGTAATAACTATAGGAAGAGCTGGGATGTTATTAATGAGGTAACTGATGCTGGCAAAATAAAAAAAAAATGACGTAAAATCAATTAATCACAATAATCAGCAGCTGGACGCTCCCACTGATATAGCCTGTGTTTTTAATAAATATTTTGTTGATATAGGTGAGCAAATAACAAGTCAGATTGATCAAAACTCAATTCTTGATACATCAGATCCTCATGTCGTCAACATTGCTCACTCTATGTTTCTAACTCCAGTGGATAACATAGAGTTACAACAAATAGTTTGTAATCTGAAAAATAATAGCGCACCCGGAAAAGATGGCTTACACACTAAAACTATCAAGATGATCATGAAGTATATCAGTCACCCTATAACTCACATTATCAACCTCTGTTTCAAATCCTCAGTAATTCCTCGCCAATTTAAAGAAAGCATAGTGACACCAATATTTAAATCTGGAAGTAAAGACAATAATTATAGACCTATTTCAGTTATCAATGTATTTGGGAAGATTTTTGAGAAGTGTTTGAATAACAGACTTTGTTCTTTTCTTGAGAAATATGACATAATATCGAACTGTCAATTTGGGTTCCGCAAAAATTGCAATACAGAGCAATCTCTACAAGAACTTACAGGACAAGTGCTTGAAAATTTTCATGATGGAAATAAGACTGTTGCAGTTTTCCTAGATCTTCAAAAGGCTTTCGATTCAGTATCTCATACAATTTTATTAAAGAAACTAGAAAGTGTTGGAGTGCGTAGTGGAGTTCTGAACTTATTTGAGAACTATTTGGCTGATCGATTACAACAAGTTAAGGTAGGGTCAGATTTAAGCAACATTCAAAAGATCAAAATAGGTGTGCCTCAGGGGACAGTTTTGGGACCAACACTGTTCCTCATATACATAAATGAACTACTTCGATGTAATTTCAACTGTAAGATGATATCATATACAGACGATACTGTTTTAGTTTGCACTGGTCATTCATGGGATGACGCAATACGGAATGCCGAGTTGTCATTAAATAAAGTCAAATGCTGGTTGGATAACAATTTACTTAAACTTAATATCTCTAAAACTAAGTATGTAACGTTTTCTCCAACCAAAGCAGGCATGCCATTACACCACCGAACATTAATTATAAATGATAGTGCTGACACTGTCGAAAGAGTTGAAGTTATTAGATACTTAGGAATCATTGTTGACAGTAATTTAAAATGGCAGAGTCATGCCGAGCTTTTGGCATCGAAATTAAGGAGAATTATTCATAAGTTTTTCATTCTTAGGAATATTTTAAGCAGAAAGAGTCTTCTCTCAATATATAACTCATTTGTGGGGTCTCTACTAACTTACGGGATAAGTATTTGGGGAGCTGCATACACTAGTACTTTAAAAATACTACAAACCACGCAAAATTATATTGTCAGGACTATTTTTCGTATCCCAAGTCCGTCAAGTTGCAGATTTGTTTACATTGAAAATGATCTTTTGAATGTTAGAGGTTTATATATTTTTGCTGCTCTAAAATTTGTTCACTCCCGAAACAATGTTCCAACCAGCCACGCTTATGAAACAAGAACTAAAATAAATTAAGTTACACCTATACCAGAATGAATAAATCTGTTTGCCAAAAATGCATAAAGTTTGATGGTATTAGGTTGTATAATAAATTACCCCTAGAATATAAAATCCTCTCGAAGTGTAGTTTCAAAAAAAGAATTAAGAAGTTCATCTTAAATAACTTTGACATGCTTGCATCGACGGTAGCTTGACTCAACTCAGTAATTTCGTTTCTATCTAATGTTTTTTTTATATACATTTGCTCATAATATACCTTATGACCATTAGCCATGCATTGAATTTGTATATTGTATGACACGCACAAGCTTATAGCTTAGGTGTCTATTATTTTGTAGTAAATTCTTTTGTAGTAAATTGTAGTACTCTTGTTTCTCTGCTTAACCTTCACGCAAAATTTTTATTGTTTAAACAACATAGTTTGACCTTACTCGAAATATCCCTCTATTATCATATTTCAGATATTCATATTTTATGTACTCTATATTTATACTTCTGAGTGTTTTTAGTATGCTTCTGTACTATTGTTATGAATTTTAGATTTGTTTATGCAGAAACGTAATTTAGGATTTGTGACGACAAGATCCAGACATTTACCCTTTACGAAAGTATACACAATTCATATACCGTTACTTGCTGGTTCTAGATCTGATGCTAGTATCTTTGCTCAGATTTCTGTTGCAATCTTGGTTATTCAGGGTAGCAAGAGCATACAAGCTCATGTATTTTTGAACCTTTTTTTTATTTAAATTGTACTGAAGGTTGTTTTTTTAATTTGTAGGTTATATTGGTAATTTGAATTTGAATAACACAAAATAAATAAATAAAAAATATATATACTTAAAAAAATAAAATATATATACGCTGGAGCGGTGATGATTTCCCGTAATTCTCTGTTTTTCGTAATTCATAACTTTGAACATAACCTCTCTTCAGAAAGCACAACATATAAAAAACCCGTCGGGCACAGCTAATAGATATACTTCATTGGTAGCATATTAAGTAATGATTTTCTCACACAGCAAATATCACTGATTTTATACACATGCAGACCAATACACATAATCATCCAGGTGCGATTTTGCTATTCAACCAACTTTCTTCTCAGAGATAAAAACTACAGATATGGACGACTTTAGTTAAGTGATTCCTCCATAGATGGTCGTTCATAACGATCCTAGTGAGAAAACGTGGAACGACTGTTTGCGCCCTAAAAACTACCTAGTCTGCAAGATGACATTTTATAGGTTTTTGTGACGTTTTACAGGTTTTTCACATGATACCCGTGCCGAACATACTTTTTGAGGGTTAGGGTGGGTTTATAAGGCGTTCTCACTAAAAAATTGTATTTCAAAAAACTGGCTTACGCCCAAGATTTTTTTGTGCGAATCGTGTTTATTTAACATGTTCAAACATTCCACCAAGCCGTTTCCCCCAGTGGGGTGCGGAACACCCCCATCAGCACTTCGATCAGACACCTGTCATTTTTCAAAATCGTTTTACGCTCAAAAATTTTTCCCGGATATCTGGTCAACTTAATGTGTTCTAATAGCCGCTGATAGTCGTTTGCTCGAGCGGGGTCCGGAACATACTTTTTTAGGGTTAGGGTGGGTTTACGTGACGTTCTCACTAAAAAAAATATATTTCAAAAAAATTGGCTTACGCCCAAAATTTTTTTGTGCCACGAATTGTGTTTATTCAACATGTTCAAACATTTCACCAAGCTGTTTCCCCAGTGGGATCCGGAACACCCCCATCCGCACTTCGATCAGACACCTGTCATTTTTCAAAATCGTTTTACGCCCAACATTTTTTCACGGATACCTGGTCAACTTAATGTGTTCTAATAGCCCCTGATAGTCGTTTGCTCGAGCGGGGTCCGGAACATACTTTTTTAGGGTTAGGGTGGGTTTATATGACGTTCTGACTAAAACAATTATATTTCAAAAAAATTGGCTTACGCCCAACATTTTTTTAGGTGAATGGTATTTATTTAACATGTTCTAACAACCCACCAAGCCGTTTCCCCCAGTGGGGTCCGAAACACCCCCATCCGCACTTCGATCAGAATTCGGTTAAACACGTGTCATTTTTTAAAATCGTTTTACGCCCAAAAATTTTGACAAATCTGGTCAACTTAATGTATTCTATAATAGAAATCCAAGTTTATTTTTAATGTATTGGATATGTGCATCCCAACAAGATGACAGTCTAAAACAATTCCGACATATTTATGATTTAGTTGTAACGATATATATATATATATATATATATATATATTCATTTTGGAGATTTGTTTTCTTTATATTTAGCTGATGATATAGCGGTAGAGGTAGTTTGTTTATGTAAGAGGTGGAGGGAATAAAGTTTTTTATAATTAATAGTTAATAATTGATTATCAAACAAGTCTGTTATCTTTACTGAATCTTTTTCAATTTCGTCTTTTAATTTTGTCCAAGATCTGGCTTTATGGATGATAGTGGTGTCATCTGCAAATCCTATTGTTTCACTTTTACTTGATAGATTATGTAAATCGTTGCTATATATATAACTTGAGACGTGGTCATTGTGGTCTAGACCAGTTAGGTGAAAAATTAAAGCTTCCGCCTTTTGTTGGGTACTTCGACAAAAGTTAAGCAAAGAGGACTCTTTACACTTTTTTAATTCTCTCTAGCTTTCAATGGACTTTTCCTAGCCTAGCTCCTGATGATGATGGCAAAGTCCATTGAAAGCTAGAGAGAATTAAAAAAGTATAAAGAGTCCTCTTTGCTTAAATTTTGTCGAAGTACCCAACAAAAGGCGGAAGCTTTAATTTTTCACCTATATATATATATATATACAGGGTGACTTCGAAGTTGAGTCATTTATTTTAACAGTGAGTGAGTAGATCTGATCAAAAGAAATGTTTTTTTCCTTTACCATTTTTCTGGTAAAATTAAAGTAACAAAGTTATAGCCCTTTGGAAGTTTGAGTACCGCCCTGTCTCAATAATAATATTATGTGCTCGTGTTTGGCAACAACGGATATAATCCGCCTTATCGGTTCATCGCATCGGAAACAAAAAAGCGAAAGAATTTGGAACGATGTTTTTACAATTATTTTATTCAGTTGTATACAGTCAGTGTCAGTCGGTAACGCGTGAGTGAATAGTGGTGTCTGCTGCGTGACTCAAACGAAATCAAAAATGGCACATGTTTACGAAAATGCTGAACTTGTGGACACGATTCTTATTTACGCGGCATCACGGATTTATGCGGATCGGTTCCCAATCGAGTGCAACCAACCCCTCGTGCCTTTGTTAATGTAGTACAAAGGGCTCGTGAATCAGGTGACTTAAGACCTCACCGGGGAGGGCATGCCGGTGCTCCAACACCGCACGATCAAATACAGGTCCGCACTGAAATACTTGTCGGGAGGATACTTTATAAAACAAGGTAACATTTTTTTTATTTTTTTTTTTATTTTTACACATATTTTGGTTTATCTTCCTTCTACAATCATTATCTGAAAATTAATGACTCAACTTCAAAGTCACCCTGTATATATGTATATATATATATATATATATTTTCCGCCTTTTGTTGGGTACTTCGACAAAATTTAAGCAAAGAGGACTCTTTATACTTTTTTAATTCTCTCTAGCTTTCAATGGACTGTGCCATCATCATCAGGAGCTGCAATTACAATGATAACAGTAGCAACAAAAGTGTAAAATGAATTTAAATTGACTCAACTTACAGTAGTATGTGAGGATGTTGCTAATTGTTGTTTACGTATAGGATGAGGGAAACGTCCAGTAACATGGTGAGAGCTGGATAGATTGTACAATGGTCAAAATTATATAAAATATGACAAGAACAAGTTAAAAACAGATTAAAAATTATTTAAAAAACAGAGCATTACATCGTGAAGCCACTTGATGATTGCACAAATAGTGGTCATGGAATAATGAGTGAGATGAAACCCTTTGACAGAAGGCCGAAGGTTGTCAATGTCTGTGTTGAAAGATGGAACGAATTGTGGGCGTGTGCCAAACGTTGCCAAATCACTTCAGATGATGTGATTTTCAGAATGTTATGTAAGAATTTGTTAAACCGACCAGAGGCAGTTGAATAAACTATATTTTAATAAATGGGAATTTAAATTAACAATTATTAATAAATCGTGAGAAGAGAATTATTATATTTTGAGTGGAATGAAATTTACTGATGGAATCGGCCAAAACACAGATTCTATTTATGGTTGTGAAGAGTCGAAATTTGGGGAGATATGTAAGTTCTCCAATTTTTCGCAGTTTAGCAAATATGAGTAAATGACACTCAGTTGTTTAACATCTGTCTTTTTGTTGATACAGTTGTTATTCATGAAGATGTGGGACATTTCCAGGAATAAACGTTTGGAAAGGTGTTTTTCTTTATCAAGAACTTTGATACTTGTGTAATTCATAGAATGCCCTGTTGTGTTAACATGAGATGCTAGAGCGCATCTTTCAGGATGAAGCCTAGCATCACTTTTGTGTGATGTAATCCTTCCTTTAAGAGATCTGGAGGTCTGACCTATGTATATTTGGTTGCAGTTGTTGCAATTGATGGAGTAGACTGTGTTGGTTAAGCCAAGCAGCGGGACTTTGTCTTTCATTTTTGAAAAAATGCAGTTTATAGTGAGGACGGATTTGCAAGCAATTCGAAAGTTCAAAGGACTGCACAATCTGATCAGCTTAGGGGTCAGTTCCTTGATATAGGGCAGGACAGCAAAACCAGGTCTGGAGTCCGGGTTGGTGCTTGTACTGTTTGGATTGATGTTATTATTGGGAATTACATCAGTTCCGTTATTAGGGGTTGTGCGACTATTACCTGCATCACCAGAGTTCGGCAAAATATTGGAAGGTGAACTAAATAAGATCTTGTTAATCAGACACTTCGGATAACCATTATTGATGAACAGTTTTGATAGTTTACGTAAATTTGAGGTGTGGAAGGTATTATCTGAGATGCTGATTACCCTTGTTTTCATCTGTTTTACCAAATTGATTTTAATCCCTAGCTTATGGTATGACCTAAAATTGAGAAACCAACCTGAGGCCATAGGTTTCTGGTACCAGTCTACCAATAAACTGTTGTTGTTGGTGCGAATGAGTCTTGTGTCTAGAAAGGGGACAGACAGGTTCTCATCTTCTTTTTCAATGGTAAATTGGATGTAGGGGTCATAGCTGTTGAATTCTCTGACAATACCAGCCAGACCTATGGAAGGGAGGCATAAAATAATGTCATCTACGTATTTTTTTATATGAAGAAGAGGTTATAGGGTAGTGTCGGAATAACAGTATCAAGCAGATCATCCATGACATATTCTGCCAAAATTGGTGACAGAACAGATCCCATAGGACAACCATGTGTTTGAGAATATATTTTGTTGTTGAAAGAGAAATAATTGTTATGAAAAAGGAATGTTATAATGTTGGTGAAAGATTCTAGAGATATGTTGCAGTGTTGACTTATCTCATTCCAGTGTTTATTAATAGTTCTTGTACATGCATCCAGATAGATGTTGCTGAATAGCGACACCACATCAAGACTGGCGATAATATGATCGGCTGGTATTGTCAATCTGTTGAACTGACGAGAGACTTCAAATGAGTCTTTGATGTAGTAATCATTATCTGCATGTGCTGATTTTAGTGTTGTCGATATTAATGAAGACAAAGCCTGGGTGGCTGAACCTGTTGATGCAACTATAGGTCTTACTGAGAGTACAGGTTTGTGTATTTTCGGAAGTGCATAAAATTTGGGACGGACAGAGTTATAAGTAGTCAAAGTTCTTTTTTGTTCTTGGGTTATTTGTCCAGTGCTGAGAAGTTCCTTAACAATGTCATTACTGCAACATCTATCTGGATGCATGTACAAGAACTATTAATAAACACTGGAATGAGATAAGTCAACACTGCAACATATCTCTAGAATCTTTCACCAACATTATAACATTCCTTTTTCATAACAATTATTTCTCTTTCAACAACAAAATATATTCTCAAACACATGGTTGTCCTATGGGATCTGTTCTGTCACCAATTTTGGCAGAATATGTCATGGATGATCTGCTTGATACTGTTATTCCGACACTACCCTATAACCTCTTCTTCATATAAAAAAATACGTAGATGACATTATTTTATGCCTCCCTTCCATAGGTCTGGATGGTATTGTCAGAGAATTCAACAGCTATGACCCCTACATCCAATTTACCATTGAAAAAGAAGATGAGAACCTGTCTGTCCCCTTTCTAGACACAAGACTCATTCGCACCAACAACAACAGTTTATTGGTAGACTGGTACCAGAAACCTATGGCCTCAGGTCGGTTTCTCAATTTTAGGTCATACCATAAGCTAGGGATTAAAATCAATTTGGTAAAACAGATGAAAACAAGGGTAATCAGCATCTCAGATAATACCTTCCACACCTCAAATTTACGTAAACTATCAAAACTGTTCATCAATAATGGTTATCCGAAGTGTCTGATTAACAAGATCTTATTTAGTTCACCTTCCAATATTTTGCCGAACTCTGGTGATGCAGGTAATAGTCGCACAACCCCTAATAACGGAACTGATGTAATTCCCAATAATAACATCAATCCAAACAGTACAAGCACCAACCCGGACTCCAGACCTGGTTTTGCTGTCCTGCCCTATATCAAGGAACTGACCCCTAAGCTGATCAGATTGTGCAGTCCTTTGAACTTTCGAATTGCTTGCAAATCCGTCCTCACTATAAACTGCATTTTTTCAAAAATGAAAGACAAAGTCCCGCTGCTTGGCTTAACCAACACAGTCTACTCCATCAATTGCAACAACTGCAACCAAATATACATAGGTCAGACCTCCAGATCTCTTAAAGGAAGGATTACATCACACAAAAGTGATGCTAGGCTTCATCCTGAAAGATGCGCTCTAGCATCTCATGTTAACACAACAGGGCATTCAATGAATTACACAAGTATCAAAGTTCTTGATAAAGAAAAACACCTTTCCAAACGTTTATTCCTGGAAATGTCCCACATCTTCATGAATAACAACTGTATCAACAAAAAGACAGATGTTAAACAACTGAGTGTCATTTACTCATATTTGCTAAACTGCGAAAAATTGGAGAACTTACATATCTCCCCAAATTTCGGCTCTTCACAACCATAAATAGAATCTGTGTTTTGGCCGATTCCACCAGTAAATTTCATTCCACTCAAAATATAATAATTCTCTTCTCACGATTTATTAATAATTGTTAATTTAAATTCCCATTAATTAAAATATAGTTTATTCAACTGCCTCTGGTCGGTTTAACAAATTCTTACATAACATTCTGAAAATCACATCATCTGAAGTGATTTGGCAACGTTTGGCACACGCCCACAATTCGTTCCATCTTTCAACACAGACATTGACAACCTCCGGCCTTCTGTCAAAGGGTTTCATCTCACTCATTATTCCATGACCACTATTTGTGCAATCATCAAGTGGCTTCACGATGTAATGCTCTAATGTTTTTTAAATAATTTTTAATCTGTTTTTAACTTGTTCTTGTCATATTTTATATAATTGTGACCATTGTACAACCTATCCAGCTCTCACCATGTTACTGGACGTTTCCCTCATCCTATACGTAAACAACAATTAGCAACATCCTCACATACTACTGTAAGTTGAGCCAATTTAAATTCATTTTACACTTTTGTTGCTACTGTTATCATTGTAATTGCAGCTCCTGATGATGATGGCAAAGTCCATTGAAAGCTAGAGAGAATTAAAAAAGTATAAAGAGTCCTCTTTGCTTAAATTTTGTCGAAGTACCCAACAAATGGCGGAAGCTTTAATTTTTCACCTAACTGGTCTAGACGACAATGACCACGTCTCAAGTTATATATATATATATATATATATATATATATATATATATATTAAAAAGAAGAGGCGCAAGTATTGTGTGTATTGTCCTTGTGGAACTCTATACATTACAGTCATTTCTTCACTAAGTGTGTTTTCAATTTTAACTTTATAAAATACAAAAAATAAAAACAGTAGTGAAACAAAATTCCCTGTGATTTTAAAAAACAAAAAATAAACAGTAAAATAAAAAGCAATTCTAAGTGACAACAAAAAACAAAAAGTAAAAACGGTAATAAAACGGAAAACAATTACATTTAATTTAAAAAAATGCTTTTTATTTGATTGTTTTTATAATTACATGGAATTGTTTTTTTTTGTTTTACTACTGTTTTTATTTTTTGCTTTTCATAATCACTTAGAATTGCTTTTTATTTTACTGCTGTTTGTTACTTTTTGTCTACAATTATTTACAATTTATCGTTTTTTAGCTTACAACTGCCATTTTTTGTTATACGTTTAAGTTTTGCATATGGAAATAAAACAACACGGTAGGTAGTTTTAAATGACTTTATTGTTTTTCGAAGTATTCTCCACGAAGATTAATACACATCTGCATGCGCTCGAACCAATTTTCGAAGCACTTATTCCACTCGTTTGCTGGCAGATCCAAAATGATTCTTCTTTCATTGTTGATTTTTCGAAGCTCGGTGATGACTTTTGGCAAACAAATGGTGGTATACCAATCCGGAGTAACAGTTCTTTGCTCAGTAAGAGGAATTGTTGTAATATGACCCGCTTTTGACACAAATGTCGCGACCATCTTTTTCGAGACACTTCGAGAACGGATGACTTTTGTTGGCTTTTCTTCACCTTGGAACAGCTAAAGAGCCGACTGTAGTTTATTTTCTGGTTCATAACAGTAAATCCACGATTCGTCACCACTAACAATACTGTACACACTTTTTGAGTTTCCGGAATTGAAACGGTCAAGCGTTTTTTGACACCAATTAACCCTGGCTGCTTTCTGCTCTTCAGTCAACAGGTGGGGTATCCAACGAGAAACTAATTTCCTTACTCCTAATTCTTCATGTAAATTTTTTTGAATTGAAGTCTTTGAGATCTTCAAGGACGCCTCAATCTCGCGGTATGTCACATGTCTATCTTCAATGATGAGTTTGCGCACAGCATCGACGTTTTCCTGGGTGACTGCCGTTTTTGGTGTACCCACCCTGGGATCGTCGCAAAGACTCACTCGTCCACGTTTGCATTTTCCATACCAACAGGAAATTGTCGACTGATGTGGCGCTTCGTTGCCGAAAACAGACGGTAACTCAGCAAGGCATTCTTGTTGCGATAATTGTCTCTGAAAGTTGTAATAAATTATGGCGCAAAAATGTTCTCGGTTGAGTTCCATTTTTCTAATGACTTGGTGACGCTTAAAAATTCACTGTAGTGAGAACAATGCACGTATTGTTGTAAAACTTTGAATTTAAGTTTACTAAAAAGTGAGGTTAAGATTCAGTACTGACGTTCGATCCGCGCGGCCTACTATGTTTCTATATGCAAAACGTAAAAGACATCCCTCGTATCCTTATTAAGAATCGCATTTTATTTTGATACTGCTGTTTGTTTCAGTTTTTCGTTCTTGTGTTCCATTAATTAATATAAGTTATAAGGCTACCCTGTATCCTACTAGAAGATAGAAGATGCAACTCAGCACCTTTACGCAGCGCCTGGCAACTTCGAGCATGCAATATGATATTTTCCTTTGTCTTATCATTCAAATAAACATTGTACTTTACATGTTGTAATGCAGTTAGAATCTAGCCTTCACGCCAATCACTACTTGTAATTTTGGGAATACAATATTTTTTAAAAAGGCACGCAAACTCGAAATATACTAAGTGACATATAAATCCGAACACCCAGTTTAAATGGTTTGATTTTAATAAAAGTTGGTGAATGTATTTATCTTACTGTAAATAACAAGTGAAAAAAATTTCAGCCTTATCAGTTGGACATTCCGGTTTTTATACTGCTTTTTTTTAATCCACTAACGCTCTAAAAATGAATATTTCAGCCGCAGTAAAGAATCAACGTTGGCGGATTTTGGTTCTTGACATCCTTTACGATCGGTTACGATGCCTAGAGTACGGAGACCTGTACGATTTCGTCAACTTAGTGAGTTTGATAGGGGCCGTATAGTGGGACTTCGGGAAGCTGGACTTTCTTTTCGGGCAATTGCAGTTAGAGTGCAAAGAAGTGTAGACACTGTGGTTAGGTGTTGTCAGGCATGGCTTCGAGAAGGCCGTACGCAAAGAGCAAGGGGCACTGGACGCCGCCGTAGAACAACAGACCGTGAAGATCGCCGCCTAAGATTATTGGCCTTAAGGGACCGTTTCTCCACTACCAGGTCCATTGCAAATGAATGGTTTGCAGAACACGGAAGACCTATTGGCATGCGAAGTGTTTACCGACGAATGAGAAGTTTTGGCTTGTTTTCATACCGGCCACACTGGGTCCTCCCTTTAACTCGAGAACACCGACGTAGTCGCCTTGAGTGGTGCAGACAACAGTCACTCTGGGATCAGGAATGGAACAGTATTGTCTTTAGTGACGAGTCTCGATTTTGTTTAGGCATGCACGATGGTCGTGCCAGGGTTAGGAGGCGACGTGGTGAAAGGAGGAATCCACAGTTTTTTGTTGAAAGACATGTTCATCACACTGTTGGAGTTATGGTTTGGGGTGCTATAGCTTATGGTTCCAGGTCACCTTTAATCTTCATCAGAGGTAACATGAACGCGCAGCGTTATATCCACGAAGTTCTAGAACCCCATCTTTTACCCTATCTTGACACCCTGGCAGATCCAACTTTCCAACAAGATAATGCCCGACCACATGTTGCAAGAGTCACAATAGACTTCTTTCAACATAATGATGTCACATTGTTACCATGGCCACCAAGATCTCCCGACTTATCCCCAATTGAGCACGTGTGGGATATGATGGGTAGGAGAGTGCTCAATTTGCAACGTCCTCCTCAGACTCTAGAAGCACTTCGAGAGAAGTTGGTGGTTGCCTGGAATGAGATACCACAGGAGGACATTGACCACCTGATCAGAAGCATGCCTACAGTATATTCAGATAAGAGATAGACCGGATGTAAACAAAAGGTTCGGGTGATTTTCACGCTAACGCCACCGTCTCGACGTAAAACAGGAGCCCTCATTGATCAATTCGCAATTAAATGCCTATGCCGAGCGGCAGAGCAGTCGTATCAAGGCAGAGTCACATTCAGGTTCAGACGTGTTACGTATGTCGTGTACATCATTGCAATTTGATATTTCTTTGGACGTTTTCGTTTGTTATCTTATTAAGTTGTTGAGTTTGTCGTTGTTATTGTTATACCTTGTTATTGATTGTTATTGTTATCAACTGCTTGCGCAAAATGCCCAGTAGTACAGATACTGCCGATGAAGTTGTAAACTCCTGTAGTCCACCTAGGAAGCGCTCTAAAAAAAGACACCTGAGTGCAGAAATGAAAGAGGTCATTTTGAATATATATAAGATCGAGCGCGAGGAGAACGAGGCATCAACCATCAAAGAAATTGTTGTGAAGGTTTCTCACAAAGTTGGGGTGTGTCGCGCATCAGTGTTTAATGTGTTAAGACAATGCAAAAAAAAATCACACCTTTTCTGAACCAATGACCAGTAAACATCGCAAAAGTATTGTTAAATCATTGGATGAAGCTGATAAGCATGCGATTAGGAGGAAAGTGCATGAATTCTTCTTTAGGAATGAAATACCTCCAGTACAACCTCGATAATCCGAATACATGCTAATCCGAAATCGCGATAGTCCGAAATAATTTCGTTCCTCGACAATCCGAAATCGTATTGCGTCATACCTTGATAATCCGAAAAATCGTGTCATAGCCTGTCGAACTTCTCAGTACATAGGCTGTTAGTTTCGAGTGCGGTGCGTTCTTAGTGCCTAGAGTTAATACGCGTTTGAAATCTAGTTATAATTCGTGCACCATGTCTAAGAGGAAACACAAGACACTTAGCCTTGCGCAGAAATATGAGATAATTCAGAAATTAGACAACGGACGAAGTCCAGTGCAGCTCGTCGCAGAATATGGAGTTGGGAGGTCAACCATCACAGATATAAAGAAAAAGAAGACCCAAATTGCTGAATACATGAATTCTCATCAACAACAAACAACACATCTGACTTTGAAGACGGCCAAGCACCCCAATGTAGAGACGGCGTTGTACACGTGGTTCCTGCAGCAGAGGACCAAAAATGTGAACATTTCGGGCGAAATCCTGCAAGAAAAGGCGAAATTTTTTTACGAAGAAATTACGGGACGACTTTGCGGCAAGTTCTGGTTGGTTGGATAATTTTAAAAAGCGGTTTAAAATTCGTCAGTTAACCGTTACGGGAGAAAAACTTTCGAGCAATTTTGCAGCAGTTGATCCATTTCAAAAACTATTTCTAAATAAAGTGCGGGAAATGAATTTGGGTCCGGAACAAGTGTATAATGCCGATGAAAGTGGGCTATTTTGGCGGGCGCTACCCAATAAGACATTAGTACATAAAGACGGAGACTCAGCTCCGGGACGAAAGATAAGCAAGGATCGGCTTACTTTCATGCCATGTGCAAATGCATCCGGATCTCACAAATTAAAGCTGTTCACAATTGGAAAAGCTGCCAATCCTAGAGTATTTAAAAACTGTCGAAATAAGTTGCCCGTGATTTACAAAAATCAGAGATCTGCTTGGATGAATCAAGAACTTTTCAAGCAATAGTTCCATGAAGAGTTCGTTCCCTCAGTGCAAGCTCATTTAAAGCAGGAGGTTTACCTCCTCGTGCTCTTTTGCTGCTGGACAATGCACCTAGCCATCCCGAACAAAAAGAACTGCGGAGCAGAGATGGTCTAGTCTGTGTCTTATATTTGCCACCAAATTGTACCCCATTGTTGCAGCCGATGGATCAACATGTCATTCAAGCTATTAAAATGCACTACAGGAAGCAGCTTCTTCTTCATTTAATTGCTGATGATACCGAACCTGCAGAAGCATAAAAAAGTTTCAATTTAAAAAATGCAATTTTTAATCTCCACACGTCGTGGGAGAACGTCAGCACTGAATTAATAAAAAAATCATGGAAAAAGCTTTGGCCTTTAAATATCCATGAAAATTTGGGCGATGAATACGATGACGAAGAAGACTTGATGCCATTAGCAGAACTAAGGAGAAGAGCGATATCAGATGAGCGAGAATTTGAAGAAATGACGGTTCTGATGAATGTCATCTCATCAGGACCGGATCTTGCAGCGAATAAAGTTAGAACATGGGCCTTGGGCGACGCAGCTGAAAATGAGCAAATAACATTTTCTGATTAAGATTTGGTAAACATTGCATTAAGCGGCAACAACGATGACACCCCTGAAGACGCTGAAGATTATGAAAATTTAGCAGTTGTGAGTCACGGTGAAGCCGTGCGATGTTTTACTACTTGCATAGAGTGGGCGACAGAGAACAGTGTAAGCGGTCCAGAACTGCTAATTCTTCGCCAATTACAGGAAAAAGCAGTGAATTTACGCTTTAAGGCGCATAAGCAAACTGTAATAACTGATTTCTTTACCCAATAGATTTATGTATACATAATTATGTATGTACTGTACTCATATAAATACATATGAATGTTAATTTAAGTTTTTTTGAAGGAGAAAGTTTAATTTTGTTTTACGTGCAGTATTTAACTGACCACTGTCCTTGGTTTGTTAAATTTATGTTTTGTTGAAAAGAATAAAGTTTATTTTTTAATACTTGTGTCTAAATTTATTATTTTCACTAGTTTCACGATAATCCGAAAATTTGATAATCCGAATGCTCGGTGGTCCGAATCTATTCGGATTAACGAGGTTGTACTGTACTATAGATAAAGTACTGCAGGAGGTAAATGGAGATACAACGTTGCCAAATTTCAAACGATCAACTTTCCATGCGTTACTGAAGCATTTAAATTTCAAATGAAAAAACGGGGTCGTAATAGTTGACTACTGGATAGAGAAGAAATTGTGCTATGGAGGAGGGATTATTTAACAAAAATTGGGAAATATAGAAATCAAAACAGGAAGATTTATTACCTTGATGAAACGTGGGTAAACGCAGGACACACTACAAGTAAAGTATGGGTTGATGATTCTGTAACTTCATCCAGGAGGGCCTTTCTAGATGGACTGTCCACCGGATTAAAAAATCCAGCAGGTAAATACGAGTAATAGACAACAATCGGATGTTTTTCAAACCTTGGGAACAAGGTTCTAAACATTAATTCCAGGGGGCAGATAAAACATATTACAAGTAACAAAACTTTTATAACTTTCGATAAAATGCGTGGATGTTTTATTGTCATTTTCATTTGTTAGAACTTTTTTAAGCCATGTTTTTATGTGTTTTCGATATTTCAATAATTTTTTAATATAATCTTAAAATATGTCGAATATTATAAACTTAAAAAAAGTTACTAAGTTTTATATTGTGTACCGTTCCTAATATTTCTAATCATTTTAATTCATACTTTAAGCTTTATAAAGTTATAATTTGTTAATATTAATATTTGCGCGTATTTCAGGTCCCTGATCATTCATTTTTTAAAGGTTTATAACTTTAAATTAAATTGTGAAGCGCTGAGTAATCATACGACGTTCAATATTCTTTCTTTCAATATGACTAAATAATCCCAATTATAGCAATCTGATACTCATGTCTCAATGTTTTTTCGCTGAATGTGATGAAAACGTTTGAAAAAGGTTCGCTTATTGAAATAAATCTACACCAGTTAGTACTTCGATTTCCAGGTAAAGGGAAAAGGCTCATTATCTGCCATATGGCAGTGAGGATGGATTTGTTGTTGACGGTCTGTGGTGCTTTGAGTCTAAGAAAACTGGAGATTACCACGAGGAAATGAATGGCGAATCGTTTGAACAGTGGTTTTCAAAAATTTTACCGAACTTAAAGGAAAACGCAGTAATTATGTTGGATAATGCGCCTTATCATTCTCGAAGAATGGAGAAGGTCCCAACAACGGCTTCAAGGAAAGTTGATGTTCAAAATTGGCTTCGCTCGAAAAATATCAACTTTGAAGAAGCAATGCTGAAAGTACAATTATTAAGAATTGTCAAGGATCACAAGGCGGAATATCAAAAATACGCCATTGACGAAATGGCAGCAAGTCAAAATAAAACTGTGCTCCGTTTACCTCCATACCATTGCGAGCTCAATCCCATTGAGCTCATATGGGCAGAGGTTAAAAATTATATAGCTAAGCACAATACAACTTTTAAATTTTGTGACCTCAAAGGACTTTTCAAAGAAGCACTAGAATTAATAACAGCGCAAAAATGGGAAAACTGTACGTGAAAGACAAAGTTGAAAAGAGAATGTGGGAACTGGACAATATTTTAGAGGAACAAGTCGAGCTATTCATTATTGACGTTGGCGCTTCAGGCAGTAGCGATGATGAAAGCTCATCAAGCTCATCTTTCCAATAAAAGATGTCGTTCATCAAATTCGGTAAGTTATAAGTAATTATAAAGCTACTGTATTTTTTAATTAATTATTGACATTTTTGAACCCATTTTGGCAAAACCTATTCAAGAATCTACTTTCTGACTATGTTCAACCATGCACATTTTTTTACGTTTTGAACATTTTAATTTGGTTACATATTTACCTAGAAATCAAAAAATATACTAATCAATATTCTAAAAGCAATTTTAAGAGATATACGATTATTTTTAATTTAGGCTAATTTAAACGCCATTTTGAGATTATATTCGACTGTATTTCACCAAACATCAGGCGGCATCCGAAGCTGGAAATCGAAGCGAAAATTTTGAAACCCTTATGTATATTTACATCATTATATATTTCTTACCCCACCCCCACATGATCCTATATCCATCACCAATCGTATACACATCGAATTGTGCTAATTTACTACAAAGTTACGCAAAGCAGCATCTACTATCTAAAATATGTACTGCGTGACTCTTAATACGTCGCTGCCGAATGTTACAGCGTTCGATGATCACGTGGTCTTGTTTATGTCCGGTCTATCTCTTATCTGAATATACTGTAAATGCTCTCTCCAGTTCAGTTTGCAATCCAGGATAATTCCCAGATATTTCACTGACTGGGACAATATTAATCTCGTCCCAAAGAAGGTCGGCAGCCCGTCAAGCCTTCTTCTCCTAGTGAATAGGATCAGCTCGGTATTTTCAGCATTAACAGAAAGATCGACTTCCCTACACCACGATTCCACAGAGCGCAGAGCGCCCTGCATAATCTCCGAGACTGTTCTACATATACAAAAACGCCCCCTAACTACTATGCTTACGTCATCAGCATAAGCTTGCACGTAAACACCCATACTGCTGAGCCTCACGAGGAGTTTGTTCACCACGATACACCACAGTAGGGGTGAGAACTCCGCCCTGAGGGCAGCCTCTAGCTACGCTCACGCTGCAGCTTACGTCATTCAGCATAGCTGTTGCTACCCGACCCTCCAGAGTAGATAGGACCCAATCTATTAGGATTGATCCAACCCCGTGTATAACCAAGGCTTGTCTGATAGAGTCGATTGTGGTGCAATTAAATGCACCCTCAATGTCCAACAAGGCCACGAGTGCCACTTCTTGCTGATCTAGAGTCTTCTCCAGCCTACCGACCAGATTGTGTAAGGCCAGATCAGTTTATTTTCCAGCTTGGTATGCAAACTGCTTTGCATGAATGACACACCTTTCCAGCGGGCCATCCCTTAAGTATCTATCAACTATCCTTTCCAGTGTCTTAAGCACAAAAGATGAAAGAGTAATCGGACGAAAATCCTTCGGGCCAGTATATCTAGCTCTGCCCGGCTTAGGAATGAATACCACTTTAGCCTGCCGCCAGCTTCTAGGTGTGAAGCCCGTGGCCACACATGCTCGAAACACATTCAACAGGTGAGGAACAACCGAACTCCGTCCCTGCTGTAACATGGCCGGAAATACGCCGTCCAGACCTGAACTTTTGTATGGAGCAAACGAATCTACTGCCCATACCGTCCTTTCGAAGGTGACAATCTCCCTAGCCGTGCGCCAGTCCCCCCCTGAGGGCCTGCGCAACTGCCTGCACTCTGTGATTGATCGCGCTACTGTGGAACCGGGAAAGTGCGTATCCATCAGAAGCCTTAGAGTACCTTCCTCAGAAGTAGTATTCCCGCCTGAGGGATCATGCAGAGATCACAATCTTGCTTTAATGTCTTTGCATAGGACCTTGTGTATTCTCGCAGTAGCAGGAATGTCGTTTATGGACTGACAGAAGTACCTCCAGGATTCTCTGGAGGGCTTTCTAATCTCCTTTTTGTACTCCTGCAATGCCTTTTTGTAGTCTTCCCATAGAGGAGAACGTCTCCTGTGCTTAACTCTGCTGAGAAGTTTGTGCACCGCTCGTTTTCTATCCTCTAATTCTTTGGTCCAGAAGGTTGCCATAATTATGTTTTAATGGTAAAATATGGATGGTTTGGGACACGGATCTTCGTAAATCCTTTGGGCTTGAAGTACCACAGCAAGTAGCTATAACCGGCCGCGTGGTTATGGTTAGTTGTCGCCTTGAAAATTCGAGGTCTTCTAGCCATTTTCTACTACAATGTGTAGGTTGGCTCTTGTTGGGGACTTCGTATGTCATATTTTTCCCCTCTCCATCTGCGTTTCCTCAGATTACACCAGTATCCGGATGTATGGGCATGTGTATCTACTTTTGTGGTTGCATATGTGCATACATTTCGGGCCTGATCAAGCCAACAAGCAGAAACACGTACTGATCGGGTAGTATTTTCCTATTTTTTGTTATATACCTTTTTCCGCAAGATCATTTGCTCTCTCTCTCTCTACAGGGTGACTTTGAAGTTGAGTCATTAATTTTCAGATAATGATTGTAGAAGGAAGATAAACCAAAATATGTGTGTAAAAATAAAAAAAAATTAAAAAAAAATGTTTACCTTGTTTTATAAAGTATCCTCCCGACAAGTATTTCAGTGCGGACCTGTATTTGATCGTGAGGTCCCCTGTGAGGTCTTAAGTCACCTGATTCACGAGCCCGTTGTACTACATTAACAAAGGCACGAGGGGTTGGTTGCACTCGATTGGGAAACCGATCCGCATAAACATGTGCCATTTTTTATTTCGTTTGAGCCACGCAACAGACACTATTCACACGCGACACTGACACTAACTGTATGTATAACTGAACTGAATAAAATAATAAACTGTACACAAACATCGTTCCAAATTCTTTCGCTTTTTTGTTTCCGATGCGATGAACCGGTAAGGCGGATTGCCAAACACGAGCACATGATATTGAGACAGGGCGGTACTCAAACTTCCAAAGGGCTATAACTTTGTTACTTTAATTTTACCAGAAAAATGGTAAAGGAAAAAAACATTTCTTTTGATCAGATCTATTCACTGTTAAAATAAATGACTCAACTTCGAAGTCACCCTGTATATATTATATATATATATATATATATATATATATAACTTGAGACGTGATCATTGTCGTCTAAACTACCAGTTGGGTGAGAAAATCTTCAGCCTTTAGTTGGGTGCTTCGATAAGATTAAAGCGAGGAGAACTCTTTATACTTTATTAGTATCGAGCTTTCGATGAGCTATGCCATCATCTTCAGGAGCTACAATAACGTTAGGAAGAAATAGCAACTACTGTGCAAAATGATTTTACATTATTTCCATTAGTATGTGAGATTGTTGCTAAATGTTATTAAAGGTTAGGTTGAAGGAAACATTTAGTAGCCTGGTGAAAGCTGGATCCATGGTACTTTAGTTAAAAATAGTAAAAAACACACACAGCTGTATTTTAGGAACACATCACAACGCATTATTTTTTTTTTGGAATGGATGTTAAAACTCTAACATATTACATCGTGGAGAAACCACCTGATGCTGCACAAGATGGCGTACGACACAGGATCATAATTAACAAGAAACACATGACAAATGACAGTAGGCTGGTACTGTCAGAGTCGATGAACGGAACCAATGTGTGTGAGTTTTGTGCTATGTTGCCAAATCAACTTGAAAAGGTATAATTTTTCAACATACGCCAACTCAAGACTTATCAACAAACCAGAAGCAGTTGAGCAAACTATATTATTGATCAGATAGAAAATTAATTTAAAAATTATTTTGTTATGAGTAAACATTAATTATTAAATTTTAATGGAACGGAAATTTGGAGGAAAAGAATGGAATAGAAAAAAACAGATTCCATTTATGGTTGTGAAGAATCAAAATTTGGAGAGATATGTAAGTGCCCTAACTTTTCGCAGTTTAGCAAATTTTAGTAAATGACGCTAAGTTGCTTCACATCTGCCTTTTTATTCATCCAGTTGTTATTCATGAAAATGAAATAAACGTTTGGATAGATGTTTTTCTCTATTAACAACTTTGATACTTGTGTAGTTCATCGAGTGTCCTGTTGTATTGACATGTGATGCCAGAGCACATCTCCCAGGATAAAGTTTGAAATCACTTTTGTGTGATCTAGAAAGAGAAAATGATCATTCTCCTATTTTTTGTTATATACCTTTCTACGCATGATCACATTCTCTTTTTTAGATCCTTTGGGCTTGAAGTACCGAAGCAAGTGGCTATAACCGGACGCGTGGTTGTGGTTATGTCGCCTTGAAAATTCGAGGTCTTCTAACCATTTTATACTACAATGTGTAGGTTGGCTCTTGATCTCAGTCAAAAGTAGTTTTGACTGATTTTTGCAATCAAAAGTGGTCTTGACCAACATCCTTGGTCAAAAGTTCCTGATTTTGACTATCGCCCAAAACTCGTAAAACTTTAATGTAGTTACTGAAAATTATTAGAACAATTATCAAAAAAGTGTTAATACAACTATTATCAACTTGTAAAGCTTAGTAATAATAATGAAAATTAATTGATCTCAAGAACTCGGTTTTAAGAATAAAGTTTGCCTTTCATATGTCCGCACTTCAAAGCACCTTGCTTTATATAAAAAGGGGATGAGTTACAAGAAAGACCTGATTCTGGTGAATTGAATATAAAAATTAAGCATGTGAATGAGATTCCTAAAAATATTTCGGAAAACCATTAAGGCCCAGCAGTCAGAACAGCTTTCGGTTATTATGAGAATGTACGTTTTTTTTTTTTTTTTTTTTTTATACTCCAACTACCACGAAGGCCTAAGGCCTAAGCACCCATTGGGTACCGTGGGGCTATGGGGGATACATGGGAAAGGGGGGACGCCACACGGACTCTGGCGAGGGAACACGTGTGCATGCAACATGCACACATTCTGGCTCCGCCTACGAGAACCGCCGGGTGGTACCTCCGCGTTCGACAGTCAGAGACCATCTACCACCTACGGACAATCACAACATCCATGGCCAAGAGAAACATTTATCCTGGGACGGGACTCGAACCCGCACAGCGCACGGCGGCTGATCAGGAGACCGAAGAGTCTACTACTGCGGCCACCGCTGCTGCCTAAAACGAACACACAACATCCATGGCGAAGGCGAGATTCGAACTCGCGGCCCGGCCGGCCGGCTGATCAGTAGCACGACACTCTGACCCACGCGGCCAACCGAGGTCCCCATACGTACGTGGACTGTACAGCAAAATTGATGAATCGGATGTAATGAGCAGCGAATTATTTCCTACTCTTTCGTTGTTTACAGAAAGGATAGGAAATGTGATGTCATTAACGAACAAAATGGTGGTGGTGTTATATTAGCATTGAAGAATCAGATTAACGCCGAAGTAGTAGATGTTACCTTTCCCTTGATTGATATATTAATTTGTAGATGTTCGATAGCTCAGATACTACTATAACTAATGACGTTGAACAGTTTACCGAGCAACTAGAACAAATGATATGTTTTCAGTCAGGTAGCGTCATACTGATAGGTGATTTCAGTGCGATAAGTTTGCTCGATTGTTAAACCTTGAAGAATGCAATCATGTGTTGAATGATAATGGACGGTTGTTAGATTTAATATCATCAAATGAAACTCCCGTGATACCTTGCCACTGGTACCGGAAGATATCCCCCATCATCCAGCTCTTAATGCATGTTTTGAAAATATTATGTTCAGAACGCACGCTTTTTATGTTTTCCATTTTTGTTAGCTTGATTTGTTTTCTTATGGTTGTTCTGTAAATGGTTTCCTTAACTGTTGGGCAACAAACGCTATTTATTTATTTATTTAACAATCGTCAACATGGACGTAAAGTTACATCTACATATCCCGCTACATTCCTTACAGAATCTCGTTGTAAAGATACTATGTTAGCTATTTGCCGAATTATACTGGAATCACTGACGACGGGAAGCGGAACCATTCGTTACAACACTCCACACACACATTTCCGTCGGCCTGTCTGTTTACCTGTCGGTCTGTCCATTAATCTTATATTATAACGGCCTATAACTTGGGAAGTGCCGCTCGGATCTCGATGAAATTTTTACACAATGTTACTTATATGCCAAGGACGCGAAAATCAATCCAGTGGCGGCAGAGAAAAAGGCCTAAAACGACAAAATAAAAATCGATCAAACTTCATTTTTTGACGTTTCAGCGGATCCAGATCATTTTTGAAAAAATTTCAGTTGAAAAAAAACTTGTGGGTGGGGGTTGTAAGCGGGTGGGGAGGATTCATCTCAATTTTGATGCTAGTACATTTATACGCTCCCAAAATTGGTAATTCCTCGCACCTATTAGACATATTTCACACATCATACATTTCTCTTTAAATTAGCCCTGAAAACTTAAAAAATATTCTCGGGAGACGAATCGTCTACGTATCGTCCGCGGCTGCTGCTCGCGTCGTGCGCTGACCGTGATGACTGCTCTGTTATGGAATCTCACGTATTTATGACGAGCAACAGCATAGTGTTTTCTATACTCTGGCCGCAATACCCCATCCACGATGCCACGTCTGCCCGAGTTAGACATCGGGGAGAGGCGACGTTTCCAAATGCACTACGGGTAGGGCACGGAAAGAATGTCTATAGACTAATTGTAATGACCTGTTTGACTGTCTTTTTTCTCAAAGGGTCTAGTTTGTGCTGTACTTTATGTACGGATATGGGTGTTGTGTGGGAAGTGCAGAGTCAACCTGCTTGACGCCATTTTTTAAGAATAGAGTGTTTTGCTACTTTTAGAAGAAAAATACAAAATAGGATATTACTTGCTTGAATATGTTTTCGTTGAAAATAAGAATTACCCATTCCACTTTTGTGACGAATCTATGTAATTTCAGATAAAACCGATCCCTTTGCCTGATGGCGAAATCGCCTCCGAATCCAACCCACAACGCTTCTATGTACCTCAGGGCGACGCCGAAGAAAATTCTCCACCTGCAGCGGGCCCCCCTCTCAAGACGTCTACATCAAAACCGCTACGTACTAGTAAATGTAGGATTGGGATTAGCAGTCCACCTAGGGAGGGGCCTAAAGTGACACTCGACAAGGGAAGCGGAACTGGAAGCATTTGCGACGTCTGTGGAGGAAATGGAAATGCTAATGATTCTGTTAGGTAAGTTGCATTGCTGAGTTGAGCCACGGTTGTTGTTGCGGTGAGAGTCTTAACCATTTTTTGTTCAATCCACTATTCGTCTCTTTCATTATCTATAAATCCTATGCAAATTGTACAGACAAAATGGTGCGATATTTTTCGGGAATGCTTATGAATCTAATGTGGAATCGCTGCAAAAAATTGTTTGGACAAAGAATATGTTGCAAAAAGTGCAATCTGAATCCGTTATATCTCCGAGATCTGTAATCAAAAACATCTTAAAATTACAAAAGTTCATATTTAAAAAATATACAAAATATGAATAAAGAAGCGGAAATAATTTCTAACACCTTCATCAATCAAGTTGACTAAACCTTACAGAAGTATTTAGTCTGTGACACCTTTTAAGTAAGGACCAAAGTCACATTCTCGGTGTGTGAGTTAAGATGTCCCGGACAATTCGCGGAAAACTTGTTTATGAGTTAGTATTGGCTTGTTTAGGTGTCTAGGTATCAGGGGTGTCCCCGAATGTGTACTGTCGCTAAATAGTTATAGACACTGACGTCCTAGCCAAATAGACCTGAAAACCCATTAATAAATCGGCAATTTTTCATGTTTGCTGATCTGAGTGGCGGGAAATGGAAACATTCATTCATGATTTTACCAAAGATGACCTCCATTGCCACAGTAAGAGGTTATTGTTATACACTACTTTATCTGTAGGTAGGTAAAAACATTGCTGGTAGAATCTCGTTATGGTAAATTTGCTCTTGCTGGAGCAGCTAGAGGCAGCTAATCTTTTATGACAAGGTACTTGACATTTATACTTCATATTTGAGCCTACCCAGAGCACTGTGTCTCATAGTCTAAACATATTAGCAAATTTCCCAGAAATAATTGTAAAGTTTGGTTTTATTGATACAAGTTGTTCAAGGGGGTATTTAAAAAATGGACGCATGAAATGGGTACACCAATTTTTGTTGGAAAACTGTTTACCTAAGAACAAAGAATGAGAAAATATGCTTTTTGGGATTCAATCGAGAGTGTTGGCAGGACCGAAAAGCTTTTCAAAAAAGATTTTTAGGTATTTACGAGACCTAGAAAATGAGACCACACATAAAAATATCCGACTATTGGCATAAAAGTTATGGCCGAAAACATACACAAAATGCAACTTTTGGCACTTGTTGAATGGGACGATAGTGACACGCATATACTTGAAATTCCTCACATCCATAGGCTTTATACTCCTCAATAACCACATCAAAATTGGGGTCGTTTGGTCAAGTAGTTTTTGAGAATTTCTAATTGTTTATCCAGAAACACCTGTTTTCTGACCATCACTACTAGTTTATTGAACCAAATATATACAATGTTCGTTCAAATTGCATTTTATATCAAAATACACTAGTTTTCCTCAACGATATGGATCACAGACTATTTAGAAGCATGAATGTTATTTTTATGCGAAAAACAAAGGTTTCCGTTTTTTTCTTATAAACAAATTCATTGCGAGTAATTGAACAGATGCGCCACGATAATCGAAAAACATATATTATTATACACATTTTAAAATAAAGCGGATGTGTCTATCACCTTTTATTGAAAAGAAAAAAATATAGAGCTGAAAGTTTTACACAACAAAAAATAATTTTATACTGAAATTCACTGGTTTATAAAGTTAGCACGCAAACTGAAGACACAATTATGTTTCAAGCTGTCTTAGCCTAGTTAGTATGTAGCATGTGCTGCGTGGCTACATTATTGATGGCTGCATGACTTTGTTAAATTGCGTAGCTCACTTAATCCAGTTTCTTTTCGAAGAAATATAGTTTCCTGGGCCTTTTTTTCTAAAAGTTTTAATATAGTATACGTTTGTTTTCGAAATCTCGTACCACTAAAGCTATTGCGATTTCAAAGTGTTGGAAAATAAACTCGACAAAGCGAAAAAACAGTAGACAAATATCAACCAATGACCGCCTGAGGAATTAGGCAAAATGCTCGGTATTACTCCTTAATTCATTATTTAAAGTTTCATCATTGTATCTTGTATGGTTTTCAAGATTGGATGTGAGTATATAGAATTGTGTCTGTACGCCGCCATATAGAGTTACTGTGAAATCATGTTTTTAGTGGTAAATACTCGTCTATGGTAAACTATTTGAAACTTACATCATATTGTTGGTGAAGAGATATACTACTTATCTGTATGTTTGCTTGGTTAGTCATAAAGACAGATAATATTTCTTATTTATCTTGTGATGGCTGTGAGAGACATATTCATTCAGAATGTTCCGAACGCAATGGCTCTGAGCTAAAGGTGATGGCCTTAAAAGGCAAACAGGACTGCTCAAGTCTCTTGGGAATTAGGCTTGTACCATAACTAAATTAAAAAGTTGATAATTTGATATAAGATCTAGAAAAGCTGAGACAGGAATCACCTCTTCATGTACAATCTTCATCACCAGTGGAGAATGAGGAGGTTGTTCAAGAAATTGAAGAGCGGAACCATAGGAAGGAGGTCAAAAGTATATTGCAATCCCTTTCTTCAGACTATTCAGCCTGCGAAAGTTTGATCCCAAAAGAGATAGACCCAGGCCGGTAAAGGTTTCTCTACGGAATAATCAAGATGTCATGTTATGCATTAAAAACTCTGCAAAACTTAGATCCGGTAATTGTAATACAAGAATAAGTATCTCTACTGACAACACCAAAGCAAAAGCAATATTACAGAAAGGTCAAACATGAACTGGATCACAGGGTTGCTGCAGTAGACAAGAACATCAGAATCAAATACGTAAATGGTCTATAAAAAATTGTTGCTATTTTAAACTGAATAGACCCTGCAGCACTGAATTTCTAGCATATTATCAGAATGTTAGGACTTTGAGTTCCAAAATTGATGATTTATTTTCATCGGCATTGGTTTGACAGAATCTTGGCTGTCTGACAGAGTACTTGACTCTGAAATTTTTCCAGGGAATTACAGGGTTTTTCGAAGTGGTCGTGATTTTACAAGGACAAATCAATTGTCTGGTGGGGGTGTATTGTTGGCATGTAAAACGAGTTTTATGACAGAGCGTGTCTTTTTAGATTTTTCTCCTGATTATCCTTCCATTGATATAGTTGCGATTAAGTGCAGGCTATCACTCACTTTGTTTTTTACAACGCTGTCTAATCTTTTAGATCTTACCAACACCATCCAATCTAACCTAATATTAAATTCGTTGGGGCGATTGCTGGGCTAACATATAGTTGTTGCATTATCAATGGGGTATAATATTCGCCAGCTCCTCAAGTCGGGAACAAAACATTCACGACCGAAGAAAACTGCCAGTAGTTCCGGATGATTTTCTTGCGGGATCTTCTTCTCAGGTGACCAAAAATCATGAGACTTTTGACCTGCCCAGCGAATGTCCCAGTCCGAGAAATTATACAACTGAAAATTGGATTGTTCAATACCGCTGACTGCATCTGCCAGTTTCTTTAAGCACCAGCCGAGGTAGACCTTATGTGTAGATGTTAGTGGCACAGTAGCGTTAAAATTCAATTGAGAATGTCACAGGGCAAGAAATTTCATTCGTTAGTGTATAGTCGGTTGCAACGAAATGCAAGACCAGCTGACACCAAGATCCTGATGCTTACCGCAAACTCTCGGAATCTGTCTTGGTTGCTGTACATTATTGCCCTTACTAGGTTTAGTAGCATCTGCATCTTCCGCTCAAGTAAAGATATGAAATAAGTAAACAGATCGAGTCTGTCTTCAGCGCATATGCTACTCTCTCCAGTACGCATGAAGTGGGTAACAGCGCACCGCTGTTTTCATTCTCTTCCTGGAAATAAATAAATTTAGCACGAGCTTTCTGCCTTCTCCATTGATCGTATTTCCGGGCATTGTACAACTTTATATCGAAGATTGATAACAGGACAACTCAGATTGCATGCAGATGTCAAGTAAGCTGTCCTTCTGACAAATATGACTGAAGGGCACTCATACTAACGACCAAGTTTTTGAGACGCAGACACAACTAAAAAACGTATGTCTTTGAGCTCACCGAACAAACGTTCACACACAGGGGTAGGTTGCATGTGTATGTATGAGAGAGATGGATGTCTGAAAGCATTTCTTATAGTTTTACTTTGAACCGCTAAAAACCCTAAAAAGAACTATACATACTTACTTCCTTTCTCTCACAATTGAGTACGGGGCCTAAAAGTGCCCAATTTTGACTGAAGGTCAAGCAGCTTTTTTTTAATTGATTGAAAAAGGAGTGTTAACTGATGCCTGGATATTATTCAGGCAATCTCTATGAGTTTACACAACCGAACAGAAGGAAATACAGACACAAATACATACTCATTTTAGCTGAAGGTATACCAGGAATGGTTTTAGAACTTTGTGCACACATGATGGGCACAATTTACCTAACCGGCACAGCATTGTATTGAAGATGAATCTGAAATATATTCTTTGACTCTCCCTGATGGAGACCAAAATCTGTGCATATCCTAAATCCAGATTTGTTAAGAAAGTATCGCTACGGAGAAGACTGATCCCAGTTCAGACTTGAGGGCAAGAAAACGTCGGACAGGCGCTGATTTTTAGTTCATTCTGCTTTTTTACTGATAGCACAGAAGCCGAGCAATTGAGAAGTCGGTAGGTCATAGACGGGCCAATGAGATTCAGCAATGGCAGAGTGCTGAACCGGTCACCACGTGAATAGCAAGTGTCCACTCGAATCCAACTCAGGACCTTAGCGCCACTCCCAAAGTACTGCCATTGATACGCATCATATTCCTTCTGATCTATGTACCTTATCTGCAATAACCTGTGATGGCTGACGTTGTCAGTACATTGTCCGTCCTTTTGGCCTTTAGTCGCTGTAGTACTCCTGAGTTATTTGCTTAAATGTGAATATCTGCATCTGCATGCACTCCTTCGGCTCGGAGAGTATAGCCACTTGCAGTTAATGAACAACTCACATGTTGCTGTAAAGAGACCAAGCACGCCTCTCTGCGTGCGACAATTTCTGTTATAGCGGCCGCTACCTCAGCGCTCGCCTTAGGTGGCTAGAATCGAACAGAATTTATCGTCATCAACAAGACCTGCCCTCGAAATGTCAGCTCGTGGTGATGCGTCAACTATTGAAACAGAATACATGGCCTTTAAGGCATCACAATCCAGAGCGCCCTGCTGTTCGAGAGACACCTATGCAAAATGTAAAGCTAATCGGGCATAATGGTACCTAATCTCCGTTATTACTGAAAATTAGTACTTTTGTGATTTCGTAACTTGTCATGTTCATACGTACAGTCCTGTTCCATAGTTATCACCAACCAGGTGAAATTTGCTAGCACAAGCAAAATGTATCGCTGGTCTACCATAGATATACCTAATTTCTATATGTCATAAATGAAACATGCTACATTGCTATCACAGACCAGATGGAATTTGCCATAACAGGCAAAATGTAACGCTAGTCTCGCATAGATGAAACCTAATCTGGTATCTTTTATTAATGAAAAATGTTACTTCGGCGGTTTCCCAAACTGTCATGTGCATTCTGACAAAGATGTTCCAAGGTTATCACAAACCAGATTAAATTTGCTATCACAGGCAAAATGTAACGCTAACCTCGCATAAGGTGCCTATTCTTTATCTGGTGATAAGAAAAAGATATACATTGGCGATTTTCTAACCTGACATGTTCATAATTACACACCTGTTCCATGGTTATCACAAACCAGAAGGGATTTGCTATCACAAGCAAAATGTAACGATAGGCTCACATAGATGTACCTAATCTCTGTCTGTTATTAATGAAAAATGGTACTTCGGCGGCTTCCTAACTCTCATTGCATCCTTACAATTTATGTATATCATAAACCAGATGGAATTTGCTATCACAAGCAAAATGTAACGCTAACATGACATAAGGTACTTAATCTCTATCTGGTAATAAGGCAAATATATACCTTGGCGGTTCCCTAACCTGCCATATTCAAACTCACAGTCCTGTTTCATGGTTATCACAAACCAGGTGGAATTTGCTATCACAAGCAAATGAAAAGAGATTGTTGCACATACTTTATCGCTACGTTGTCCCAAACGCTTTCAATGTTGTTATTTGTCGTAGGATCTTAGCCATCACAAGCTAAGTACAAGTTAACATCACAAGCAACGGAGTTGTGTGTTGAGTTGTTAACCCAAACGTCTTCGTTCGTCCTTGGTGTGGAGCTGACTATCATAAGCCAGGTCCACGTCCCCTATCCCAAGCAACCAAATCCAATGTTTCAGCGTTATCCCAAAGGTTGGCTATCACAAGTCCAGGTAGCTATCCCAAGCAACATAGTCCAATGTTAGAACGTTATCACAAACGACGTGTCAGGCACAGTCTCCAACGCGGGTGAGCCATTCATACTAACATTCACCTAACTTCATAAACTTGCACCTAAACAGATCGGTTAGTAGACAATTACCTGATGGTGACGCCCCTTTAGAAAATCAGGTCTGCACGCCACTTTCTGATTCTGCGTCCCGCCGACAAATTTCATCTATCGGCTCACCTTCGCTCCAGTTGTCTAATATTTTTGTTCAGCGATTCCTATATGAGCAGTTCCTTTGTCGTTTCTTCGTTTAGGTGCCTCGAAACGTAAAAATCGGTGCGTGAACACGAGTTCGGTATTGAGCGCTTGTCACGAGAACAATGAATGCGAGTTTGTGGGCCCGTGTGTCGGAGAGGAGAAATGTGGTAGGGCGCGGTAAGCCGCTTTTATTCGCAGCGTGCGCGCTTTGAACTCGTGGGTTTGGTCGGAAACGGGATACTACATCTATTTTATTTTTGAGACGACGCCGGAACAGAATAAACAACTAATCGTTATATCAAATAAATCTGCTACATCGCGAAATGATGAGTGTTTGCACATAAGCAGAAAGTTTCCCATTGCCTCCAGTCGTTTTTTTGAAGAACATGCTATGTTCGTACAAATATTTAGTTGAGATATCTTCAGCCACTTTGCGAGTCACCCTGGATTGTTCCATGAATTCACTTCCATTGTAAATAGGTACCATCACATTTATGTAATGATCATTTTTTGTTTTTTACTATTAAGCAGTATGTTTTCCTCATCACTCGAATCGATATCTGAGATCCAATCGGATTCTGAACATAAACTATAAGAATCTGATATTTCTGCGAGTACTACGAACAGGTATATACAATCACAGCCGACGTCAACTACGAGCCGTGAACAAAGAAATCTGGCAACGTAGGTGGTAGTGTTACTCCCGCCGCTGCTTGCTGCATCGACGCAACTCGTGCTCAAAACGCTGAGAAAACATAACGTTTTCAATTTGTGATTTGGGAATCCAAGAGGCTGTAATTAAGAGATAAGCTTGTTTTCTAAGCTTCAAAGTGTGTGTATGTGTTCAAAGTGATCGATGACTATAATATATGAGAAATAGACTCCAGTTGTAGTGCTTCTGTGCTTTAAAAATAAACTAAGAAGTGTGACTGTGGCTGTTCGCGCCTCAGGATGCTAAGGATTTCAACTATTGAAAACGTAGTATTTGATGCAGGCAATATGCCTCGTTGTTGCTGTGTTCCTTTATGCAATGCAAACTATAATTCTGCTTTGAAAACAGAAAGCTATGTTTCAACTTTTCGCTTCCCAAGTACCGAAAGTCTGAAAAACAAATGGCTTATGGTAATTCCCAGAAAAAATTGGACACCTTCAAAATATTCAGCTGTGTGCAGTCGTCATTTTAGAGAATCGGATATCATCAGGACAGAAAATATAGTTTTGGCGGATGGAACAGTCCAAAATAATATACCTTTGAAATATCCAAAATTGAAAGAAAATGCTGTTCTCTCCATTTTCCCAAACTTGCCATCATATCTTTCAAAAACCGAAGCACCCAAAAGAACTGACCCAATGCAAAGAAAACAAAAATTAATTGATAAACATGAAAAAGCTATCCAGAATTTCGATGATATGGATAAGATCAAAGACTTTCAAGAATTACATTCTTCATTTTAAAAAATTAAAGCCTCACAGAAATGGAATAATGAATTATCTGATGGAAAGCTATATTTTTATAAATTGGATTTTGAAAATGATATCTTAACTTTGAATACACAGATTATAGTTGATGGTCAGATGGAAGTTCAGGTTGTTCATAAAGGATGTAAGCTTTCTTTTAGTGACTTGAAGTGGGTTTTGCCATATGATCTCAAAATTACCAGATGGTCCCAATTAGAAAACCTGCTGAATAGGTATTTTTTCTATTTTTCTGAGAACCAACACAAAAACTCTGTTGAAGTTTGCATCATAAATGCATTGGAACAAATTGACAGCGATTTCCATAATTAATAATGACTCAGTTATGTTTCCATATATTTACAAAAAATCTAGAGATTATTGCTGATCAGCTGAGACAAATTCAAAACAGGAAAAACAGATATGCATCACTTTCAATAATGGCTTTTACGTTTTATAACCACTCATCATCAACATATAATTTAATTAAAAGATTTTTTATTTTGCCAAGTAAGCGATACTTACAACATATCTCCTCAAGTATGGATATATCTCCAAAAAATGATAGGAATAATGAACACTACCTTTCGAATATAGCAATTAAATTAGCTCCAAGAGAAAAAATTGTAATTTTGATGATCGATGAAATTTATATAACATCTAGGCTGGACTATCGCTCACAAAACATTGTTGGGTATGCCTCAAATAAAAATGACATGGCTAAAACTGTATTAGCCTTCATGCTATCTTCAGCATTTAGAAACATAACAGAAATTATCAAATTACTACCAGTTTCAAATCTAACAGGTGATGAAATGACACCTTTGGTTGAACATGTGATAAATTTAGTTCAAAAATGTGGATTTGAAGTTATTTGTGTTGTTACTGATAATCACCGAATTAATAGAGAAATGTTCAGGAAATTAGCAAAGGATTCATCAGAAAATTATTCTATTCCAAATCCACATAATCCTGATAAGAACATATGTTTAACTTATGATGTTGTGCATATTTTCAAGAGTATCAGAAATAATTGGATTAATTTAAAAAACCTAGACAAAACTTTTGTATATCCTAATTTTGACAATAATGATATTATTCAGTATGCTATATTTGAAAACATTCGTGCTGTATATCAATTGGAAAAAGAAGCTGTAGTTAAGAAAGCATATAAATTAAATTATAAAACATTGCATCCAAATTCATTTGAAAGGCAAAATGTAAATTTTGTAGATAATTTATTCCATCACTCAACAATTGCTGCTATGAAAGAATTAAAGTTTAATGATGCTGCACACTTTTTGGAAATAATCAGGAATTGGTGGGATATTGTCAGTAATACAAGAGTAATAAAAGGAGAATTGAAGCGAAACGAATTTTGTAAGCCTATTACCAATAAATATGATTATAGAGTACAATTTTTAAAAAAAATCCTGATATGGTTAGAAAAATGGCATAATCTAGAGAATAATAATGGACACCTGACACCAGAAACGTATACAGCTCTATATCAAAGCACGCTGACTCTACTTAATATAATTGAATATTCATTTAATCAATTTGACATTGAGTATGTATTGCCTGGAAAATTCACCACTGATAATTTAGAAAAACGATTTGGCAATTATAGAATTTTATGTGGCTGCAATTACAATGTGTCATATGATGAAATTTTAAATGCTGAAAAGAGAATACGGCTGAAGCATATTTTCAATGAAAAGAAATCGTCATTTTCTTTAGCAGAAATTAAAACAAGGTTCCAAAACTGCTTAGAAACTTCAAGAAAATTTTGATTTCTTGGATACCAAACAAAATCCTGAAGTTTTGGATATATTCAATGAAGTATTTGAGACAAATTACTTAGCCAATTGTGACATAGAGGATAGTACTAAGATTTATATATCTGGATATGCTTCACACGCTATCTCTAAAAACCTAAACTGCGAGGTATGCAAATCGCTAATAGTTAAAGAAAAAGGTTCATTAACAACAAATGTTTATTTTGATCATTTGCAAAGAGGAGGACTGTCAATTCCAACCAGTTATGTACCAATCATATTCTACCATATGTATGCCATTTTTGAATCTATTATTAATGTAGATAGATTGGAAATTTTCTTCTTGAAAAGCAATAATGAAAAATTTATTTTGTGTCAGTTAACCTTGCTCAGCATTCAGTCTGACTTTATATACAGTGAATTTTCTTTAACTTGCATCTGTGGCCGCAATTATGCAGATATTTTATCTAAGCTTTTGTCTATTTTTTCAAACATAATTTTGAATGATTATGTAAAATTGAAAAAGAACAGTAAAACTGAAAGTAAATGTATTAAAAACAAACCGGTAACTCCACATTTCCAAGCTGGGCCTGTTGGAACACAGTGTGCTGACACCAAAAGACGTATACTAAATACTTTTAATTAGGTTAACTGCATTAGCGACTCATATATATCACGATTATTTCGTATTTTTGAATTTTTTAGAGCTATTTCATATTCAGACGATTTGTATCGAATCGAACTGTCCTCCTTTCCAAAATTAAATTTAGTTCTTGAACGTTACACGGAGACGGAGCACACAGCCGCTGGCGGCCGACGCTCACAGGTAGCACTACCATGCCGTCCGAGCGCGGTGTTGCCTTTCTTTCATCACTGCTCGTAGTTGACGTCGGCTGTGATACAATACCACAGCCGACGTCAACTTCAGCCACTTTGCGAGTCACCCTGGATTGTTCCATGAATTCACTTCCATTGTAAATAGGTACCGTCACATTTATGTAATGCTCATTTTTTGTTTTTTTACTATTAAGCAGTATGTTTTCCTCATCACTCGAATCGATATCTGAGATGCAATCGGATTCTGAACATAAACTATAAGAATCTGATATTTCTGCGAGTACTACGAACAGGTATATATAATACCACAGCCGACGTCAACTACGAGCGGTGATGAAAGAAAGGCAACACCGCGCTCGGACGGCATGGCAGTGCTACCTGTGAACGTCGGCCGCCAGCGGCTGTGTGCTCCGTCTCCGTGTAACGTTCAAGAACTAAATTTAATTTTGGAAAGGAGGACAGTTCGATTCGATACAAATCGTCTGAATATGAAATAGCTCTAAAAAATTTAAAAATACGAAATAATCGTAAATTGAAAACGTAGTATTTGATGCAGGCAATATGCCTCGTTGTTGCTGTGTTCCTTTATGCAATGCAAACTATAATTCTGCTTTGAAAACAGAAAGCTATGTTTCAACTTTTCGCTTCCCAAGTACCGAAAGTCTGAAAAACAAATGGCTTATGGTAATTCCCAGAAAAAATTGGACACCTTCAAAATATTCAGCTGTGTGCAGTCGTCATTTTAGAGAATCGGATATCATCAGGACAGAAAATATAGTTTTGGCGGATGGAACAGTCCAAAATAATATACCTTTGAAATATCCAAAATTGAAAGAAAATGCTGTTCTCTCCATTTTCCCAAACTTGCCATCATATCTTTCAAAAACCGAAGCACCCAAAAGAACTGACCCAATGCAAAGAAAACAAAAATTAATTGATAAACATGAAAAAGCTATCCAGAATTTCGATGATATGGATAAGATCAAAGACTTTCAAGAATTACATTCTTCATTTTAAAAAATTAAAGCCTCACAGAAATGGAATAATGAATTATCTGATGGAAAGCTATATTTTTATAAATTGGATTTTGAAAATGATATCTTAACTTTGAATACACAGATTATAGTTGATGGTCAGATGGAAGTTCAGGTTGTTCATAAAGGATGTAAGCTTTCTTTTAGTGACTTGAAGTGGGTTTTGCCATATGATCTCAAAATTACCAGATGGTCCCAATTAGAAAACCTGCTGAATAGGTATTTTTTCTATTTTTCTGAGAACCAACACAAAAACTCTGTTGAAGTTTGCATCATAAATGCATTGGAACAAATTGACAGCGATTTCCATAATTAATAATGACTCAGTTATGTTTCCATATATTTACAAAAAATCTAGAGATTATTGCTGATCAGCTGAGACAAATTCAAAACAGGAAAAACAGATATGCATCACTTTCAATAATGGCTTTTACGTTTTATAACCACTCATCATCAACATATAATTTAATTAAAAGATTTTTTATTTTGCCAAGTAAGCGATACTTACAACATATCTCCTCAAGTATGGATATATCTCCAAAAAATGATAGGAATAATGAACACTACCTTTCGAATATAGCAATTAAATTAGCTCCAAGAGAAAAAATTGTAATTTTGATGATCGATGAAATTTATATAACATCTAGGCTGGACTATCGCTCACAAAACATTGTTGGGTATGCCTCAAATAAAAATGACATGGCTAAAACTGTATTAGCCTTCATGCTATCTTCAGCATTTAGAAACATAACAGAAATTATCAAATTACTACCAGTTTCAAATCTAACAGGTGATGAAATGACACCTTTGGTTGAACATGTGATAAATTTAGTTCAAAAATGTGGATTTGAAGTTATTTGTGTTGTTACTGATAATCACCGAATTAATAGAGAAATGTTCAGGAAATTAGCAAAGGATTCATCAGAAAATTATTCTATTCCAAATCCACATAATCCTGATAAGAACATATGTTTAACTTATGATGTTGTGCATATTTTCAAGAGTATCAGAAATAATTGGATTAATTTAAAAAACCTAGACAAAACTTTTGTATATCCTAATTTTGACAATAATGATATTATTCAGTATGCTATATTTGAAAACATTCGTGCTGTATATCAATTGGAAAAAGAAGCTGTAGTTAAGAAAGCATATAAATTAAATTATAAAACATTGCATCCAAATTCATTTGAAAGGCAAAATGTAAATTTTGTAGATAATTTATTCCATCACTCAACAATTGCTGCTATGAAAGAATTAAAGTTTAATGATGCTGCACACTTTTTGGAAATAATCAGGAATTGGTGGGATATTGTCAGTAATACAAGAGTAATAAAAGGAGAATTGAAGCGAAACGAATTTTGTAAGCCTATTACCAATAAATATGATTATAGAGTACAATTTTTAAAAAAAATCCTGATATGGTTAGAAAAATGGCATAATCTAGAGAATAATAATGGACACCTGACACCAGAAACGTATACAGCTCTATATCAAAGCACGCTGACTCTACTTAATATAATTGAATATTCATTTAATCAATTTGACATTGAGTATGTATTGCCTGGAAAATTCACCACTGATAATTTAGAAAAACGATTTGGCAATTATAGAATTTTATGTGGCTGCAATTACAATGTGTCATATGATGAAATTTTAAATGCTGAAAAGAGAATACGGCTGAAGCATATTTTCAATGAAAAGAAATCGTCATTTTCTTTAGCAGAAATTAAAACAAGGTTCCAAAACTGCTTAGAAACTTCAAGAAAATTTTGATTTCTTGGATACCAAACAAAATCCTGAAGTTTTGGATATATTCAATGAAGTATTTGAGACAAATTACTTAGCCAATTGTGACATAGAGGATAGTACTAAGATTTATATATCTGGATATGCTTCACACGCTATCTCTAAAAACCTAAACTGCGAGGTATGCAAATCGCTAATAGTTAAAGAAAAAGGTTCATTAACAACAAATGTTTATTTTGATCATTTGCAAAGAGGAGGACTGTCAATTCCAACCAGTTATGTACCAATCATATTCTACCATATGTATGCCATTTTTGAATCTATTATTAATGTAGATAGATTGGAAATTTTCTTCTTGAAAAGCAATAATGAAAAATTTATTTTGTGTCAGTTAACCTTGCTCAGCATTCAGTCTGACTTTATATACAGTGAATTTTCTTTAACTTGCATCTGTGGCCGCAATTATGCAGATATTTTATCTAAGCTTTTGTCTATTTTTTCAAACATAATTTTGAATGATTATGTAAAATTGAAAAAGAACAGTAAAACTGAAAGTAAATGTATTAAAAACAAACCGGTAACTCCACATTTCCAAGCTGGGCCTGTTGGAACACAGTGTGCTGACACCAAAAGACGTATACTAAATACTTTTAATTAGGTTAACTGCATTAGCGACTCATATATATCACGATTATTTCGTATTTTTGAATTTTTTAGAGCTATTTCATATTCAGACGATTTGTATCGAATCGAACTGTCCTCCTTTCCAAAATTAAATTTAGTTCTTGAACGTTACACGGAGACGGAGCACACAGCCGCTGGCGGCCGACGCTCACAGGTAGCACTACCATGCCGTCCGAGCGCGGTGTTGCCTTTCTTTCATCACTGCTCGTAGTTGACGTCGGCTGTGATACAATACCACAGCCGACGTCAACTTCAGCCACTTTGCGAGTCACCCTGGATTGTTCCATGAATTCACTTCCATTGTAAATAGGTACCGTCACATTTATGTAATGCTCATTTTTTGTTTTTTTACTATTAAGCAGTATGTTTTCCTCATCACTCGAATCGATATCTGAGATGCAATCGGATTCTGAACATAAACTATAAGAATCTGATATTTCTGCGAGTACTACGAACAGGTATATATAATACCACAGCCGACGTCAACTACGAGCGGTGATGAAAGAAAGGCAACACCGCGCTCGGACGGCATGGCAGTGCTACCTGTGAACGTCGGCCGCCAGCGGCTGTGTGCTCCGTCTCCGTGTAACGTTCAAGAACTAAATTTAATTTTGGAAAGGAGGACAGTTCGATTCGATACAAATCGTCTGAATATGAAATAGCTCTAAAAAATTTAAAAATACGAAATAATCGTGATATATATATATGAGTCGCTAATGCAGTTAACCTAATTGAAAGTATTTAGTTTACGTTTTTTGGTGTCAGCACACTGTGTTCCAACAGGCCCAGCTTGGAAATGTGGAGTTACCTGTTTGTTTTTAATACATTTACTTTCAGTTTTACTGGTCTTTTTCAATTTTACATAATCATTCAAAATTATGTTTGAAAAAATAGACAAAAGCTTAGATAAAATATCTGCATAATTGCGGCCACAGATGCAAGTTAAAGAAAATTCACTGTATATAAAGTCAGACTGAATGCTGAGCAAGGTTAACTGACACAAAATAAATTTTTGATTATTGCTTTTCAAGAAGAAAATTTCCAATCTATCTACATTAATAACAGATTCAAAAATGGCATACATATGGTAGAATATGATTGGTACATAACTGGTTGGAATTGACAGTCCTCCTCTTTGCAAATGATCAAAATAAACATTTGTTGTTAATGAACCTTTTTCTTTAACTATTAGCGATTTGCATATCACGCAGTTTAGGTTTTTAGAGATAGCGTGTGAAGCATATCCAGATATATAAGTCTTAGTACTATCCTCTATGTCACAATTGGCTAAGTAATTTGTCTCAAATACTTCATTGAATATATCCAAAACTTCAGGATTTTGTTTGGTATCCAAGAAATCAAAATTTTCTTGAGTTTCTAAGCAGTTTTGGAACCTGGTTTTAATTTCTGCTAAAGAAAATGACGATTTCTTTCCATTGAAAATATGCTTCAGCCGTATTCTCTTTTCAGCATTTAAAATTTCATCATATGACACATTGTAATTGCAGCCACATAAAAGTCTATAATTGCCAAATCGTTTTTCTAAATTATGAGTGGTGAATTTTCCAGGCAATACATACTCAATGTCAAATTGATTAAATGAATATTCAATTATATTAAGTAGAGTCAGCGTGCTTTGATATAGAGCTGTATACGTTTCTGGTGTCAGGTGTCCATTATTATTCTCTAGATTATGCCAATTTTCTAACCATATCAGGAATTTTTTTAAAAATTGTACTCTATAATCATATTTATTGGTAATAGGCTTACAAAATTCGTTTCGCTTCAATTCTCCTTTTATTACACTTGTATTACTGACAATATCCCACCAATTCCTGATTATTTCCAAAAAGTGTGCAGCATCATTAAACTTTAATTCTTTCATAGCAGCTATTGTTGATTGATGGAATAAATTATCTACAAAATTTACATTTTGCCTTTCAAATGAATTTGGATGCAATGTTTTATAATTTAATTTATATGATTTCTTAACTACAGCTTCTTTTTCCAATTGATATACAGCACGAATGTTTTCAAATTTAGCATTCTGAATAATATCATTATTGTCAAAATTAGGATATACAAAAGTTTTGTCTAGGTTTTTTAAATTAATCCAATTATTTCTGATACTCTTGAAAATATGCACAACATCATAAGTTAAATATATGTTCTTATCAGGATTATGTGGATTTGGAATAGAATAATTTTCTGATGAATCCTTTGCTAATTTCCTGAACATTGCTCTATTAATTCGGTGATTATCAGTAACAACACAATTAACTTCAAATCCACATTTTTGAACTAAATTTATCACATGTTCAACCAAAGGTGTCATTTCATCACCTGTTAGATTTGAAACTGGTAGTAATTTGATAATTTCTGTTATGTTTCCAAATGCTGAAGATAGCATGAAGGCTAAAACAGTTTTAGCCATGTCATTTTTATTTGAGGCATACCCAACAATGTTTTGTGACCGATAGTCCAGCCTAGATGTTATATAAATTTCATCGATCATCAAAATTACAATTTTTTCTCTTGGAGCTAATTTAATTGCTATATTCGAAAGGTAGTGTTCATTATTCCTATCATCTTTTGGAGATATATCCATACTTGAGGAGATATGTTGTAAGTATCGCTTACTTGGCAAAATAAAAAATCTTTTAATTAAATTATATGTTGATGATGAGTGGTTATAAAACGTAAAAGCCATTATTATTGAAAGTGATGCATATCTGTTTTTCCTGTTTTCAATTTGTCTAAGCTGATCAGCAATAATCTCTAGATTTTTTGTATATGGAAACATAACTGAGTCATTATTAATTATGGAAATCGCTATGTCAAGTTGTTCCAATGCATTCATGATGCAAACTTCAACAGAGTTTTTGTGTTGCTTCTCAGAAAAATAGAAAAAATACCTATTTAGCAGGTTTTCTAATTGGGACCATCTGGTAATTTTGAGATCATATGGCAAAACCCACTTCAAGTCACTAAAAGAAAGCTTACATCCTTTATGAACAACCTGAACTTCCATCTGACCATCAACTATAATCTGTGTATTCAAAGTTAAGATATCATTTTCAAAATCCAATTTATAAAAATATAGCTTTCCATCAGATAATTCATTATTCCATTTCTGTGAGGCTTTAATTTTTTAAAATGAAGAATGTAATTCTTGAAAGTCTTTGATCTTATCCATATCATCGAAATTCTGGATAGCTTTTTCATGTTTCTCAATTAATTTTTGTTTACTTTGCATTGGGTCAGTTCTTTTGGGTGCTTCAGTTTTTGAAAGATATGATGGCAAGTTTGGGAAAATGGAGGGAGCAGCATTTTCTTTCAATTTTGGATATTTCAAAGGTATATTATTTTGGACTGTTCCATCCGCCAAAACTATATTTTCTGTCCTGATGATATCCGATTCTCTAAAATGACGACTGCACACAGCTGAATATTTTGAAGGTGTCCAATTTTTTCTGGGAATTGCCATAAGCCATTTGTTTTTCAGACTTTCGGTACTTGGGAAGCGAAAAGTTGAAACATAGCTTTCTGTTTTCAAAGCAGAATTATAGTTTGCATTGCATAAAGGAACACAGCAACAACGAGGCATATTGTCTGCGTCAAATGCTTGATAAATGAAAAAAGAAAAATACAACCTGAATTTGCACGTTTTCAATAGTTGAAATCCTTAGCTTCCTGAGGCGCGAACAGCCACTGTCACACTTCTTAGTTTATTTTTAAAGCACAGAAGCACTACAACTGGAGTCTATTTCTCATATATTATAGTCACCGATCACTTTGAACACATACACACACTTTGAAGCTTAGAAAACAAGCTTATCTCTTAATTACAGCCTCTTGGATTCCCAAATCACAAATTGAAAAGGTTATGTTTTCTCAGCGTTTTGAGCACGAGTTACGTCGATGCAGCAAGCAGCGGCGGGAGTAACACTACTACCTACGTTGCCAGATTTCTTTGTTCACGGCTTGTAGTTGACGTCGGCTGTGCTGTGACAATACTACCTACAGTCTGAGTACGAAATTCTTGGCAGTGACTCACCTGTGTTACCTAGGGCAGCGGTAGAAGGCGGAGGGAGGAGGGGTATTGTGCGTGCGAACTAATTTTTATAAAAGGTGTCAATATACAGGCTGAGTTGTAATGTCACGTATTCCTGATAAGGGGTGATAAATTAGGTCAAAAGCAACCGATTTTTGTCCTATAATGTCCTATCCAGAAGTTAACCGTTTTTGAGTTATTTGAATTTTATTTTTTTATTCCGATTTCAGACGGTTACATTTGAATTACAAAAAAACTCCATGTTTGATTTTGAGTTTTTTGTTATCGTCGCATAGCGGATATTCCAATAGTTCATAATAAGTAATAAAATGTTGAAAACCTACCAAACTTTTAAAATTACGCTTTTGAAATGTATGATTTTCTTATTTTTTTACTAACTTATTCGATAAAAAATGCAATTTTCTGTAAAAAATCTCCTAGTAATGAAATGTGCAAATTATGTAAATAATATCTCTATCTAACAAGCTTTCATTTGAGGTATAAAAGTTACAACTAACTCAAGTACAAACACATAAAATTAAAAAAAGATGAGTAAAGTTGTACGAACGATAATTACGTAGTAGGATAAATAAAAGGCTTTTATTTTAATTGCAGTTTTATTTAATTACATTTCCTTTAGTATTTTACAGATTCTGCTCAAATTGTAATCCCCTGTTATGAATACACGCCCGCATTCTCTTACGTAATTCACTTTTGGTAACTCTAGTTGTAAAGCGGCTTTTTAGCTTTTTATTTGGTCAGCTGCACTGATTATCCTGAACATCGTACGCCAGGCTTTTCATATGTCATCTGTAAAATACTAAAGGAAATGTAATTAATTAAAACTTTAATTAAAATAAAAGCCTTTTATTTATCCTACGTAATTATCGTTCGTACAACTTTACTCATCTTTTTTTAATTTTATGTCTTTGAACTTGAGTTTGTTGTAACTTTTATACCTCAAATGAAAGCTTGTTAGATAGAGATATTATTTACATAATTTGCACATTTCATTACTAGGAGATTTTTTAAAGAAAATTGCATTTTTTATCGAATAAGTTAATAAAAAAATAAGAAAATCATACATTTCAAAAGCGTAATTTTAAAACTTTTCTAAGTTTTCAACATTTTATTACTTATTATGAAATATTGGAATGTCCGCTATGCGACGGTAACAAAAAACTCAAAATCAAACATGTATTTTTTTGTATTTCAAATTTAACCGTCTGAAATCGGAATAAAAAATAAAGAAAATAAAATTCAAGTAACTCAAAAACGGTTAACTTCTGGATAGGACAGTATAGGACAAAATCGGTTGCCTTTGACCTATAGTAATTTATCACCCCTTAACAGGAATACGTGACATTACAAGTATATAATAGCGCAGTATTTCATTTATATTCATTAATTTAACCAGATGTTTAACAGTGTAACTATGAAGATATTAGGATAAATTTGGGTAATTTGTACCATTATGATTTGTAAAAACACAAAAACAAAATTATATTAGAATCTAAAAATCAATGCTTATTCAACATCGGAGTCATCAGTTGACGAATCAAAGTCGTCGCTATTTAACTCAATAACAACTGGTTCAACAATAATGTCTATGTGAGTATCCAGATCCCACATTCTTTATTCCACATTGATGACATGCTGTATAGATGTTTGCCAGTTCTCCCTGGATACGTTGTTGACGGCATTTTGTAACATTAACTTGACATCCGCTAACTTGGAGGTTGTATTACTCAGTTGGATTCAGTTTCCAATGATAGGGTGGTAAACTGTAATCGGTGTTCATATTTAGTTCACATATCTTCAGCCACTTTGCGAATCCACCTTCATTGTAAAGAGGCACAGTTACGCTTAAGAAATGCTATTTTTTGTTTTTTTTTTATTATGAAGCAGTTTGTTTTCATCATCACTCGAATCGATATCTGAGATCCAATCGGATTCTGACCTTGAACTATATAAGAATCTGATATTTCTGTGAGCAATTCAAACACAATAAAAAACTAGTTCACATCAAATTTTATAAAAACGATTCTCTGGCTTCAACCTTTTCAATTGATAAAAACTATTCAAAGTTGCAATGAAACTAAGAAAGACCTAAATTCACCAACACATTTAAGAAACCATAACCCAAAATCATAAGGCACCCTTAACAAAACAAGATCTTGAGCAATCTGCGCATGTCAGAAACCACGAGTCCCGTCAAAATCCTGTGTGCTGTTTTGACCATCCGAAACCAGTTTTCAACTTCCCCAACTAGGTTTTACTCTTGCTTGAACATGTTTTCTCCACTGCGCACGGTCAGTCGGTTTCAAACCGTTGGAAATGTAATGCTAGAACATTACTTTTATTTTTATCAACACATTTCACAGTCAGTTTAAAGCCTTTGTACTGTTATCATAATAACAATACAGTGGACCCGCGGTAATCCGACAAACATTTTGCAGGGCGAAGTCGGATTATTGAATTTGTTGGAGTCTAGAGTATTGCTTAAGACCCTCTATAGTCCGGATTTTTTTTAATAAGAGTACCTTGCAATCCGACAAATTACAAATCAAAGAATCTATTTGAACTAATCATAGTACATAATTATGTATATGTATAATATGTATGTGGAATGGAGAGATAATATTTTATTATAAAAATATCATCCGGGCTAAAGAGTAGTTGACATGAATGTTTTGATCGTTTTAATGTCATAAATTGTAGATCGACCTACAGGGATTTATTACGATTTAAGCGTTCCAAAATGTCGTTTTTTTCTTCAATTGTCGGTGTTTTGTACTTACGCTTTTGGGCTTGTGAAGACATTAATAAACAAAGGCCAAGGCGAAAGTGCTTGCCAAGATCATTGCTGCCAACTCCACCATGGACGCCCACACCCCCAACGGCTAAGTGCCGTCAATTCAAAGGGTTCCCTACACTATGTGGGAGGTAACATTCAGGCATAAGACCGTAAGACGGGTGCTCTTGTCGCTCGGCATCAACAAAACTTCTGGTCCGGCCTTGATTCCTGGCATTGTACTGAAGAGGTGTGCAGCGGAGCTTGCTCCAGTTCTTTCGTGTCTCTTCCAGATGTCTTATGAATCCGGCACGTTCCCAGAAAACTGGAAATTTGCTCATGTCCAACCGAACCCAAAAAACGGATCTAAGACCGACCCTTACAACAGCAGGCCTATAGCTCTGCTTTCTGTTATAAGTAAGGTGATGGAGAGGTGCATAAATCGCGAGCTCCTGGACTACCTCGAACGTCACAGCTTAATTAGCGACAGGCAGTATGGGTTCCGGCATTCTATGGCCTCCCAGAAAAGCTTTGCAGATGGGTGTCTGACTTTATCTCTGGCCGCAAGATATCGGTCTTAATTGACATGTTCTCCTCTTCATCCCAAAACGTCAACGCGGGTGTTCCCCAGGGATCGGTCTTGGCTCCGACACTGTTCCTCTTACATATCAACGACCTCCTTTCCTGCACGATCAACCCAATCCACAGCTTCGCTGATGACAGCACTCTACATGCAGGAATTCAGAGTGACACGCCGATCTCTGCTGCTGAGTTGGAAAACAGAAGACTAGCGACGACTTCCTCTCTGACAAGAGACCTGGAGACGATCACTGCTTGGGGACGCAACAATCTTGTACAGTTTGATGCTTCCAAAACACAGTACTGTTCTTTGACGAACAAGAAGCAGCCTAGCGCTCATCCGATTTCGATGGATGGCCGAGTTATGCCAAAGAGCCATACATTCCGGCTGGTCGGAGTCCAGATCACCGAAGACCTGATCTGGCACGAACACATCTCGTCAATAGCGGCAGCTGCTGGGAAAAATCTAGGCTATTTGTTTAGGGCTAAGAAGTACTTTTCTCCGCATGACCTTCTCACTCTATACAAGGCCCAGATAAGGCCTAGCCTCGAGTATTGCTCACAGGTTTGGGGTGCTGCCGCCCCAACTACATTATTTATGCTCGATGCTGTCCAGAGAAGGGCGATCCGACTGATCGATGACTCTTCTCTAACAGACAGTTTCGGAACTCTTTCACACCGGCGGGGCGTCGGCGATCTAGCTCTTTTCTACCGCTACACCAACGGGCTTTGCTCTTCAGAGCTCTCTTCCATGATGCCGTCGCGCGATGTGCCTGCCAGACAGACCCGCCTGACTTTGGCGTCCCATCCTAACCGTGTCGAACTTCGTACATCCAGAAGTGGCCGATACAACCGCTCCTTTGTCCCTAGGGTGTTGAGATTGTGGAACAGTTTACAAGAGGAAGCTTTTCCCAGTTCTACTAACGTTAGGTAGTTTAAAAATCGTATTGACAAAATTTCTTTGGGTTCATCTTAGCAGTCGCGGTGTTCCAGCATTTAGGCTTCTACCTGCGCGGCTGCTTCGATATAAAAGAAACAATGATCGCTTGCTAGGCCGTTATTACATGTATACAGCCAAATTCAAACTGAAACAATACGCGTCGAGCACAATAGTGGTAGCGCGTGTTTTGTTACAACCCATCCAATCATGCATTATTTTAGTGAAGATTTGCCGAAATTTTTATGTACAATCAATAGTGATTCGGTTTAAAGGCGGCTCCGGGTTAGACAGGGTTCGGATTACACTGTATTGTAATAACTTTGGAAAAATAAACTGTTTAATAAAGCGATCTCGAGGCATCTATCTTTTAATTGGCGTAGTCATCCAGAAGGATTAGGATTACGCGCCTCGGGAAAGAATCTCGCATACCGTCGCGACGGGACTTTTCAGGACTCTATCCTCTCTTTTGTACTTGGTGGCATTCTTGTAGGGGCAGTGAACACTGGAGTGGATTCGTATGTTTGGATTCATCACCGAGGAACCGAAGTGACTAGCTACATACGAGGGGCACCGAAATTTGTTACTTTTAGTACTCTGGTATTTAGGCTTTGTGTTCGGAAACGCTTGAGTTCGTTTGAAGTGCATGGGTCAATATACATGATCGTTTGTTGTCTTCGAACTAGCTGGATAGATATTGAAATATATTTTCTCTTCAGGTGCGACGAATGTCAGAAGAATTATCACTTTTGTTGTTTGGACCCACCTTTGAAGAAAAGTCCTAAGAAGAGAGGATACTCATGGCATTGTGCAGACTGCGATCCCACGGTATGTATAATGGATATGATTACCTTTCGGTTTTATAGAATCTTGCTTTGTTTCAGGGCTCTGAGTAAAGTCTGTATTTACACTTGAGTGTAAAATCGCATTTTTTTTTCATAAGAAATGAACTGTGACTATATCAATACAGAATAAAGTATTAATTGATAGAAGCGTTTTCTTTATAATTATCCTCCATAGAGTAGGTCATAAATTTCTTAGCATTCTAAGAATTATACACATGGTGTTCCCTGAGAAAATGCACAGAGAAATCGCAGGTAATGTGGACCGTATGTATCAACAAAAAGGAAAAGGAGGTTCTCATTTTTTATGGATATACAGGGTGATTTATCTAGAACTCTGAAAGATTGAGAAATTTTGACTCACTGTTATTACTATGTCAGGGACGAAAAAACTATCCAGTTTTAACAATCGATCCAGGCTCTACGATTGAAAAAAACGAAAAAACAAACATTAGCTTGAACTTCATTTTTGACGTTTTGTGGTTCTTGTAGGTTTTTTGGAAAGATTTTTGAGGAGTGAATCAATTTTTTTAACGTTAGTATATGTAACCCCGGTAATTCTAATCTACCCATCTAGATAGTCATCCGCAACGATAATAGAAGATGAACCTGTGTTGTACTGGTGGCTGGCGAGGCTTACTGACCGCAAGTGCGATCTCAACGTTGTCGGATAGTCGCTAGGGCAGAGGAAAAATTTCTTTGTCATACATGTTCGTGGTTGACTTTTGTCTCAGCTCTGAAGTATGTATATCGTGCCCTTACTGTAACAACTAGATAACTTGAAATAAGAGATTTTGTGAAAATACGACTTGAAGATTAAATTCGCAAAAAAATTCTACTCTTAAGAAATCGACAATATTAATTAGCTATATACACAGATTTTGCACTGAACTATGACTTGTAAATCTATTAATAAGACAGGTTATGTGTTTTCGCAGAATTTGGTGATTTACTTGAGATAGCTAGTTGTTGCCGGAATATCTGTTCAACAAAATTGGAGTTATCTATCTTTAGGAGCTATAAACTAAACCCGAATCCCCTATAAAAACAGCTTTAGTTTTATTTATTTATTTATTTATGTAATAGGCAAATAAGTCATGTCACCGACATCACTCGTCACTGACATCGCTATCAGAAACATCTTAGAAAGGAAGATTTTCATAAAAGGGCTTATACTCACTAAGAAGTGCTGGAGGATTCATTATAAATAATGACATTAAAGCGTCGCACTTTGCTTTCTTGATAGGTAATTGCCTTTTGTACAAAAGCTGTAAATTAATGTTTGTCAAGGATATACGAGTTCTACGATTACAATTTAGCTGTCTAAACTCCTCATCAAAATCTTCCTTGAAGTTAATAACAAAAGGTGTCGATTTAGAAAATCTTAACCAGCGCATTCTCTGCCAGCTAACCAGCTTTCGGGCTTCATCTGCTTTTCGAAATATAAATCTTCGATCGGCGTAAGTCTTCCAGTCTAGAATTTGCTCATGTGATACATCGTGAGCAAAATATGGGCTATCACTCTTGCGTCTTGCACAGCGAGTTACAGTTTTCCAATCCATAGGCCAGTTCACTTTTCCAACCCGTTTTACCTCTGTTGATATGGCAGCATGCATTGAATCGCATTCCATCTCACTGTGACCAACAACAAGAAATTTCAGATCAATGCATTGCACGTGTGGAATTTCCTGGACAGCAGTTAAACACATAGCTGCCACGTATTTGTTGAGATTTTGTCCTCCACACTTATCGCTATAGCAAATAATGTGCTCAACATCAGCTGGCAATGATTTGAAATAGTTGTAAAGATGAGTAGCTATTTCACAGCTTCCGCGACGATCCTCAACTTCACTCCACATGTAGTAGTCACCTTGTTTAGATACAACATTATAGATTGTAAAATTGAAGCACTTCAAACGTGTTATATAAAATAGTCCATTATTAGATGGGTCATAGGGCACCATAAGAACTTGTTGGAGGTCAAAATTGCAGCATAAAACTTTTTTGTTGGAAGTTTCAGCTATTTTCTTGTCGGACCTTTTTTCCTCACGGGCCTTATCCTTGGCAACTATGTGAGCTTGATAATTTGCCTCTATAAACTCTGTTTTAATACTACCAGGGGTATTGTAATTCATACATGTGCGGCACTGATCTTTTCGTGAACAAAAAAAGCCCAGGTTATATTCTTCACAAAATATCTTTCTATACATTGACGAACTTACAAAAGGAACATTTTTGTCTACACAATCCTGTTTATACATTGCGTAAATTATGGTAATATTAAGTTCAGGCGCTAAGTACTTCCTCTGGGTTTTTTCACGACAATAATGTGAGGCCATGACTGGAAAGCTTTCGATATGACCCCTTACACCTTGTAATGCCTCGGGAGATGTGGCTTTTTTTGGTCCTTTGCCGCGGTTATCCTGTGAACTGATATTTTCTTCCTTTCGGTTTTGCATTGCAACGTCCAACACTCCTTTTCGGATTCCCAGTGTATTTATAAACATCGTTTTACAAACTTGTTTCTTTCCTTGACTGGTAGGCAAAAAAAGGTAATCGTACTTTGGCGCTTAGAATTTTCTTTAGTAGTACATTTTTTTTTAATTTTCTCCGTGTTGCTGTGTATAAAATCCCTTTTCCGTACATATGATTCAAGACGATAGTATGTCCGAAATATCTTGAGTCTGTCATCGTTGGTTACTTTGTCACTGCATTTGCGCCTACACTTTGATGTGCACGGATCTTTCATGGAAACTCCGGGAACGTATTTGCCTCTACTGGAAACGTAACATTCGCCATGTTGTCTTCTTCGTTTTGAAATATTTCTTTTCCATTGATTCGGATTCTTCTTCCTTTTTCTAGTTTTTTCGGACCTTGTGGGAGTTTCTTCCATACCATCAAGCTGCGCCTCTTTGTTGGTGGTTAGGTTTTCAGGAAGTAACTGCTCCTCAGATGTTTCACTTGACGAACTTGGACAGTATTCTGAATGGTCGGAAGACAAGGGTTCTACATCTGATTCTACAATATTTGTAGATAAAGGCGAACGTGGAACCGGGGTTCTGGGGTCATTAGTACCTGAAACAATATATGGCATTTAAAAGAACAGCTGCCATATTTAGAAATATGGATAAAATCAATGAATTATACAATTAAGTGATTACATAACCTCACTTTTTAAGCTAAAGACCATTATTTGTATTTTTGACTATTTCGTGGCATACCTGAGATGTTTTCTGATTGCCTTCGTAGAATATCCAGTATTTTCTTCCCTCTTGAAGTTATTTTTTGTGTTAACACTAGTCAAAAAACACTGAATAACTGGCTAGCAACACTAAAACGCACCTGTTGATTCAGACACACAACTAGATATCTCACACAGTCCAAGAAGGTGTAGATGGATAACTTCGTAATATGAATGCAACAACTGGGTATCTTTAGATGTCTAGTTAAAGCATGTACATTTTGCTTGTTTTGAGAGTTATATATTTTTTACCACTCTATAAACAGAATTTCATTGCTCCTAGGAGATATCCAGTTGTTGCATTGGAAAGAGTATATAAAATAGGTTAGTTCTAAGAAGATAACTCAAAATAACCAAATTTCAAGTTATCTAGTTGTTGCACTAACGGGACGATATGATATTTGGAGGTCATGAGATTTATAAGTTTTTATTTGATTCAATAAGCAGTGTTAATCATAATTATACTATGATAATGATTTGTACTGCTTTTTGTCCAAGTAAGTTTACATATTTCGTGTTAATCCGCTGTTTTCAGAGTAGCAGGGTTGGTATGCAAAGCTTACTGTAATTTCAATAAAATCGAAGCTATGCTGAACATCGGGAATCTCTAAATTATTTTAAATTCATTTACTAGGATTGAAAATAAATTGAATATTGAGATCTCTTGATAATTGATAGTCAACATAAAATATAGATTCAATTTCGCAAAATCCACTTGGGTTATTTTGAATCTTGTGCAAGGTGTAATATTGAGAATGGTGTTACTGCGAGAAAACTCAAAATTATCAAATATTTGCAAATAAAAAAATAAACGTGTCCAAATTGTGTGTGTGTGTTACCTCCTGGACTCTAAATGTTGTTTTTGGACAATAATATGAGCGTTCACAGAAAGGTCAAGGTTCAACAACGGAGTTTCTAGAGGTTGGGCTAAATGTATTTACCATATGTTTCTTATGGAGCGCCATGGTGCCGCCGATCATCATCGAACAGTAACGGAGTCTCCTGGTGCTCGATGGTCCACTTCTATGCGGCGTTGACATATATATACTAAGTGACATATAAATCCGAACACCCAGTTTAAATGGTTTTATTTTAATAAAATTTTGTATAAGTACTTAATGAAGCATAATAAGTAAATGATAAAAATTTCAAAATGATTGCACTGCTTTAAAGCCCTTTGACCTTTAATAATGTGTGGATGCACCCTGATGTGCTACGCATTCTCCAGCGCGCCTAGGCATGCTTCTGATCAGGTGGTCAATGTCCTCCTGTGGTATCTCATTCCAGGCAACCACCAACTCCTCTCGAAGTGCTTCTAGAGTCTGAGGAGGACGTTGCAAATTGAGCAATCTCCTACCCATCATATCCCACACGTGCTCAATTGGGGATAAGTCGTTAGATCTTGGTGGCCATGGTAACAATGTGGCATCATTATGTTGAAAGAAGTCTATTGCGACTCTTGCAACATGTGGTCGGGCATTATCTTGTTGAAAAGTTGGATCGAAGTCCCACTATACGGCCCCTATCAAACTCACTAAGTTGACGAAATCGTACAGGTCTCCGTACTCTAGGCATCGTAACCGATCGTAAAGGATGTCAAGAACCAAAATCCGCCAACGTTGATTCTTTACTACGGCTGAAATATTCATTTTTAGAGCGTTAGTGAATTAAAAGAAAGCAGTATAAAAACCGGAATGTCCAACTGATAAGGCTGAAAATTTTTTCACTTGTTATTTACAGTAAAATAAATACATTCACCAACTTTTATTAAAATAAAACCATGTAAACTGGCTGTTCGGATTTATATGTCACTTAGTATACATAGGATATAGTAGTATTGGATATCTCTTATAATTAGTTACTTCAGTATTTGGGTCAGTTTGCAAGATATACTCAAGACCTGTGTAACTTTAATAATGATTTGAAAATAGTTTTGATATTACGTCAAATCTGTCATCATAAGGTGCCCTAGCCCTTGAAGTCAAAACAAAAATATGTGGCAACACTAAGCCTATACCCTATTTCACGAGTATACATTACATTTTGAAGTCTATTGAGGTGAACAGCTGACCAGGAAGTGACATCTTTGTATTAGTCTTTAACGTTGGCAATAATGAATCTTGTGTAAATCGGGTAAAACTCAGGACCGTATTCAGGGAAACTCAGGACCGTATTCAGGGCTGCTGTCCATACACCAACCACCGATGACGACGCTTGTCCATCCAGCACGGGTATTATGTAAAAAACCTAGAAAACTTCAAAAAAAAAACAATTAAATGTCATCTTGCAGACTAGATAGTTTTTAGGGTGCAAATAGTTCATTTACGTTTGCTTGCTATGACCGCTCTGATCGACCGTCTATGGAGGAATGACTCAACTAGACGCATTATTGGTTGCATATGTTTTGTGAAGCCGAGTAGTCTGTAGTTTTCATCGTTTTCATTTATGAGAAGAAAGTTGTTTGAATAGCATGATCGCATCTGGATGATTATGTGTATTGGTCTGCATGTGTATAAAATCAGAGATATTTGCTACGTCAGAAAATTATTACAGAATATGCTACCAATGAAGTATATCTATCAGCTGTGCCCGAAGGGTCATTTATATGCTGTCCTATCTGAAGACAGGTTATGTTCAAAGTTATAAATTACGATTTTTCCCGTTTTTTGACTTTTCAAAAACTTTGATGAGCACTGCGAGAAATCGCCACAGCGCCCGCGTTGTGTGCAATTCAGCCACAAAAATGAGTAATGACGTCACAATGCGTCACATCCAGGCGCTGATATGTATTTTCTATTGACATCGCAAAATAAATTTCTATAAAATTAAAATGACTGGAAATAAAAAACAATGTAATAACCGTTAACTTATAACTATAACTTTCATAAATATTCCTGTCTGTAGCATATTTTCTCACCTTCCCTTCACCAACCAGGGATTTTCTTTCCTCATCTCTCTCATTTTTGAAATTCAGCAAATTTGCATATGTAATTTCCAAAATGGATAAGTAAACGTGAATGCGCAACCATTTTCTAGTTCTGAATCTCAAGTAAGTGTATATATGACAAGGATCCAATAGAATTATCATCAACTCATATTATTAGTGCGCAAATCCTCACTATGCACCTATGCATTGCTGTTTCCTTCTAGTCATAGTATACAACTTACAGCTTAGACCTCCAGTAATGCCATCTCTGAAGCAGATTTTACATCACTTCAGAGACAAACATTGATAACTGAAGCATCATGACGTTTCGGCAACCTGTACAACTACAAAAGGAGTTCACAACGTGTCCATCAGCTAGTGCTAAGTTAACATCTTGTAGAAAAACCTACATAATGTCACAAAAAACCAATATAATCTCAAAAAAAAAAAACGACAAATGTCACTTTTCAAGATACGTGCCGGGGACCATGACGCACTTATCGACACCCGACAGTTATTTTTAAGGGTAAATGTACGGGGACATCTATGATGAGTGAAATATACCTAAAAGGTGCGTAGAATTACTGGGGTTGGATGTGTATAAATATACGAACGTCAAAAAATAAGATATATGTAATTGATTATGAAAAGTGTTAACTGTTGCCCGGATATCATCAAGGCAATCTTTATCAGTATACCAGACAGAAATGTCTTCTTCTTCCTTAAGGTATACTAGAACTAGTTGCAGTAACTTAGTGAACACGTAAGGGGCACAATTTACCCTAAACGGTACATCATTGTATTGAAAGAGCTGTCCCTTGAATATGAATAAGATATATTTTGACTGTCTGATAGACACCACAGCTCTATTCCTATGAACAGATTAACTGTCTTGTGGCTGAGAATCAATCTTATCGCCCCATCAGACTTGGGGGCCAAGAAAACGTTGGATAGGTGTTCATTTCTGGTTGGCTCAACTTTTTTGCTGATAGCACCACGGCTAAGCGATCAAGAGACTGCTGTTTCGATGGTCGTTAGTTCTCGCAGCAAGGAGCCTCGTCATAGCCAACAATGGTGCCGAGCCAACCATTATCAGAGGAAGCCAAACATTCTATATCGAGATTACTTTCCATTGTGAGAACCTGTTGGTAAAATCAAAAACTCCAATGTACTCGATGATGAAAACCTAAGCGACCGTAAATATATCGTATTTGAAATAACAACTAACAAACATGAAACACCCAAGCCACATAAGATCCGCAAGTGGAAGTGCAAAAGACAATATCAATATGCCAAAAAAGAAATAGAAAATCTCATAATGAACTCTAAACAGAGGGTGTGGAAAGACTTATCGAATAACTTAGAAAACGATGTTTCGGGTCAAGCATACAAGTAGCTATGGAAAATACCAAATGAGATCGTGAAAGTGTTGGTTCAAGAGGTACCCGAAATCTTGCTGTCTGTGATCAATTAATGCTCGAGAAGGGGAGTGTTTCCGAAGAGGTGGAAGGAGGCTAGCTTGGTACTCATCCCAAAACCTTTGAAACCCACCCATAGGGTCAAGTGAAATATAGACGTGTATGCTTAGTTCATTTGTTAAAACGTCTGATAGAAGGTAGGCTCAGAAAATACGTTGAGGAAAAGAACAGGCTGTCTGCCTCTCAATATTATTTTAGAAAGGGAAAGTCGCAGGTGGTTAAAGTAGCGGATAGCGGCAGCTACACTGCTATACTTAATTAAAACGTCCTAACTACCAGTTTATAGAAATTGAGATAAATGCGATTTTATAAATGCAATTACGTTTACGTCTACGTTTCATGCTAAATGTTAAATATTATTTTGTCAAGAGATTAGGTTATGGATTACGTATTTAGTGTAAGAAGAGAAACGAATTTATGTTCATCGGATTTTGAGGAATAAAAGTAAGAGTTTTAACTATGTAAATTAACATCAGCTCAATTTACAATATAAATAAGAAACATAATAATGACCAATTCTTATTTTGAGCTGCACAATTATCCAGCCAAATTGTAATAGATGGTATGTCTGTGTTTTTTAGTAAAAACGCATACGATGTGGAGATTGAATCTTATTTTTTTCGGCCTATTATGCCTTCATGCCAAATAACCGCCAATGGTTTGGAAGCTTTAAAATATGCTCCAACTGGAACAAATCACTCATTAAAAGCAATCAGCCTTAGAGTGAATATCACCTAAAAGAAAATTTTAACATTTCAAGTAGGGTAGATGGGTAAAAAAAAACAAAATCACCTTCTGTAAGTTAGCTGAAACCATTAATTGCTCGGGTTCCCTTGCCTTTTTATCTTTTTTATATTCCTCTGTAGCAGAGACATTTTTTTCATTGTGCTGTTTTCATGAGCCGCATTCTTCACAATCCATGTTTGGATCTCCCTTCTTGTGTGTCGAATTTTTCAAATGCAAATTGAATTTTCGCACTCGAAGCATTCTTTGTTACCTAACTTGGCGAACGAAATATTCATACTAGCAACTGTCTAAGCTTTACTTTGTGGATTCTCCTCCATAAAATTCTTATGCATCAAAGTAACTGAAATGTCACTTGAAAATAGGGTCGGTTAGGGGCATGATCTCTTTTATACAACTGGACGAAAAGTTTTAATGTGTTCCAAAAGCAAATTTTTGTCAACTTTAGAGGAGTTAGGATGGCGGCCACGCATGTCTCTTCTTGTCAAAGTAGCTGTAGGTTCAGTAGCCCTAACAGATTTTAACAACCTATCATTCACTGGGTGTAACCCTTAAGTGGCGAGCAGGAATGGTTTGTCAACATAATTCTCTGTCCCATTCAAATCTTTTAGCACATACTTGAAGCTATTTTCTCTTCTAGAATTAGTAGCAGCTATTTTACTTTGTTTTCTTATCTTTTTATACAACTAAATACAAAAGTTCTTTGTTCATTATTATTCATTTTCCAAAATGTTTTATTAATTTGTACCTGTCTTTCAAAATCAAAAGTTTTAGGGCATTTTAATCTGTACTTTTCATTACAAGGTAATTTCACGTTGAGTAATGCCATCTTTTCTTCCAGTTTTGGCCTCTTTCATTTCTCCTGTAACCTGTTTTGCAACCCTTTCTTCCATGTCTAACAAAAGAAATTTGATTGCGTCCCCATCTGTTTCAGTTTCCATCATATGTCTGTCATCATCTATTAAATGAGTCTTTTAATTTGCTTTAAGCTGCAAGTTGTTTTCTGATACTGAGTGTTCTGTCTTTTGTAGTAACTCACTAGCAGTATCGCTAAATTCGCTATCGCCGCTAAGATCAACATCCATGATAATACACCTATGATCAGGTAAATATTCAGGATCGTCATATTTTTTGGGCCGACCTGCTTAATTTTTACTTTTATAATTTGCAATTTTTTCCTGGAGCATCATATTCAAAGCCAAAGCTATCATTTTCTTGGCGCGGTCTGACATTCCAAAAAGAGAGAACAGCGCAAATTTAAAACAAATGCTTAAAAGGAAATAAATTACGTTTTATATTTTTCATTGTTGATCAACACAACTGGAATAATAACGTATTTTTAAGTATCTCATTTTTATTTCACAGTACTAACTGACAGCCAGGACGTTTTAGTTTTGTAATTTATAGATAGGACGTTCTTTGTTTGTAAGCCCGGGATATTTGAACATATGACAATATGGTATATTCAAGTAATTATGGTAGACACACAGTCGAGTAAGTACGTTCTAACCTGGGAGAATATATAAATATGCACTTAGGTCAAAAATTTAAAAAAAAGTAGTTAGGACGTTCTAACTAACGACGGCAGTACAGTAGTAAGAAGCTTTGCGTTGTGGTTGCTTTTGACGTTAAGAACCAGACACCTGAACATAATAAAGAGCTCCTTTGACGAGAAGGCACTTTGGTGTTGGCAGATAAAATTTAGCGGACAATTTGCCGAAGATACCCGAATGACCAGTGGTGTCGACATCCTCGACCAGACTGTGATTGTGAAGGATACAGCTAACAGCTCGCAACAATAAATATATATGCACGAGAATAAGCACCCCTATAGGAAGAATCATTTTCCACCCTAATTAAATAATTCGCAGGAACAAGAGTTAACCCAAAACCTTTCTTCGATTTTCTCTTACCGATTACTGTATTGAAAGTAATTAATGAGCTAAATAGCATATACTGAGAAAATCTCTAAAGGGGTGCTAGATGAAAAAATATAAATAAATTTTCATTTTCACCCCCAAAAAAATGATTCCCGAAAATGATTTATATCTCAAAAAATACTCTATTACAGAAACAATTCATGGGCTAGGTGGCATGGTGTGAGAAAGCTTCTGAAAGGCTGGCAGATAAAAAATATGCTAAAAAATTCATTTCCGCCCCCAAGGAAATGATTCCCCAAAATCAGTTGTACCTCAAAAAAAATACTCTATTATAAAGACAATTTATATGCTAGGTCGCATGATGTGAGAAAGCTACTGGAAGGCTGACAGATAAAAAATATGCTAAAAAAATTTATTTTCACCCCCAAGGAAATGATTCCCCAAAATCAGTTGTACCTCAAAAAAATACTCTATTATAGAGACTATTTATAGGCTGGGTGGCATAATGTGAGAAAGCTTCTGAAAGGCTGGAAGATAATAAAATATGCTAAAAAATTCATTTTCACCCCCAAGGAAATGATTCCCCAAAATCAGTTGTACCTCAAAAAATACTCCATTATAGAGACAATTTATAGGCTAGGTGGTATGATGTGAGAAAGCTTCTGAAAGGCTGGCAGATAAAAAAATATGCTAAAAAATTCATTTTCACCCCCAAGGAAATGATTCCCCAAAATCAGTTGTACCTCAAAAAGAATACTCTATTATAGAGACTATTTATAAGCTAGACGACAAGGAGAGATAGCAGATAAGAAAAATAAGTAAGAATTCATGTTCACCTCCAAGGAAATAATTCTACAGAATACGACATAGCCCAAAATTTCTGAAATTAGTGGACCAGATCACGCTATATGGTATCTACTAAAGAAGGGGCAGCCAAATGTATATATTAATGGAAACGTATTATATCTAGGTGAAGCATTTAGTTAGTTGGCTCTGCAGAGGTCACATATTTTATTACGCATTTTCTCGTTTACGTCTATATTTTTCTCCAATTCTGCTGCTGTAAGGAGACACTTCAAATGCATGTTTCTTCTACACAGCCTACAAGCGAAAATACAATCTGCCTTGTCTCGAGCTGTGGAACAGGCACAGAAAAGGCAAATATCCGTCATAACTGAGCTGTTGCGAAGTAACATCCACTTGAAATTTATCCTTTGTTCATCTATATCTACTTGACAGTCCAGCCACATGTTCTTGGCAAGTTTTTGGAAAAAATGTATTATACAGGGTGACTTCGAAGTTGAGTCATTTATTTTAACAGTGAGTAGATCTGATCAAAAGAAATGTTTTTTTCCTTTACCATTTTTCTGGTAAAATTAAAGTAACAAAGTTATAGCCCTTTGGAAGTTTGAGTACCGCCCTGTCTCAATAATATCATGTACTCGTGTTTGGCAACAACGGATATAATCCACCTTATCGGTTCATCGCATCGGAAACAAAAAAGCGAAAGAATTTGGAACGATGTTTATTTTATTCAGTTCAGTTATACATACAGTTAGTGTCAGTCGCGTGTGAATAGTGTCTGTTGCGTGGCTCAAACGAAATAAAAAATGGCACATGTTTATGCGGATCGGTTTCCCAATCGAGTGCAACCAACCCCTCGTGCCTTTGTTAATGTAGTACAACGGGCTCGTGAATCAGGTGACTTAAGACCTCTCAGGGGACCTCACGATCAAATACAGGTCCGCACTGAAATACTTGTCGGGAGGATACTTTATAAAACAAGGTAACAAATTTTTTTTATTTTTTTTTTATTTTTACACACATATTTTGGTTTATCTTCCTTCTACAATCATTATCTGAAAATTAATGACTCAACTTCAAAGTCACCCTGTATAGACACCGCAGTATAACGTGGTCTGGTATTTTGAAATTGAACTTGGTTATGCTTATGTTTTTATACCTCAAAAATGTTGACAGTCTTTCACAATAAGTATTTTTGAAGAGTAACTCATTACCCATGGAATCAAGAAACGTCACTAAATTTTCCGTGATAGAGAAGATCAGTAATGTGTAATGATTATTTTGGAGAACTGGCATAACTATCAAATCTTTATTGAACGTAACGCTTTCAACGAAGGAAATGGGATAATTGTTGTCAGAAAATATTATCGATGATTTCGAAACTGAAACGATTTGGAATTTGTTGCCGCTGGATCTATTGCTTGTGTGCAGGCAGTGATCTACGACGAAATTACTTAGATACTGCCTATCGTCCTGAAGCAGTTCTTTAATTGAAAAGTACAGATCCCTGTTTACTAATACTACGTAACACCTTTTATCCGGCAACTGTCGGTAGAAATAAATGTTTTCTACCAAACCGTTATCCATAACTTTTATTGGTTCGGCAGTTGTCTACTTCCTACAACTGATTTTGGGGTGAAAATGAATTTTTTTAGCATATTTTTTATCTGCCAGCCTTTCAGAAGCTTTCTCACACCATGCCACCCAGCCTATAAATTGTCTCTATAATAGAGTATTTTTTTGAGGTACAACTGATTTTGGGGAATCATTTCCTTGGGTGTGAAAATGAATTTTTTAGCATATTTTTTATCTGCCAGCCTTTCAGAAGCTTTCTCACACCATGCCACCTAGCCTAATAGTCTCGGTAATAGAGTATTTTTTGAGGTACAACTGGTTTTGGGGAATCATTTCCTTGCGGGTGAAAATGAATTTTTTTAGCATATTTTTTATCTGCCAGCCTTTCAGAAGCTTTCTCACACTATGCCACCTAGCCTATAAATTGTCACTATAATAGAGTATTTTTTTGAGGTACAACTGATTTTGGGGAATCATTTCCTTGGGGGTGAACATTAATTTTTTAGCATATTTTTTTATCTGCCAGCCTTTCAGAAGCTTTCTCACACCATGCCACCTAGCCTATAAATAGTCTCTATAATAGAGTATTTTTTTGAGGTACAACTGATTTTGGGGAATCATTTCCTTGGGGGTGAAAATGAATTTTTTTTAGCATATTTTTTATCTGCCAGCCTTTCAGAAGCTTTCTCACACCATGCCACCCAGCCTATAAATTGTCTCTATAATAGAGTATTTTTTTGAGGTACAACTGATTTTGGGGAATCATTTCCTTGGGGGTGAAAATGAATTTTTTAACATATTTTTTCATCTGCCAGCCTTTCAGAAGCTTTCTCACACCATGCCGCCTAGCCCATGAATTGTCTCTGTAATAGAGTATTTTTTTGAGATATAAATCATTTTGGGGAATCATTTTTTTGGGGGTGAAAATGAAGTTTTATTTATATTTTTTCATCTAGCACCCATTTAGAGATTTTCTCAGTATATGCTATTTAGCTCATTAATTACTTTCAATACAGTAATCTCGGAAAATTATACATATATTAAGACAATTTATGGGCCAGATCAAATTTACTGAGCGAACTTCTAAAGGCGAAGCAGACAAAAACCAGATAATAAAAAATCGATTTCAACCCTTAGGGAATGGGTGTCCTGGATGAAAAGTATCTTGAAAAATTATTCATATATTAAGACAATTTATGGGCCAGATCAAATTTACTGAGCGAACTTCTAAAGGGGTAGCAGCAAAAACCAGGTAATAAAAAAACCAACTTCATCCCTTAGGGAATGGGTGTCCTCGATGAAAAGTATCTCGGAAAATTATTCATATATTAAAACAATTTAGGGGCCAGATCAAATTTACTGAGCGAACTTCTAAAGGGGTAGCAGCCAAAAACCAGGTAATAAAAAAATCGATTTCAACCCTTAGGGAATGGGTGTCCTCGATTAAAAGTATCTCGAAAAATTACTCATATATTGAGACAATTTATGGGCCAGATCAAATTTACTGAGCAAGCTTCTAAAGGGGTAGCAGCCAAAAACCAGATAAAAAAAATCGATTTCAACCCTTAGGGAATAGGTGTCCTCGATGAAAAGTGTCTCGAAAAATTATTCATATATATATATATATATATATATATATATATATATATATAATTTAGGGGCCAGATCTAATTTACTGAGCGAACTTCTAAAGAGGTAGCAGCCAAATACCAGATAATAAAAAATCGATTTCAAGCCTTAGGGAATGGGTGTCCTGGATGAAAAGTATCTCGTAAAATTATTCATATATTAGAACAATTTATGGGCCAGATCAAATTTACTGAGCGAACTTCGAAAGGGGTAGCAGCGAAAAACAAGATAATAAAAAAATCGATTTCAACCCTTAGGGAGTAGGTGTCCTCGATGAAAAGTGTCTCGAAAAATTATTCATATATATATAGATAAAATTTAGGGGCCAGATCTAATTTACTGAGCGAACTTCTAAAGGGGTAGCAGCAAAAACCAGGTAATAAAAAAAACAATTTCATCCCTTAGGGAATGGGTGTCCTCGATGAAAAGTATCTCGGAAAATTATTCATATATCAAAACAATTTAGGGGCCAGATCAAATTTACTGAGCGAACTTCTAAAGGGGTAGCAGCCAAAGACCAGATAATAAAAATACCGATTTCAACCCTTAGGGAATGGGTGTCCTGGATGAAAAGTATCTCGTAAAATTATTCATATATTACGACAATTTATGTGCCAGATCAAATTTACTGAGCAAGCTTCTAAAGGGGTAGCAGCCAAAAACCAGATAATAAAAAAATCGATTTCAACCCTTAGGGAATAGGTGTCCTCGATGAAAAGTGTCTCGAAAAATTATTCATATATATATATATATATATATATATATATATATAAAATTTAGGGGCCAGATCAAATTTACTGATCGAACTTCTAAAGGGGTAGCAGCCAAAAACCAGATAATAAAAAAATCGATTTCAACCCTTTGGGAATGGGTTTCCTGGATGAAAAGTATCTCGTAAAATTATTCATATATTAGAACAATTTATGGGCCAGATCAAATTTACTGAGCGAACTTCGAAAGGGGTAGCAGCGAAAAACAAGATAATAAAAAAATCGATTTCAACCCTTAGGGAGTAGGTGTCCTCGATGAAAAGTATCTCGTAAAATTATTCATATATTAGAACAATTTATGGGCCAGATCAAATTTACTGAGCGAACTTCTAAAGGGGTAGCAGCCAAAAACCAGATAATAAAAAATTCGATTCCAACCGTTAGGGAATGGGTGTCCTCGATTAAAAGTATCCCAAAAAATTATTCATATATTGAGACAATTTATGGGCCAGATCAAATTTACTGAGCGAACTTCTAAAGGGGTAGCAGACAAAAACCAGATAATAAAAAAATCGATTTCAACCCTTAGGGAATGGGTGTCCTGGATGAAAAGTATCTCGAAATATTATTCATTTATTGAGACAATTTATGGGCCAGATCAGATTTACTGAGCAAACTTCTAAAGGGGTAGCAGCCAAAAATCAGATAGTAGAAAATTCGATTCCAACCGTTAGGGAATGGGTGTCCTCGATTAAAAGTATCCCGAAAAATTATTCATATATTGAGACAATTTATGGGCCAGATCAAATTTACTGAGCGAACTTCTAAAGGGGTAGCAGCCAAAAACCAGATAATAAAAAAATCGATTTCAACCCTTAGGGAATGAGTGTCCTGGATGAAAAGTATCTCGAAAAATTGTTCATATATTAAGACAATTTATGTGCCAGATCAAATTTAAAGAGCGAACTTCTAAAGGGGTAGCAGACAAAAACCAGATAATAAAAAAATCGATTTCAACCCTTAGGGAATGGATGTCCTGGACGAAAAGTAACTCGAAAAATTATTCATATATTAAGACAATTTATGGGCCAGATCAAATTTACTGAGCGAACTTCTAAAGGGGTAGCAGCCAAAAATCAGATAATAGAAAATTCGATTTCAACCCTTAGGGAATGGGTGTCCTGGATGAAAAGTATCTCGAAAAATTATTCATATATTAAGACAATTTATGGGCCAGATCAAATTTACTGAGCGAACTTCTAAAGGGGTAGCAGACAAAAACCAGATAATAAAAAAATTGATTCCAACCCTTAGAGAATGGGTGTCCTCGATGAAAGGTATCTCGAAAAATTATTCGTATATTAAAACAATTTAGGGGCCAGATCAAATTTACTGAGCGAACTTCTAAAGGGGAGGAGACAAAAGCCAGACAATAAAAAAATCGATTTCAACCCTTAGGGAATGGGTGTCCTGGATGAAAGGTATATCGAAAAATTATTCATATATTAAGACAATTCATGGGCCAGATCAAATTTACTGAGCGAACTCCTAAAGGGGTAGCAGCCAAAAACCAGATAATAAAAAAACCGATTTCAACCCTTAGGGAATGGGTGTCCTCGATGAAAAGTATCTCGAAAAATTATTCATATATTAAAACAATTTAGGGGCCAGATCAAATTTACTGAGCGAACTTCTAAAGGGGTAGCAGTCAAAAATCAGATAATAGAAAATTCGATTTCAACCGTTAGGGAATTGGTGTCCTCGTTTAAAAGAATCCCGAAAAATTATTCATATATTGAGACAATTTATGGGCCAGATCAAATTTACTGAGCGAACTTCTAAAGGGGTAGCAGACAAAAACCAGATAATAAAAAAATCGATTTCAACCCTTAGAGAATGGGTGTCCTCGATGAAAGGTATCTCGAAAAATTATTCGTATATTAAAACAATTTAGGGGCCAGATCAAATTTACTGAGCGAACTTCTAAAGGGGTAGCAGCGAAAGATAAGATAATACAAAAATCGATTTCAACCCTTAGAGAATAGGTGTCCTCGATGAAAAGTGTCTCCGAAAATTATTCATATATATATATATATAAAATTTAGGGGCCAGATAAAATTTACTGAGCGAACTTCTAAAGAGGTAGCAGCCAAAAACCAGATAATGAAAAAATCGATTTCAACCCTTAGGGAATGTGTATCTTAGATGATAGGTATCTCGAAAAATTATTCATATATTAAGACAATTTATGTTCCCAGATCAAATTTACTGAGCAAACTTCTAAAGGGGTAGCAGCCAAAAACCAGATAATAGAAAATTCGATTTCAACCGTTAGGGAATGGGTGTCCTGGATGAAAAGAATCTCGAAATATTATTCATTTATTGAGACAATTTATAGGCCAGATCAAATTTACTGACCGAACTTCTAAAGGGGTAGCAGCCAAAAACCAGATAATAAAAAAATCAATTTCAACCCTTAGGGAATGGGTGTCCTGGATGAAAAGTATCTTGCAAAATTATTCATATATTAAGACAATTTATGGGCCAGATCAAATTTACTGAGCGAACTTCTAAAGGGGTAGCAGCAAAAACCAGGTAATAAAAAACCAATTTCATCCCTTAGGGAATGGGTGTCCTCGATGAAAAGTATCTCGGAAAATTATTCATATATTAAAACAATTTAGGGGCCAGATCAAATTTACTGAGCGAACTTCTGAAGGGGTAGTAGCCAAAAACCAGGTAATAAAAAAATCGATTTCAACCCTTAGGGAATGGGTGTCCTCGATTAAAAGTATCTCGAAAAATTACTCATGTATTGAGACAATTTATGGGCCAGATCAAATTTACTGTGCAAGCTTCTAAAAGGGTAGCAGCCAAAAACCAGATAATAAAAAAATCGATTTCAAGCCTTAGGGAATGGGTATCCTGGATGAAAATTGTCTCGCAAAATTATTCATATATTAGAAAAATTTATGGGCCAGATCAAATTTACTGAGCGAACTTCGAAAGGGGTAGCAGCGAAAAACAAGATAATAAAAAAATCGATTTCAACCCTTAGGGAGTAGGTGTCCTCGATGAAAAGTGTCTCGAAAAATTATTCATATATATATATATATATATAAAATTTAGCCGCCAGATCTAATTTACTGAGCGAACTTCTAAAGGGGTAGCAGCAAAAACCAGGCAATAAAAAAACAATTTCATCCCTTAGGGAATGGGTGTCCTCGATGAAAAGTATCTCGGAAAATTATTCATATATTAAAACAATTTAGGGGCCAGATCAAATTTACGGAGCGAATTTCTAAAGGGGTAGCAGCCTAAGACCAGATAATAAAAATACCGATTTCAACCCTTAGGGAATGGGCGTCCTGGATGAAAAGTATCTCGTAAAATTATTCATATATTACGACAATTTATGTGCCAGATCAAATTTACTGAGCAAGCTTCTAAAGGGGTAGCAGCCAAAAACCAGATAATAAAAAAATCGATTTCAACCCTTAGGGAATAGGTGTCCTCGATGAAAAGTGTCTCGAAAAATTATTCATATATATATATATATATATATATATATATATAATTTAGGGGCCAGATCTAATTTACTGAGCGAACTTCTAAAGAGGTAGCAGCCAAATACCAGATAATAAAAAATCGATTTCAAGCCTTAGGGAATGGGTGTCCTGGATGAAAAGTATCTCGTAAAATTATTCATATATTAGAACAATTTATGGGCCAGATCAAATTTACTGAGCGAACTTCGAAAGGGGTAGCAGCGAAAAACAAGATAATAAAAAATCGATTTCAACCCTTAGGGAGTAGGTGTCCTCGATGAAAA